>OY292314.1:10266473-10591600 GCA_958496155.1 Sisyra nigra | reverse complement strand
GTAAAAAAGGTTGAAACACAGGTTAAAAACTGCTCAAGAAAGGATCTTTGGACACCTAAATATTCCACTACTACCAAAGTAGTAGGTAAACTAGCAAGTACCTAATGGATTATATAAGTAGCTACTAAAAATATCATTTTTCAATACATTCTAATTTTTGTAAAAATAAAATGGTTTTCCTGTATTATTAAAATGGAAAATGAAAAAATGGATTGAAGCAAACCTTAATAGTATCTGATGTAAAGAGCTCGTTTTGGCACCAACATTTTTGTTCAATATAAGTAGGTACGCTTTCAATTTTTGTACAAAATAAGAAAGGCAATAAAAATAATTATTTTTGCAACATCCTAGGCCCTAGGGTAGTGGTTCTTAACCTGAAATCGATCGAACTCCAGGGGTTCGGTGAGTCAATCTCAGGGGTTCGACTCATATAAGATATATATACCTTATACCTACCTATATTTGAGTTTTAAAAAAATCTTAAAAAAATGGTTTTTCCATTTAAGAAGGGTTTGGTGAATGCACATTTGAAACTGTTGGGGGTTTGTACCTCCAACAAGGTTAAGAACCATTGCCCAAGGATATAAGCTTTGTTGTATATGGACTGTTTATTTTCACTCCAGGTTACAAAAGATTTTGGTGGAATTTTCTTTTCACCACAAATGGTGTGTATTTAAGTACATACACTATTTTTAATGGATCCGCACGATATGAATATTTATTATATATTATTATATATTTTATAATATATTTGAAGGTCTATCATGGTAAAAAGCTTAGAAACCGTTGGTATAGACAAGCAGTGATGTGTATGGAGAAAAGATTATGAGGATTGAAATGGTATGAAAACGAGCCAAAATGTAATGGAATGCTGTGTTAAAGAATAGTTTTGTTCCATGTTTTCATGGTTTTGTTGAATGATCGAACAAATTCAAGATGTTATCTCATCATTTAGTTGGAAAAATTTGATCACCTTCTATTTGAAATAGATGATGGTGATGATGTTGAGATTAATGTATACATATGTAGGTACACTTCCTGAGTTAATGGCAAATTTCATGAATATAGATCCAAAATCCGATTGTAAGTACCAACTAAAAAACCAATCAACGAATTATAAACAAGTGTCTTAACAAATCTTAATGAAAATGACGTCTGTGAGTTATTTAACAAATATTTTTTTCCCAAGCAAAGCAAGTTTACAAATATTTGTTCAATATAAATTGATAATTTCATCAATTGATTTCAGTTATCCGTTCCTATAAAAAATATTGAATGTAATCTCACAAATGTAAGCATGTTAAAACTTACTTTATTGCATTTTCTTTAATTTAATTGAGAAATCATAAACGAAGGAAATTCAAAAGTTTCAAACAAGTAATTTGTATTTTCTTCTAGTATAATTGGTGCGGAGTTCAATCGGTTTCATTTCCTCTTAACCTATCGATTTCTATTAAAATGTAGTTAAATAAAGCAACAACAATAAATGTGATTTATTTCCTCGACGTAATTATTTCCGAGTTGGTGTCTCACAATACGACTTTTCCGGCTTGAAACAAATTTTAAAAAGTTGCCAAATTCAAAACTTTTCCCGCCAAGACACGACATTTCGGCGTTGTTTCATCTAAAAATTGATATTTTTAAACATTTTTTTTTATGATTAATTGCTTGAGGAAATGTCAAAATGTATATGATATTCGATATTTCTTTGAAATGTATTAAAATAATGGATGCTTTAAGTAAGTTTTAATGTGTTTGTGTTGTTTAGTTTGATAGAAAAATGTAACTGAAAACTGAAAACTGAAAATACGTCAAAGACTTGAAACGTTAAAACATGGCTCGATTTAATTAATAAAATCGTTAGAGAAAACTTTGTGTAAATTTCGCGTTATTTTTCAGACTGCACCGATCAAATTACGCTTGTCGTTGGCACAGAGAACACTAAAAGATGAAAAGTGTATATATACATAGTGAAAGAAGCAAAAGGAAAAAGTCGAGACACGTCACGTAAAACGATACTAATTTAGACATGATACACGTGTCGCGCTTGTTTTCCTCAAATCTTAAGTCGCGTTCATTATTTTTCTAATTACACGCTCGATGGAGATGATGAAGAGATTTTGTTGATTGAGCTTTTCAAACATATTAGATTTAATGGCGTAGAATTTGACTGATTGAGTCGGATACCAATTTAAGCCATGGACTTACCTAGCTTTTAGTCTAGGGGCCTCTCAATTAACCAATTTCTATAAAGTTCAATTAAGAAGACAAAACGAGTTTATGAAAAGATAAGATATCCTCCCCTCTTCGGTACGTCCTTGTGTACAGTAGAAAAAAAAAACTATGCAAATCAATCGAAATCTAGACCATAGACCAGAAAACAGATGTTAAGAAAATTTTATTCTCGGTGCGTTTGATACCGGTTGGATAACCCACTTAACAAATATCGGCAACGACCGCCACAATGAAACATAGACTTAAATGGACAACGGCTCGACTCCAAGAACTCGATGTCGATACTTTTATATATTCCTGTCATTGGAGGATTTTGTCCACCCGATTGCAGATGTGTCATTTGACGTTTGAGCAAGATGAATGTGCCGTTTGTCGTGGCTATCTGCACTGGCCTCAAACGCTCACATACTCACATATCAATTTAATATGCCAATGTATTGTAAGTAATACATATGAAGCCTGTGCAACAAAAGCTTTCCATTTTCACCGGTTTCTCCAATTTCAGCTGCGATTATTTCCATCTTATTAGACTCACATGATGATGGCGTAATAAATGCCTTTTGGTTTTGCTGTTCAATGGTATCATTTAGAAAATTGTGTCTAATTATTTAAAATGACTTAAATTGTCAAAAAAATCTCTAATTAGAACGATAAATGTATCATTTCTATAATTATATATTGAAATATGATTTTTTCGACTATTTTTTCTGTCACGATCAACAAGTCAACAGTTGATATTTCGTATCCTTTATTCTATCTTCAAAAATTATAAAATTAATTGGCATGAAATTAAAGATTGACTCGTTACCTTTTTTTTAATTTTAGTTTTCTCAATTTCCACTAAGATTTTTGGCTACTTACTATTTATAAGTTGGTTTTGGGACTGTTGGGAGTTGCATTTCATCTATAAGTATTGGACATTTTAATGAATGTCTTGCAATAGTCAATGGAATTAACATATTAAAAACTTACTTAAAAATAGTTTTTTAAATTGATTGTTCCTTCGTTTTGATAATTTCCATTTGGGACTTTTATAAGGCCCAAGTTTGGAGAAAGAAATAGAAATTAAGGTGTGAGATCTTATTACAAATGGTTTTCTTTTTGAGATTTTACTATCGAAACTTTCCTACTTGTTATGAATTTTTGAAAACAATAAACGATATTGTAAAGAAAAAAAAAACTTAAATTAAAAAATACCTGGCCAAAAAAGTTTACACCTCTTGCAGTGAAATGTTTATGCTTTTTTTTGTTATTGTTTTAAGTCGTTTTAACAGCTAAGATCATATCACGACTGTCTAAACACAGAAAATTTCTGTTTGGTCAGTTTTAATCTTAGTTCTAGGATCTTAAGTCTAGGATTCAACGGGGATTGAACCCGTACCACTTGATGCATGAAGTGGAGAGAACTACTGCTCTAGGCACTGCATCAATAGGTGTCTATGGTTTTTTATTACAACGTTTTAAAGATTTTTTTAAACATTGTCAATCACTAGATCCCAAGCTCTTCCTCCAGGATATCGTAAATAGAAAACAAATATATAGGACAACAATGTCGAACTATCGACTAAATTATTTACCACTATTTGCAGAGTCACATCCTACTTATACCTCCCTTCATCGATATATAGAATACAATTTTTGGACAAAATGGCAATTAGTAATTATCTCATTATTAACCTACGGCCTCACAAATTGACGATCCGACCCTGGTGACCCTGATGCAATAGTTATTGAATAATAAATCTTCTTAAGCAATTCTCAATCACTTTCAATAAACTCTCGAAACAACTTTCAATCAATTCCAACATTAAAAACTTACATTCAAATGTTGCAAAAGAGAAAAGTGTCAAGTGACCAAATTCAGTCATAAAGGGATTTCTCTAATAGGAGTGATATCCTCCATTCCCAAATTCCTGCCATCAAATTAGATAAAAGGATCAGGATCTTGATGGCCAATTAAGGGACGAAAAAAATTTAGTAAGGCACATGTATTTGGTTAAAAGAGACAACGACACCGATAACGTCTGTCATTTTCCTAAAAAAAATAATGAAGTGTTGAGATTTTGCAGATTTAGTTACAAAATAACTACATTGTTATACTTATAAAAAAATTAACCCATAAAAACAAAATTTTTAAACTTTCTTTATTGGTTAAAAGCATAAATTTCCTAGGTTAAGCAGCAAAAAGTTAATTATTGTACATTCCCCCAAGCTGAAATTTTAAAAGATAGAATTGTCATCAACAACGAATCGACCTGCTAAATTTCAGCTCGATCCGATCACGGAAAATGGGTTTATTTGCCGTCGCCAGATTTGCGTGGCACATACCTACATATAACAGTCAAGTTAAAATAAGACCAGTAAAAAAGAGACTAAATATAACAATTTTATAAAAATATGGCCTCATTTTTAAATTGAGTCATCGAAAACCAAGTTCCTCATATTAGTAAATATGAAGCTTTTGATGCAGCAAATACTATAAGTTGTTATTTTAAATTTAAAAAAAAATGAAATTATTGCTTCCTTGAGACCAAAACTATAAAAAGTATTACCAAAGCCCTAATCTTTATAAACAAAAAGTGAACTATTTTATTAGGTATATCAATCATAATGCAATGCATTAAACATCTACCAACATATTGTATAGCATTAAAACGTAAGAAGCAGATGCATTCTTCGTTTCAACCTCTTAAAAATGAAAGTTATAATTAAATTATTTTAACTCAATAGTAAGGAACTAGATTTTCTCCAAGCACCGGCTTAATTATTTCTAAATCTTGGATTTTAGGCTTCCATTTAGTCGCCCCATAATCATACAGTATGTTTATTTCAATTATCCCAACTAGTAAAAATCTATTTAAACTTGTTGGTTTTGTCTTGTCCTCATCATAAATAGTGTCATTATGAAACATTTCCAATGAGTTGACCATTCGGTGACGATGTCTTCGACGCCACCTACTGTTTAATGGGGCGCTCCAAGTCGTCGTGGGAACGTTTCATGATGTGTGGTAGTTATTAATTTTTATTTTACTTGGTAGCACCAAAGACATAATCATATAATGTCAACTTCAACGACAACAACGTAAAAAACATCGTTTCATCTAACAAACTTCCAACATATATATAAAGAGAATACCTTTATAGGTATACCAACATGTCAACATTCATATATTAAATTAATTATTTTTTCTTAATATTTTTCATCATATCCTATAATATTATAATAATAATAAAAACGAGTTTTTGTCTAATTATCAGCCTCCGATCGCCTTCTCATGCCCTTGTCATATTCGAAGTATTATAATAATCATAAACGTTATTTTCAGGTTATATTTGAAGACTCATTATATTTTGATATATGAAACATATAAGGATTGGGCGAGTGATTTCATTGGTCGAAATCGAATTAAAATATGTATTTTTTCCATTTACTAATAAGTCTCAGTTAACATCAACATCTGAAATTTTCCTCAGTTGATGTATCAAAACGATAAAATTGCATCTGCAAACCACCAAGATCTAAGCACAAGAACTTATTAAAATAGACTTGCTGTAGGTATGGTCTCAGTTGGACATTTTTTAAGTATTTTCTCAGTGGAATTTTCGACGAAAAAATTCAAGCAGGTGAATCCTACTTGGGTTTTTTCTTGTCTTATATTTATCCGGATGTTTATTGAATTAAAAATATTCATCATCAAGGCCATAAAGAAGAAAATTAATGTTGAACAATTAGATATTTTGACAATTTTTATTAATTTTATTCGATAATCATTAGACTTGGAAGTTGATGGGAACAAAATGAAACTTTTTTTTGGGGAAAAAAAACGAAGGACCATGAAGAAATGAAAAATAACATTAACCATTTAGATACCATTAGAAGATTGGTTTAATGTCACATATGTACATATACACGTAGGTACGACACAGTGGCTTTCGTTATTCGATCCCCAACCGATAACGAAAAAAGTTAATTTTTAGCGATTCTCGTCGTCGAAATGGAAATAAAAAATTTTCTCAGAGATATCAACTTATTACGCTACCTTTTTATAGCCATTCGTTCGGGGAACCACATATTGTGAGAACCGAATTGTATTAATGATAATAATATTTATAATATATTCATAATTTTTAAATTTAGCACCCACATTCAATATGATACAAACAAGCGTTCTTTTTCTTTCTTTCTTTTTTAATTCGTAGTACAAGGTTCTTTTGAATTTTTCAAATTTAATTAAATGGGAAAAGTCTCTAAAATTCTTGCGAGCTGCATTACATTAACACAAACACTAAATTAGCTAAAATCAAATGACCAAAACCTGGCTGTTATTCGCACCTTATTTGCAAAATATGTAAATTGAAACCTACAAAAAATAAATTAACCCAAATGAAGACAATTGTTGGTTTGAATCTTACTACGTCAAATAACAGTTCAAATAAATCAAGTGGTCTATGATTGAGTTCTTTATTGGTCCATTATGTAATCTAAGAACTGTGATTGGTTAAGATATGACAGCTGCTAAGAGCTTTCAAATCATGTAACCTTTATAGTGGATTCACAATACAAAGTCAACGCAACTGAACTCAAAGTTACAAAGTTGAACTATATGAAAATAGTACTTTTTATTCACAATGCAAAGTCGGCAACACAACGCAACTGAACTCTAAACTAAAGTTGCCCAACTTACAACTTTTCCTATTATAAAAGCTGTGAAATGTCAAAGTAATAAAAAAATTGTTAAAGTGAAATGACAACGTAAATTTTGCAGTCATTCTAATTACTATAAATACATTTGTTAAAAAGTGAATTTTATTAGTAATATTTTGATTTTTGAGAAATATTAAATTAATTTAGTTATGGATGAATTTGAGATGTTGTTTTTTTGTACATGTTGTACACATATTATAAATTTATTTTTAATCCAAATTTATTATATTTAACTTCCAATCAAAACAATTTCAAAACTGTATAAATATTTTATTTAAAAATTTAAACTTTTCTCAGATGGAGCTGATTTGACACATGCTGTAAATAAAATAATAAACAAAAATGTTGTTACGCTGTAAATAAAACAACTGCATTGTGAATTGACAACTTTTAAAACCGTCGTGACAACTTGCTTGGGCTTTGAGTTCAGTTGCGTTGATATCATTGTGAATCCAGTATTAGATATGACGAATTAGACCAGTGCTTGTAGCCTTTAAAAATGTTAAAAAAGGAACAAAATTATAGTAGGATACAACCCATTAGAAAAGGAACAGAATATATCAAAAATGAAAGGAAAAATAAACTAAGGTCGACTGAGGTGGCGAAGTGGAAAGAGGGGAGGGGGGTTAAGGGTAGAAACGGTTTATCTCGATTTGCGACAAAACTAAAAGTCCTGTGGAAAAAAGTTAAATAGGAACGTTGTAGATAATCAGTAGATCTACACTTTTTGTGCTAACACCTTTTTCACATAACCTCAAAACTTATGTAAAAAATTCCAATAACCAAATTTTTAGTTTTATCTTTTACAAAAAGATTGTTATAATGACTTAATATCGAAAAAGCACCCTAATTTTCAATCGAAAATTCTCACGTCAAAACATCTGATTTTTGAAAAAAGTCGATGAGTTTTTTGTTTGTTTAAACCTCTACTTTCTGATGGTGTAAAAATATATACATACAATGTTAAATGTTCTCTGAAAATGCAATAATTGAAGTGTAAATTTTATTAAATTGCTCAAAGTTGTATTGGTACAATTGCATTATGTACAATTTGGAGCAATTTATTCAAATTTTTACTTTGATTATTGCATTTTCTGAGAACATTTAACATTGTAATGTGTATATTTTTTCACCATCAGAAAGTAGAGGTTTAAACAAACAAAAAGCTCACCGACTTTCGAATGAAATCAGATGTTTTTACGTGGGAATTTTTGATTGAAAATTAGGGTGCTTTTTCGATATTAAGTCATTATAAAGTGAAAAAATTAATAGTTTAAATCAATAAAATACAGTGTGTTTGGGACATTAAAAGATAAATTTTCAGCAAATTTTGGGTAAAAATAAATCTTTTTTGTAAAAGATAAAAATTAAAAACCAAAAACTTGTTAATTTTTCACATAAAATTTTGGAGTTATGTGAAAAAAGTGTTAGTACAAAATTTGTAGACCTACGTATTATCTACAACTTTGCCATTTAACTTTTTTCCATAGAAATTGTAGTTTTGTCGAAAATCGAGATAAACCGTTTCTACCCTTACACCCCCCCCCCCTCTACTTTCCTACTTCAGATCAACCTTAATTTATTTTTCCTTTAATTTTTGTTATATTCTCTTTCTTTTTTAATGGGTTTCATCCTGCTATAATTTTTTTTTTCTCTTTTTCTCTTCAAAAATTATTTTTCGTAGTCTAAATGTTAAATATTGTTTTTTGAACTTTTTTTGTCTTTAAAAATATTATATAATGAATTGAAATGCGATAAATCGCTAGGCAAATCTTCTAATATATCAAATTAAGTTATTGCTTTATTCAGAAAAAAATTAAAGGCAAGAAAAAAATAGAAAGACAGGCAAGGGGCTTAGAGATAGATAAAAGCTAATTTATATTTGTTTTAGTTTGGAAAAAAAGCGATAATAATTCAACGTAAAAAGTTGCCAACGAACAAGAAGAAGAAAAAAAAACCTATCATTGCATGAATAGGCAAAGCAGCTTTTCCCTTATTTATCGATATTAAATTGTATATCGTACCTATATGCGATGTTTGTATGGCTCTAATAGGCCTGCGGCGACCGAACCAAACATTAACTATATCGAGGATCGAAACGAGTCATAAATTTTAACAGATTTGACATCTGGCCGGTTGTGAAGCCACTTTATAATGTGCGCTAGTTCAATATTTATATTTCTCATTTAAAACAAATAGTTTATGATCGATGATGGGTTAATATTCGAACCAAGGTGTACCTTTCGACACTAGTGGATGCCCTCAAACGCATTTTTTTTCTTTTTGGCTTTTAACATTTTTTTGGAATATTTATTCGTGTGGGACAGATATAATTGTTATTTGTCTCATATTGTTATCAAGCATTGGCATCGTCGAATCATAACAATAATTTAAGCGCGGTGGGCAACCAGCAGGGGTGCTACAGTGGGTCGAAATCAAGTCGATAAAGTTGACGAAAACGCCAGGACAAGTGACACGTTTGGAAAATATTGTATGTATGTGTATGATGGAATCTTCAATGTTCATCATTTGTCAGGGATTTCACTTGGGTGAATTAAGCGAGTTGAAGGGTTGTTGTGTTGTCGTGTTGGAGAGCGAGTTGTTTTGATTTAAGCTCACTCGAGAACAATAAATATAGGTGCTACGTGGAGATAAGAGGCTAAAGCATGCACATTAGGACGGGTGGCGCATTTGAAAATAGGTGCACGAGTGGTATAGAATGCGTTTAATGACAGACCAGAAATTATACTTGACATTTTATTAACCTAAAATATTTTTAGAGAGAGTTTCAATTACTCATGAAAAAATATATTTAACTACTAAATAAATATTTCTTTCGTCACACGAAATTTTTCCACCCAAACAGTGACGATAATTTACAAGAGTATGAATCCGCTAAAATATTATTTACTATTTTATTGATAAGTAATTAGATATGAAACCAACAACTTTCTCAAGTACAGTTTTTGATAAAGCCTAGTACTTTTTACGAAGCCTTTATTGACTTCATTTTTTTGCGTTAATATAAATCTATATTTCACCCATATTCCGATATTTAAACAAAATTATATTTTTCATGCACAAGTATTCTAGATGAATATAAATGAATAAATGATTAGATAATACTAATCTTCAGGTCTTAATATTTAATATACGAAGAAATTATCAGATGAAAAGACCAACGCTTATACAATGTTTCGTCGGTCTTATTCCGACTTCATCAGGCATTGAACTAGTCTGTTAAAACATTGTCATACCATATGTTCATTACGACACATTTTTTTATTTACAAATTTCATAAAAAAAGATTTTTTCGACACCCGAATTTTGTATTGTTCAATTTATATTTGTATTATATTTATTTATTAGTGTTTAGCTATAATTTGGACGTATGAAATTTGTAAATAAACATGCAAATAAAAATTGAACATATGATATGACAATGTTTTAACAGATTATTTCAAGATGCATACCTGATGAAGTCGGAATAAGATCGACGAAACGTTGTATAAAAGAAAAATAAATTGTTAAAAAATAGATATAACTGTGGTCTTTTCACTTGATAATTTATTCGTAAGTATATTGAATGATTAGATTTATTAATTGATCTATTTATTCATCATAATCTAAGTTTCCTATAGAATATGACTGTATGAGCTCACTAAAAGAGGATGCTGATTTTAAAACTAGTGTAACAGATAATGGTGGAGATGGTGGATATGTTTTCAGTATATTTTGACACCAATTGGTGTAGTAAAAACACAAATGAGTGTGCGCATTGATACATACTCTTTCTGCCCCAAGAGCCTAATAATATAAGGAATGTTACTACAGAATAGTATAAATGAAAAAATTTAATAATTATGATTGAAAATGATTTTGATAATGAGCTTACACCTTAAGAATGAGTATATTGAAGGCTAAGTTTACCTATATGAGGTAGGTAATAGTCATAAGAAGGTAAATAAGCGTATCTCTTACAGTAGTGATCTTTTATGGTACTAAAAATAAGCACATAGAAACATAGAAACATAGTCCTCTTTATATGTGAAAGACAAGGATAATAGTCTAGATACAGTGAGTTTAGTTAAATGTAATATGATGTAGCATTTTGTAGTAGCACAAAAATTCATTACTGCACGCACTCTGCAACTACAAACTATAATAGATAAAAAACCTGTTCTGATTATAGGTATAAGAAAAACATTGTAGAAAAACATTTCTTTAACACTCAATTTCATAACCTATAAAGCTATTGCACTGCACTCTATACTCTACTACCTAGTCTATACTACATATATATGAAAATTGATTCTTCAGGATTAAACTCCAATGAAATATAAGTATAAGCTGAGTCTATAAACTTATCTAAGTAATCCTACTAAAATTTTGGCTACACAAGAACTATTTTTCCATTAAATAATATATTTCTCAAGTGCTCACGGAGATATTCGTTTATAATAAATTTTCAATGTTATTTCTGTGGCCCAACGATTAAAGTGACGGTCTCGCATGCGAGAAGTATAAGGAACGAATCCCACACTCAACAAATGTTATTTTTTTTTAAATTGTACATTCGGTATTTTAAAGGTACGGTCATGAATATTTCACGGAAAGCTACTTGTATTTAATAAGCCACACTTAAACTAGTATATTAAAAAGTAAGTATACAGTAGAAATCGATTATAACGAACTTCAGGGGATCGTCAAATTTCGTTCGTTATAAGCGATATTCACTATAACCGATATGTATCGCATGTATCGTCTTATCTAAGACATATCACCCGAAAGTTTTGTACGTTATAACCGGGTGTTCATTATATCCGGTGTCGTTATAAACGATTTTTACTGTACTTAAAACGAAAATATACATTTTTTGTCAAAAAATACAATTCAATACAAAAAAATTCATTCGAAAAATTAAGTTCGAATTAGAGTTTCATCAAATCAGGTAGTTGGAGATTTTTTGAAATAAATCATGCTTCATATTTTGACTTGAAAATAAAATAAATTGTTAAACCAATGCTTGACTTGATTTGGTATATGATTCAAGTTCGACTTAACGTTAAGTAAAATTTTGTGCATGTACTAATGTTATTGAAGTACAGAATTTTTTTTTTGTTAAAAAAAAAAGAAAGTACCTACGATTAATTTTCTTACTGAGACCTATATTTTGTCCAAAAAAGTTTACTTGTTTAAAGCCTTTAAAGCATTTAAATGTTTAAACATGATTTTTAATAATACTTACATCTTTTTTCATATAGTTATGTACTTAATTTAATTTTATTTCCTTTCTTTTAATTATAATAAAAAATGCTAATTGTTATAAAGATACCACCAACATCCGAGCACGCCCAATGTCTTAAATGATCGAAGGATTCCAAAAAGTTTTCGAGACCATTTAAAAGTCAGTTTTAATAATCTTTGTTATAATAACATATAAAGAAAAGAATTATGAACAATTTTCTTTTGAGTAATCGATCCACATTCACGACAAACTATTGCTTCATAAACAACCCGAACATGTCATATATTTTTATTAAACCAATTAAATTATTGTTCATCTTTTGCACGACTCGAATTACATTATAATTGAAACGATCTACAATTAGAGAATTCCATGAAAAGAATTCTTTTTATACAGTATCTATATATGATTTAAATGCCAAAAACTTTATTTATATATGTAAATCGTTTTTCTTTGAAACCAATTTAGTATAATCTACGATTCAGCATAATAAACGGAAATTTTTAGTTCATCTAATACCCATTTTTCGTTTTGGATATTTAAATAGATAACTTAATTGAAGAAAAACACGAAAAATCAATCTTAATAGAAGCAAATCCGCAATCCGACGGTTTTTTTCTTAGCTTTTCTTAGCTTTCTTCTCTACGTAATTTATTAGATAAATTACAAAAGGCAAATGCAATGAAAATCTAAAACATGACGATAACTTCAATGGTTTTGCGCTCGCGGTGCATTCAAGCGATTCGCCGATTTTATGCTGATGATTGTCCGTTGAATGCTTGCGAGCTGAACGTCCATTATATATATATATATCAAACAATCAAAGAGAACAATCAAAGAAATATGTAAACGGTGCTCATTTAAAATTTCACGACGATTTTTATTTCCGTATGCAAAACGTACACCAGACGTAAGTATCTATGTACACACATAATTGAATGAGACTTGAATCACTAATTAATTGATCGAGAAAATCGTTCGTTCCCGACGTAGCAATGACGACGGAAAACATTAAAAATAATGGTTTGTTAACGTGAAATAAAAAAAAATAAAAAAACATTAAAAAAATGTTAAGGACTACAAAAGCGAAAAAAATTTTATGTTAAAATGGAAATAGTTACGTGCATGTATTTGTGTTTGTTAGAATAATTAGAGATGTCGAAAAAGGAAAAACATTTTCATCGTTAGCAGTGACAATTTTGATTGGTCGGAATGGCAACCCCGGCACAAAGAGCGTAGGACGAGGTGGTCGCCTATATCAGAACCATCGACATTTCAATTGAAATGTTTTCGCAATCACATTCTCTCTATCCAAATAGACAATGCTGTTTGTGTGTCTTTCAATATAGTGTTTATTTTCTTCTCCGTGCCTCGTTTTGTACAACATGTTTACTATTTTCTGACACTGGTAGGCAGCCGGCCGTTTAAAATGCCCATGCAAATGCCTTTGCCTCATTTGATTTCGACAAGCTAACAACGACAACACGAGATGCCCATAGGGAAGAGTGAATACTTAGCTGGAATTTGTAGTGCGCTGTTCCAAATAGCCAAATCGGGAAATGGTTGATTGTTTGCAGAAAATCGCTAATCTCAAACAAATCGTCATTTAAAGCCTTAATTATTCAAGCGGTGCAATAAATTTCACCGGAGGAATCTTTCGCTATTTTCCCTACCTAGAAATTAAACAGTTAAATTCTGTCTTGAAGAATTTTAAAGAGTATTACCTTTATCTTTCGACCATTTCAAATTAATGGAGATGTTGGAATTCGTTACAAAAGATGGAAAACTTAACTACCACTTCAGTTCTTAACGTTTTGCTTTAATCCGTTTGCATATTATTAAAAGTTTAAAATAATCAAATGTAAGAGTTCTTACACAAGAAAACCTCTCTCATCAACTTACTTGAAAGTAGAAACGTTTTCTAATCGCGTTTTTAATAAAAAAAAAAAAAACTACAATGAAACATTTTTTATCTGTACTTAACGAGACGTTTTAGTTGATTACATAAGTACATTAAGTATTGAATCCTAAAACTTATCCGTTTTTCATTAACTCGACAATGAGATATTTGAACAATATTAGCTGTTACAACGTATTTTCAACCGTAATTTTTACAATTCAAATATTGCTTTATTACTGTTATTTCTCTGACTGTTATAATCCATTTTGAAATATTTTTAATTTATCTCCTGCAGTTTTAAGGGATCTTAATACAGTTACGATGCCCAAAAAAAATTTTTCTTGAGAAAATTGTCAATTAATGTACTAATGAAAAAATTTGTATACATATTGTATAGTAAATTTTAACTATATTTTAAAATTTTTGTATTTGCAAAACAATAAGTTTGAAAGCTGCTATAGCTGATCTTCAGGAACTCCTTTCAAAAAAGGCATCTTGCAGTGACAACGATATCTCTAGACTGGATCATTTAAAACTAAAAAAACAAACGGATTTTATTCAAGTAATGTATAATCTTGAAATTGATCAAAGGAATAAGGAAAATATAAATTTTTAACGCAATGGTGGCTATTCTCAAAACGATAATCGATTTTCGACCAAAATTTTGACCTCGTTTATAAAAAAATACATTTAAGGTGAAAAAAAATCTTCCATTAATTACGAAATAATGTACATACAATTAGAAGCTTGTTTTACAATTTGAGACGAATCGTTTTAGCTGTTTCTGAGAAATCTCAGTCACCGATTCTGAATATACAGTTTGGAGAAAATCGTGCTTAAAGTTTCTAAAGCATTTTACATAGATACTGTCTTTACAAATATGCGTGAAACTTTGAAAATAATTGCCGGATTAACTTAAAATTTTCTGTAAAGTACATTACAAAAATGAAATTTTTTTTTGAAAATTCTAACTGTATGTAATCAAACCCTTTAAGTAAGAGCCGGTAGTAGTTTTTAATTTTTCACTAAAAAATTTTATAAATCTGTGAACGAAATAAGAAATTAATTTATTTTTATAAAGATATCTTCTCCGGTCTATATTTTTTTCAAAGTTCAAAAATTATTGTTTTAACACAAAAATAGCAAATGTAATTTCAAAATTTAAATCTGTGATTTCAGATTCATTGTTTGACTTGATTTTCAAGCTACTTGACTTAAATTTGGCCTCAAATCAACTCAAACTCAAGTCTAATGCTAATATTTAAATATAACCAATTAATCAGGCTAATCGAACATTGCATTTGCACAGTATTTCATTTCAAAGTTTCAATCTTAAGCTCATATTTTAATACACAAAATGTCCAATTACTTAGCTTTGTAAATCTCTATTTGGGGTTAATAGAAAACTGAAGTGTAGGTACGTTTTTAGATTCATTTACAATCCCTTCTTCTCAAGAGAATAGTCTTAGTTTTTTTGGACAATTAAGTTGCAATTAACTTCGTTTTTAGAAAATATGTAACCGAATTTCCAGTTACAAATAAAATTTCTATAGAAGATAAAGTCTTAAATAGGCATAGTAACAAAGCAAGTCAAAGTTAAATTTCTAGAAAGTAAAATCAACATTATCTGCTATCATAACCATTTTGGCAATGGTAAGTCCATGGTAGGTCTGTTAGGTTATCTTGTTTTTAAGGATTATTCTTTAACCATCATTTATATGATGTCGATGTAAAAACTTTTCCTCAATTCCAAGTTAAAATAACTTACAAATGCAATATTAATAATTTTATTCACATTTCAGCTGACAAAAAGTTTGAAAATAATTCATTTATGAAAATTAGTGCAAAATTTTTATCTACTTATAGGGAAATATTTTGGTATAACTGTTGAGTGAAAGAAATTGCAGTTATAAACATTGTAATTCTGGCAGCCTTGAACCAAAAGGATACGTAGATACGTGAAAATTTTCCCACGAAATTTTAAAATTTTTAAAACGAAGGTTGTACCATTTATACCGTTTCACTTATTAACAAAAAATCGATTAAGTCTAAAAACACTCATATTGAATAAATGGAATTTCAAACCTTAGCTATTTGAAATATCAAACATTTTAATTAATTGAATTTTTTTAGGATAAATGCAAATATTTTCAAACATCTCGTTCACAAGCCCCAGCCACTCAATAGCTTGATGTTCTTCTGCATTGAATTCGAGAGCGAAAATCCCGTTCGAAACATCTATATACACACAACATAGAACCAAAAGCTGCGGAAACCGGGGGAGCGACATTTTTATAAACAATCGTCTTTATATTGGCTGTGTCAACTCATTAGTGGTCGACTGATTGCACTCTAATTGTGGACTGCATTTTGGCGGTTTCCACACAGACAAACACTTTTTGTGTCTCGAGAATTTATTGCATGTGGTATTTGATTGAAGAATGCATTCGCCACAACCACCATTGATTTTTAACGATAAAATTATCATGTACGAGATTTTCGACTCGAACTCGACTCGAAAAGGGCAACAAATAAATTCACATCTTCCCAAATACAGTATGTAGATATTATACACATACGGGAACGAGGCAAAAAAAAACTTGTGTGAGCAAATTAAATTAATTTTATTTATTATAATTTTAATCTGTTTCAAAATCTTTCCGAGTCAAATTGATTTTTTCTGTTTCAGACACTTTCAACCATATACATACATAAATACGTCTACCTCTCTTATGATGGATTTATCTCTCTAACAATGTACTTATGCGTGCATGACCATATGAATAGCAATGAATACTTGAACGCTTCAATATGTTTATTATAATAATAATTACGGTTTGTACAGATAGGCTTATATCGTCTATATGTTTCAAGTTGACTGAAACCATCGGCATGAGAGTTAATTCCTCGACAACAATAGGACGAACGCTTCGAACAACAGTCGATCTTAATAATTACATTTCAATAACCGTTGCAACCCTACACATCATTATCATACTAGGTATATGCTTTTCTAATTAAATGCAAATATTAAATTAATATTCGATTCGAACGATAACATTATGGAAAGTGTTGCACTAATCTTAATATAGCTTCATTTCAGATGCAAATATTAACTAGCTAAATAATTAAAATAAGCACGGAAAAAAGTTCATTTTGCAATAACGAGTATAAAGCAACCAATTTGTAAGATTTAAAAAGTAATTTAATTTGGTCATATTTTTCTAGAATCGATTTGTTCATGTGAATGTTAATCCATTGAAGTTATTGATTTGAATATTCCTTGCAGCGATTTTGTTTCCCTTGTAAGTCCCTGTCTAGGGATATCTCGAATCGAACTAAATCGATTGGACGATCGATATATGCACTGAGGCACTAAAGTATATTTCATTCGAGCCCATTCAAACACAAATAAAACACGTATCCTTTCACGCGGTTTGTATTTGTATGAATAATAAATAAAGTGAAATAAATTTATACCTAGGTATAAATGGGCGCTGTAAAAACTATTTGATTCATATATATAAAATATAACACGTCCATATTGGTAATATGTGTACGTGGAACGTGTCTACATAATCCCACTAAATTAAATCCCACACCTTCAAAAACAAATAACTAATTCGAACCTTTTGACGTCGTCGCCTTACAACCATACAACGTGCCACACGTAAATTATGTGTATAATATGAAACTGGCTGGTTTAAGAAGAGAAAAAAAACTCAACGAGTCGCTTTAAAAAAAGGATTCATTTATCAAAAAGAGCTTTCATGCAATCATTATATTGTAAATACGACTTTAGAGTCAAACAAAAAATTAGACATATTATAATTAGCAGTGGTACGGAAATTGTTCAGAAAAACCTCTAGAAGGGTTGCGAGAAAATTTTTTAGAACCTTAATTAAATTTATATAACAATGAACAATGTAAGATTTTTCTTCTAGTAAAGAAAGGATAACACTAATCAGAACCGTAGTAACGTTTTTGGGATCCCTCAAATTTTGCTGTAGTATATTCACTGCTCAGCTTGATTTTTCTGCTATATTATACTTGATTTTCAAGCTACTTGCTATGAGTAAGCATAACTTAAAATAAAGGCAAATGCTAATATTCAAATATCAAGAAATTAAGGAGTGAATTTCTAAGTTATTTAATTTTAAAGTTCAAATGTCAAGCTAAATTCAATGTAAAAAGTGCCCAAATACTTGATGTGGTGAACCCCTAATTGTATATATTCTATATATATATTATATATAAATCAATTGCTGTTCGTTAGTCTCGCTAAAATTCAAGAATGGCTGGGCTGATTTTGCTAATTTTTATCTTGAAATATTTGTGGAATTTCACGGAAGGTTTAAACGGCGACAAACATAAATAATAAGTAATGGAAAATACTAAAAGCGATTATATAATATAATATAATCTTAATGAAAAATGTGACGTCAGATCTGTTGTTTTATGTTTTCATAGCAACAAGGAATTTTACGTAAAATATTACTACTAATTAGTAATAGTAATTTTCAGGTCTTAATAGTTTAAAAGGTATATGAAGAAATTATCAGGTGAAAAAATTTCATAGTTTTTGTTTATGTATTATTATTTTAAAACCTTTTAATTTAATTTTATAAATTTTCTGTTATTATTATTTGTTAGATACCCGATGAAGTCGGAATAACACCGACAAAACGTTGTATAAAAGACAAATAAATTGTTAAAACATATAACTATTAATTATTATTGTTATTGTTATTAGCATCCATATATTTTTTAATATTCAAAAGATTAAATTGTCTGGAACTTGGACAAAATTATAGTATACACAAAAACTTCGATTCACTACGTTTCGATCATTTTATTTTATTATTACTAATATTTTGTAAACAAGAATTGAATTGATAACAACATTTAAGTGCAAAAATGGTAATTATCTGATTTTTGGTACCTACATTGAAACGATTAATTTAATCAATTTGATGTTATGAAAGTGAGATTTGAATTGCAACAATCCATAAATATTTATTGAACTGTCTGCAAACCGATTCTATTTGTTATTTAAGTCTATTTCTACAATGGGTTTTGCAGGTTTTTGGTAGCGTTTACATAGATTTAGTATTTCGAATTGATCATACGCCATTAAGAAAAAAAAAATAAGAACTGATAATATTTTTATCAACTTTTTTGAATTAAAATTAAATTAAAACGGGGTTAACAATTACAATCGAATGACAATTAAAATTGAAAACGTTTGTAAACAACTAAGCAGTTCTAAAAATTAACATTAAAGTTAAATTACAAGTTGCACCGTTTTATAATTGAACGTCAAATCCAGTGAACTTTCGATAAGTTAAATTCCTAGAAACCATAAATTCATAGCTAATGTATAGGTGATTATCTCATTTATCTATAAAATATCTATCAACTGTATATAGTTTAGTTCAGTAAAGTTCGAATTATCGAATAAGGAGTTTTATTTATCCATTGTTCGATTCATTGAGAGTAAAACTTGGAGTAATTAGGAAACCCTCTGTAGTGAATATGATTTCATTCTTAAATATAAATATCAAAGTTCCAAAATGACACCCGTAAGAGTAAATAACCAAAGCAGACAGTTCGACTTATGTGATCAAGTGATGAAAATGCACCAATTTATATAGGGATTAATAAGAACAAAAAAAAATTTCTTATACACCCAACTTATACGGAGTTTTAAGTATGTCAAACGTAAATTACGGGTAATAATCCATTGAAAGATGACTAAACTGTAAGTAATGAGGTTTCTTTAAAACTAGTAAAAATATACGAAGATATTTATAACTCAAGAAAATTAACGATTCATGAAGAATAACTATTTGCTTTTTATGCCAACATAGCTATAATATTAAATTAATATTTAACTCGATTTTTAAGCTACTTGACCATAAATTTGACTTAAAACCAAGTCAAACTCTAGTCAAATATTCGTATGTCAAATCAAGTATTGACTTTGAAAACTATTTCATTCATAAATTAAAATGTCAAGCACAATAAATTAAAAAAATTCCCAACTACTTGACTTGATGATGCTCTACTTTATATTATTTTAGCGGTAAAAATAATGTCTACAATTTATTCAGGGGTCACGACAAAGTTTTACATAAATGAGGGGTCGGAAATGACAATTCGATATTTGTGCATCACTACCATAAAGTACCAATAGAACATCCTTGCAATAATTCCATATACATTTTGAATAAAATATAATCAATATTACAGGTAATATAACTGTAATGAGAACTGGATTTATTATAGGGAGCGGAAGGCAAAACGGTGTAATCAATGTAAACATAAAATACGCAGGTATTGGACTATGATTTGATTGAAATAATTATCTGATATCCACTTGTATTTCTCTTTCAGATTAATACGATTGAAAACCTCTGCGAATTAAAACTCAAATGGAATCACTTTGCTCGCGTCGAGTTATAAATATAAAAATTAATATACCTACATTTTTTATGGGACTAACAAAGTGTTTTCGTACGAAATTTATGATGAGTTGTTAGCCTCACACACGTTTCATTTAAATTAGCATGTAACATAAGTTATCTCCATATTTATTTTAACTGATATCTTCTAATTAGCATAACTTATTTCATATAGACATATAAAACTTAGCCTAGCTCTGTATGATTTCCCTTAATTTAAACCTAAATCTGGCGATGATAAATGGTTCAATTCAAAACGAATTAATTTTAGAAATAGACATTTGATCACTCATTTGCCTAAAAACTTACTCAGGCCATTACACGTTTTTTTTTCTTTACCTTTAAAAGTATAATTAATATTTTAATCTGGCAACGAGTTGTGTCATTATCAAATGTTGTTTATTTTACATAAATTTTTATTAATTTCGTGAGCATTCTGCGAATTGTATAATTAATTTAAGATTGTAATAATTATCAAGTATTAGAGCACCGTTTTTCACCCAACATATGCGAGATATCCATCTAATTACGCACGCAATATACCTTATATAATTTGTGATTATCAAAAGAAGAAAAAAAACGGTATAATTGTTAGTTGAGAGCCTTTGTAAAGGCCGCAAAACTGTTTTTTTTTTACTCGTATCAAAACGACATTGATAATTGGGAAAGAAGCCAATCGAGGAAATTAGCAAGATTTGGACAAATAGATAAATTATCAATAAATTAAAATCGTATATATGAGAATGATAATAATATTAATAATATAAAAGAGGCGTTATTGTCTTTTTTTCCGTATTCTGTAATTTTTTTTCGTGGCGTTCCCACACTCAGATGTACACGTGTTATGTTCTCTTATGAGGAGATGTCGAAGTCGAAGTCATTTTGGCAGAATTGCTAGGTGAGTTTTTATTGAAAGGGTCAAATATTTTATTGCAAATTTAATTAAGTTTTATCGACTGTCGTTCGGTTGATTGGATAATAAAAAGATTTGTGAAAATGATTTGTAAGACTTACCTACCGGGTATGTATTTACGGGAATGTGACACCAATATTTTCCAATTTTCGGGTGGTTGCACTGGTTGAAAGGTACGAGTGAAATGCAGTCGATGAATGAAGTTGAGTGAATCAACTCGTCTTCCTTAAATGATTAATTTTTTTTTTTTGGAAAGATTTGAATGAGTCATCACGTAAAAGTTAAGGAACTGAATGATTAATTAGGTCGATTTTTTTTGATAAATGCTTTGACTCATTTGATTAACTAGATCTTTGCGGAAACAATAAGTACTTATACTTTATATTATAATCATTTGGATGCTGTGTGACTTCCACATGCAATTAAATGTCTACATATATAAAATATAAGATTCTTTTACGGTGAACTACTAAATAAACACAGTACATTGGTTGTCGAAATTCGAAGAGATAAAAATATAAAAATTGCTTTTTAAGATGAATGTATTCAGTGCACTCGATAACTTATTTTAATTTATAATATTCAATAAAAATATGTGACATCCTCGGTTCCCTTCAGCAAATATTCGCTCGTTGTTCAAATATATGCGAGTAAATATTATGGGTTGTTGTATGTTGCACTTGCAATACATGCAGATATGCTCTGTATAAATACAGAGCGAACCATTAAAAAGATTTAGAGAGTCTTAACCAATAAATTTCAATCGTTGAAACTTATTTTTATCGAGTCTCTCTCTTGGTCGGGCCCAAGATTTATGTATATGCAACTGACCAGGCCTGGCAAAGGTTTGCAGTTCTTGGAAAGTTTTGCTCGATTTTATCGAATTTTTACGATTTGCCCCGGCAGAGGTGACGTACTGGTAGATTTTTCGATAAGTAAAATGATAAATTTTTTCGCGAATCGGTAAAAATATAATTAACAAGGTTTCTAATTTGGCTCGATTTAGGTACAACGTAGCACAAAGCAGTGTATTTTACATAATACAATACTATAAGTGGTTAGCCGTGATTACGTTCATGTGAAACTTAACGAAATAAGTAAACAAAGCTGATGTTTAAAAGTGTAAAGAGACACTATGAAGAGAGACAACAAAAAAAAAAACTTTTGCTTAGTATTTAAATAATTTGTTTCGAGAAGCTTGAATGTCAAGTTAACACGTGGATATCCATCCCCAAAGGAGAAGCTTATTTCATTTTCATGTAGATCCATAGTTGTAAAATTAAAATTTGAGAAAGTAAAAAATTTAAAAGTAGACCTCAAAAGATAAAAATTATAACAAAATGAAAAGCCGACTTCAAAATAAATGAAAAATCTTAAACAAAAAACACACTAAAAAGTAAAAAAATAATTGCGTATATCCTGTGTCTACAACTTACAAATTATTATGGTGATATAATGTACAACTATTGTTATTTTTGGAGTTAGTGTCAGCCAAGGAAATATGAATATACTTAGCAATAACGAGAATACCTTATGTTTATTTTTCGAATGAATTTTTATACAATGTACTAGTACTGTGACAATATCTAGCGACCTTAAAAATGAAATAATTTTTTAAAAATGAAAATTACTATTTATTTTCTTGGCTGACACCAACTCCAAAAATAACAATAGTTGTGCATTATAGCCTCCTAATAAGTAATCTGAAGTTTGATAACTGATTTTATTTCTATGAATATGGGTAAACCTACTAAACGCGCTGCTCATATGAGGCAGCGCCGTTAAATGTTAAAAGTTACTACATCATCCCTTTTTGCCTTTAAGGGTTGACATTTTTTGCTTTTAAATTTAATGAAAGAACTAAGTGGAATACTCTTTCCAACAGAAAAAAAAATTATCAAAATCCGATGATCCAGTTAAACGTCCTTATTTTCATCTTTAGGGGGTGGATATTTTTCTTCAAATTGAAATGTGACTAATTTCAAGGTACGATGTACGTAATAGAAACAAAATTATCGAAATCGGGTTAATCGGAAAACATGCATAATTTCATCCTTAATTTTTAACCCCTAATGAGTGGAGTTCTTTTTATAAAAAAATGGATATGAGATTAATTTAAAATTATTTTCTACCAACAAAAAAAAGAATTATCAAAACCAAGCTTTCCAATAAGAAGTTAATATTTTATCCTTTATTTTTCAACCCTTTAGAAATCAACGATTTCCTTCAAATTAAAATGGGACCATACGGGAAGCACCAGCTTTCAAATAAAAAAAGAATCATCAAAAATGGTTCACCTAGTCGAATATTAAAAAAAAAAAACTTACAGTCGAATTGAGAACCTCCTCCTTTTTTTGAAGTCAGTTAAAAATGGAAAGTTCTTAATCCTCTCTTTGAGTCATTTAGGGGTGAAATATCGAAAAATACTTCTTGATTGGAACTTACAGTTCAAGAATAACACTTTTAAGTTTTCACCTTTTAAATTTTAGTAGTTAAGCCTCCAATGTGTCTGTCTGTCAAATAACTGTTCTATAAATAGATTGGTAATAAGTTTGGGTTCATTTATTTAAGCAGTTTAATAGTACAAAACTTGTTATAGCGTATTAGGTTTTATTATAGTATCAGTATTCATAGAAAATTTTAGATTTGCTTCAATAAATTGTTGAAGTCCGCCACTAGATACGGGTTTACTTTAACGCCTGACGCGTTTGATAAATCTATCGATATTCAAATTTGTATCGATTTTCCTTGTAATTGAAATCAACCGAGTGTGATGTAAAGATTTAATACGCGCGGTATATCGTGTTATCAACTTCTGTTTAATGTAAGGGTCTGTCGGGGGCTGTGAAAGTTCCGCCTCGGAGACTGCTGTGTCCCGCGAAGATTACAGGTTGTGGCCTGTATGTGGTGGCATATAACGAAGCGACTGAATATCCGAGTGCGTGTAAACTGTTTGTATATATATATTGAGTGCTCGGCAAGAGCGACGAAGATCCAACAAAAACGTCTTGCCATGCACATAAATCACCTGGCAGAGCTCTTAGTTAGCCGTCCGCGCCCGCCTCGGCCGATTCGATTGTGTGGGAGAGGCCCCAGAGTTAATGTGTTTTCAACACTTGCTTATGTGGAGAATTGAAAGAGTTATTTATTTGGTACTCGTTTCGTTTATATCTAATAAATAAGCGACGTTCGGGTATAGATTATTTAGATTAAAGATCAAAAATCTGGAACGGAGCGAACGAAGAACGTGTTTGTTTGCGTTTCGACGTACTCGGAGAGCTTGTAATTCATTCGCACCACATTTTTGGCTCACCCCAACGACAACAACGACCATGGTGGCATCAATCGGGGAAATAGTTGGAAAAAATTAATTAACCTTTTCGGTTTCGCTTCCAATCTCCAACGAGAAATGATTGTATCAACCATTTATCTCTACAAGTCTTTATAAAATTCAAATTTCGACGAGATCAAGTGATAATTACGTTCAGAAAAGATAGATCAAAAATTGATTTTGGGTAGTCACGTTAACATTTTTATTTTAGAGATTTTTGTAAAGAAATCGGCGATAAGTAAAAATTTAATTCTTTAAACATAAGCTTACATTTTTGGAATTGATTCTTTTATAAAGAGTGTGGTACATAAATGGGTAGTAAAATAAAGTATTAACAAAATTCGAACCGTTGCATTTTTCTAATATAAAACTATTTTGATAAAACTCATTGAAGTGTTTTGATATAAGTTTTAGTTTAAGCGATTATAGAGGTTTTAAAATCAAAGCTTTGTGAAGTTAAATTCAAAGACGCTTAATTTCATTATTTTGTTACATATGAGAAAGAAAAAAGAACTGGTGTAGAAAGAAAGAAAACTATATATGCCGATGCTTGAAAATGAGGCAGAAGAAAATGACGTATAAACAGCAATAGAATAAGATAGCAGTTTAATTATTGAGTAAACAGAAAATGTGTATGCAAATTTAGTTGTTGTTATCTCCCTCTGGCTTTCTCTTCCGGTCTCTCGGACTAAATCTGTCATATTCTTTATTGTTTAAGAAGTTTTAATTCTATCACGTCTGCTGTACGTGCAATTTTTTTAAAATGCGATTTGTACTACAACCAACTCTGTCTTACTCATTGATTGTTCTAAAACTGCATAGTCGTAATTAACCTAGTGTATTTGGGGGTGGCTTTTATCATTTAGGTACTTCACCTTTCATCCGTCAACACATCACACTCTGATATCTATGATTTAAAATCTGGAATACCTCAAGGGTGTGTTTTGAGGCCCCTCTTGTATTCCTCGTATTTGCCTACAAGCGACGACACTTTGACCGAGACTTTCACGGACGATACGGTGATCATGGCAACTAATACTGATCCTTCCATTGCCACTCAGCATATTTAACAACACATGGATCTGCTGAGCACGTGGGCGAACAAATGGAAAATCACTACAAATGAAACCAAATCAGTGCAGGTCATCTTCGCATTTAAAAAAGGAGTATGCCCTCCGGTCACTCTAAATTCTGTTGAGATTCCCTCATCAGACAGTGTTAAGTACCTCGGGATCTATCAGGACCGAGGGCTTACTTGGAAACACCACATTACCCAAAAAAGGGAAACGATGTGCAACAGGTTTAAGAATCTACACTGGCTTTTGGGAAAACGCTCCAAACTTTCCCTTGAGAACAAAATATGTTTGTGCAAAACAATAATCGTGCCAATTTAGACGTACGGGATTGAGTTATGGGGCTCTGCCAGCAAGTGGAACATTAAGATATAAGAAAGAGCTCAATCAAAAATGCTCAGAGAGCTGACAGACGCCCCATGGTACATGGGGCCCCCATAACCAATAAAGCCCTGCGTACGGACTTAACAATAATATCAGTAGCCAATAAGATTGAGACTCGTGCCACCAATTACTATGAAAAGCTCCAGCAACACCCGAACCCACTAATGTTACTAGCTCTGGAACCTCAAAATAGTAGGCGATTAAAGAGGAAGGTGTCCCGTATTCTCAATCAAGCCCGATCCAGAGAGCAGATTGAATAAAAGAACCATTGTCCTGCTGACCAATAAAACAAATTAAAAAAAAAACTTTCACCTGTAAGATTAGTACTATATCTATTTCTATTATACACATAGAATTTGTACTCTATTTTTCTGTAAGTACCGTATTTTCCGGACGATAAGACGCACTTTTTTACTCTGAAAATTTGACCTAAAATCAGGGTGCGTCTTATGGTCTGATGCGTCTTATAGTCCGATAGGGACGTCGTCGTCAGTTAAGAGATTCGCAGAATTCACTCTCATCTCTGAGAGTGATCAGTTTACCTATCAGGTACCTATGTATTACAATAATAAAGTGAATTAAAATATTTGAATTTTTCAGTCAGTGCGTCTTATCGTCTGAACCATATTTTTTTCTAAAAATTTATAGATAAATTTTGGGGTGCGTCTTATAAACAAAAAAATGTATATTAAGAAAGCGTTTCTTGATCACCTTTGTCTATTGCATGTCTTTCAAAAATATTGTTCTTAAGGAATAAACTTCAGTGGTATGTCGAAGTTAAGCACCATGATTTTTGTTCTAGTCAATATTTTAAATATAAGGTATACTTAGATGCTGTTACAAAGCTTGTAAAGAAACTTGAAATATTTTCTAGCCTTCGTAAAATTATTATTTAAAAATAATAATTAATGATAAAACTGAATAACACGTAATGTAAACTATTAACAAATGTTTTCTGTTCAAAAAAGGATTTTTTTTAAATGTGGAAGGCAGAGGAGAGGTATTTTAAAAATATTCTGAGATGGAAGCTCTGA
This sequence comes from Sisyra nigra, assembly GCA_958496155.1. Classification (NCBI taxonomy): domain Eukaryota; kingdom Metazoa; phylum Arthropoda; class Insecta; order Neuroptera; family Sisyridae; genus Sisyra; species Sisyra nigra. The sequence continues at coordinate 10,564,313 of OY292314.1, read as the reverse complement.
AAAAATAAAGGACTCATCCCAATTTGAGTTGTGTCCGATTTTTCTAATGAAAATTTGTGGGTAAGATTGTGAGATACATAAACTCGAAGTTAATTGCTATATCATTTTTTATATAAAGGAATTTCCAAGCTTCCCAATATCTTGTTCGATCAGTACAAATATGCCGTTTGGCCAATCTGCATATAAAATTCATTTTAAATATATTAAATGAGGCTGCTTCGTTGCCAAAGTACGCGGTTCTTCGCATTTGAAATTCATTTTATTCGCATTCGATCTTAAAGTTATAGCTCCAATAGTGCATATGGAATGGGAAGAACGAAGCTAAAGACATTTATCCGTTTACATGTGTACGAGTCTCGTACGTTTGTGTCGCAGGAATTTATTTGCGAATTTAGCCATAACTTTTCCGGCGACGAGCTTTTATATAATCATTTCAATTTAAATAAACGACTCCTCTATTTGCATAGCGTCTTATATCAATTTATTCACATGGCCCCAATCGATTCCAATTCAATGCGACCGTATTATAATAAGCGGGGGAAATTTATGAGGTTCTGCATGAAAACTTTTTGAGTTCCACTGCCACCCAGCCACGGGAAAAAAATGGGGTATTTAATGAAAATTTTGGTTGAGTTAAACAAGTTGTTTCATAAGTCATGCATTTTATTTATTTTCATTTTTTACCTTTCCAACGGTTGTATTTTATGATTTGAGACGTTTTTAACGTTGAAAACATTTCCAATTATAAAACGAATAAAATATTATATAAAAACAATTTATTTTCAATATAATATTCTTCCTGTTGATTTATGTTTACGAAGCGCCAGGCCAGCAAGAAAACTTATTTGTTTTAACTTTGATTATTATATGTGTGTATATAATATTATATATGTATATATATAAGTTAACCATTTTTTTTCCTTTTCGAAAACCGTTTTACATCCGGCAAAAGGTAAATCATATTTAACCGCCGCAAGCCACACTTGACTCGGCCACATTATATTATATATCATATTATATGTACAATACATATTCTTTATGGACAGACAAAGGCGAAAATTCCCCATCTATTTGCTCGTCCATATGGATGCAGCCTCTCGCAGGCAGACTTCGTCGCGGTCAAAAGTAACTATATTAGCTTTTCATATATATGAGAGGCCGTATAACTTCGGAGATAGGTTATGAGTTTTCAAAACATAAACAAAGAGAAAATCGGATTTTTATGGGGCTTTGTCACGCCTTCGTCGTAAATAATATAATAGCTCGGTCGAGTGAATGTTGTCTCTCACACATAAATTGAACAAACGATGTATTTCATTTAAGAAATTAACCTTTTCGACTTGGGCCACTCAAAAAAATTTGTCAACCTAAAACAAAAATTTTGCGAGCTTTTAATAATGAATTTTAATCGATATTTTTTTGTCAAATACTTAAAAATAGCTATATCCAGTTTAAAGATTTCTTGTGGTCTATCAAAAAGGACTTAGCTTCAACAATTATATAATCAAAGTTTGGAACCCCAACGGTAGATAACATGGGTCAACCTAAATTTTGAGTTTATTCTCTCTTTATCATTTCTATGTCTGATTTTGGTGTTGTACCTAAAACCAATAAAGGAAAAAAGTTTTCCCATTACTATTTTTGCTGTTATAGATACACCTGCTACAAAAAAATGAAGTACCTTATAGGTATTAGCAAAATTTTTCTATTTTTCAGCAAAAATGTGAAAAAGTAAAATTGTTAGTAGGTAGCTGCAAATTTGATTCAGATTAATCGTTTAAGAAGCGAAAACAAATTCTCATCGAAAAATCGTTAATAATACATTTTGCGTTTTCTGTGTTTCTTCTTATATTCCTTTACAATAGGTAAGTATGGACTTTCTCTTATCAACCCCTATTTCAGAAGTGGGCAACTTTTTCGGTGAGCGGGCCAAATAAAAATGTCCAATCATGACTTGGGCGTGTTAGTAAGTGAACGAGTTAATTTTTAAAAAAGTCAGAACTTAAAAATTATCAAATTACCTTCTTGAATAATGTAATAATTAATGATTGATTTTTTACGATGAACTGTAATTTTTGTAAGGTCAAAGCGGGCCGGATTCGACATCGCCATGGGCCGGCAGTTGCCCACCCCTGTCCTAAACGTAACATCCCAATGATATCATTGTCTCAATTCTAGTATATATTGATAAAAATGGTTTTCTTTTTCTCTTCTTCACTTTTTTATTGTTATTTTAAATTTGCCTTAGAAAAGTAGGATCATATACTCCTTAAAAGACATAATGTAGATATTTAAGACATTATATAAACTACTGAGAATAGTTTCATCAATTTTTTTTTTTTAATTCTTTGTTCTACTCTCTTCAAGAATTTGTGACAGGCTTTTATATATAGAGATTCCCTACTTGGCAGTAATTTCAAGCTACTTGGCTTTTTGACTTTGAATGAAATCAAACAAAATATATTTAAATATCAAGGCAAATGAAGAGCATTGTTTTTGCTAATTATTTGATAACAAAGCCAATTACTTGACTTGACTCAAAGCATCATACAACTTATTATTCTAATCCAAGACGATTTTTTATTTCTAATTTTAATAAAAAATTTTTTTTGGAATTTTTAATTCGCTTTAACGTTTAAGGTCATAGGACCAAACCCAATTTTTTTAATCACTTTTGTTAAAATTTATAAAGTTAACTCAAAATTTCAAATACAAAAAAAAATGTTGTTCCAAAAAACGAAAATATTAAAGTTGGCTCCAATAGTTTGACTCATAAATCCACCGGAAGTTATAGTTTTTTTGTTTAGTCTTGTGTTTTTGGTCTTGCGAAAATGCCAGACCAAGACCAATTTCGCTCATCACTTATCAAAATTATATCAATATGAAGCAGTTCTCTTTTAACAATTATTTCTTGCAATTTTTAACCTCAGAAGGTAATTTGAAATGTTAGTTATCATTGTAAAGTGTTTTTTTTGGTTTTTGTATATCTCCTTTTCTTAATTGTTAAGACATATATTATCTTTGTTTGTCCACTCTAAAATTTCAACTTCTTATTGAAAAATGCAAAGAGCAGAAGCAAAGTTTATAAATGACAAATAATTATTATTGTTTCATATAGAAAAACACGATTTAACCATGAAAATCTAAACTAAGAAAAACCGATTTTTGATCTGCATCTAGCTGTTTTCTTTTTGAAAGTGGTATAAGTCCTTTATTTATTTAATACTTAGTACTTACATACTATAATGAGAGCATTTGACAAAAGGAATAACAATAATTTTTTTTATAATAACTATAATTACCTACTAATAACACAATACTTAGTCATTATTGTGAAAAATAAAAATTTTTGTTAAAAGTGGACTTATACTACTTTCAAAAATAACGGTTTAATTAATCTATGGATATTTTGCTTAAAACTACAATCCTTTACTTAAAATGACATCTTTTTTCGTTGATAATCGTTTTGAGTGACATTGATTTTATTTTTTATGGAAGCACTTTTTCTTCTCGTGCAAGTCAAAATTCCTGGAAATCGTATATACTATATGCGGTATCGTGCATTTCGTTTTTGGTAATTCGAGTCGAGCGTCTGCGGGTCTGGTATTCATTAAACTCGGAGGTCTTTGGCGCCAGGATAACCTCAGTGTCGCGGGACCGTGACGTCATCCATCAAACCGACGTCGAGGACTCCTCCCTCTTCCTCCAGGACAGCGTTCGCTCACGGCTCGCATTGCGGTTCCACCTTTAGATCTTTTTTTATGATTAATGGCCGAAAATATGGTAAGGTCAAATTTATTTACATATTTTTCGTTAATCATATTTCTCCTAAGGGATGCTAATGAGGTCTTAGCGGCTTAACGGCTCACACAGTTTCCAATCGATTTATGGATGCAACCGTCCGGAAATGAGAGACGTTTCGTTTTTTTTTTTTTGTGAAGCCTTAAAAATCTATTTGAAAGAAACAAAATTGGAACAAGTTTGTCCTCTGAAACAGTGGTCACTGTTGAATTTTAGGGGTAGATACGATCAAAACAAAGTGTTGTATTAAGATATGCAAGTTATTTGGTTGGATTGTGGCCTAATTGGATATATGATAGAATTGAGTTGAGGCAATTTAGAGATATTTGAAACATCTGCTCGTTTCCGAAGCGATAGTTCATGTTGATCGCCGTAAATCTACAACTGTCTGTCACAGCAATAAGAAATATTGTCGGTCTTATTTACCACCACTCGGCCACTCACCAACTCACCACTGGCCACTCGCTCCGGTTCCTTCTGGATCCTGTTTTGTTTGATCCAAGACACACCGATAACGTCAATGAAATCACAGGGAAAAAAACGCCGTAGAAATTGATAGCGATTTTTTTTCAAAACATTCAATGCAACTACTATAATATACTCGTGGTTCTCACAACGGCTGCATTCAGATAAATTTATCATTAGTTTACCTTTTACATTTGTTTATTTTAACTGTCATCGAACTTAAAAGCTGTTAAATTTATTTTTATTTGCGTCTTTACGTTTTGATTTTAAGGAATTATTTTATTTACTTCTTAAATAATAATCAAACTTTAATAATATGATTTATTTTTAACATCATCATTACCTAACCATATTTTTAATAGTTAATATTCTTCGTTGCATTTCCCTCTCATTTTTCAATCACAAGGAAACTTTTCATTCACCTACCTACATTCCAGATTGATGATGACGTATGAGGTTAATTTTTTATTTTTTTTTTATATTTAGTTCAATGTTCAATATTTGTTCACTTTGTTTCACTCAAGTATTACGTAAACACCGAAGGGGTGGGATCTTCTATATGCTTATTTTTTATGACATAGTGACAGGGGGGTCTGGATGGTGATTACGGCAATGTATATTTATTTTTTTTTTGCAAAATTTAGTAAATTCTAATTCAAACAAATATAGTTACCCTAATAATTGTCTATTCTTGATAGCGAAGAGTGTATACAAGGATTTCCCAAAACAATTGATATAGCTTAGGTGCCTTCTCGGGCTCGAACAAAAAACAGCCAATGTTATCGAGAACTCATGGGTTCAAATTTCATGAACTGAGGACAAATAATTTTAATTTACTAAATTTTAAATTAAAAAAAATGAAGATACCTATAGTTAAGTAAAAAAAAATTTTAATATGCTTAGGAATGTTGACAATTGTCTTGATAAATGTTGTCAATTGTCTTTGCATAGTTTAGGTTCAGCTTTGAATTTGCAATGAGCTTTTACAACTGAAAGGACTGAAATATCACACAACATTTGGCAATATATTTCAGCTAGTGTTTCTTCATTTCACTTCATTTTTAAGCTACTTGACTGAAATTTGACCTTAAATCAACTTAAAAATAAGATAAAAATTAATATTTAAATATCAAGTCAAGTCAAGCAATAAAGCAAGTTACTTCATTTCAATATATATAATATTAAGCTCAATTCATTGCACAAAATGTTTTGAAAAATTGCATTTAAATTAAGAGAATGTAAAAGGTGAATTTAATCTTTTTAGGCGTAGATTCATAGCTGCAATATTAGAATTTGGGATAGTTGATAACTTAAAATTCGAATCTTTCGATCCCCTCTTTGAGTCACTTAGAGGTGAATTTTAAAAAATCCTTTCGTAGTGTAGATTGTAGAACATAGTTCTCTGCAACTGGGCCCTGACTCCTGAGGTACCTATTTTATTTAACAGTAAATTGATTCAAAAAGAATAAATTTTGGTAACTTTCTTTAATTTTCATACTTCTCAACAAACAATCTATATAGCAGCGGTCGGGGAACCGGGATAAATTACCTCAAATGGGGTAAAAATGAATTTTTTAGGGGTGTTAGAAAATTTTTTGCCATAGCAATTTTATGAACATGTAAGTATTTCCGAAGACTTTATTAAAATTGTTCTTACATCAAAAAGCCCCAATTTTGAAATTATTATATCCAACATGAAGCAAGATCACTTATCCAAAATCTGAAGGGAGATGGTCTTCAATTAAATTATGCTTTTCGAATATGAGAATTTTATTTTGTTTTTCTATTACATACTTACTACTTTCATGCACATTTTTTTCCGGGTTAATTAATTCAAGAAATAATTTATAATTTAAACTTACATTGATTGTCTTCTTTTCCAAATGAGAGCGGTAATATCGACTTACGCAAAAATATTTTGGGGTAATGTCAAAAAAAGTTCTCCGACCGCTGATCCATAGGATAATGCATCTACTACAAGTTACAACCCAAATTAGCTTTTTAGACTATTTTTAGAATGGTTGATAATAGTTCATTTTTTAAAACGAGAAATCAATAGTGGAAAATTTAAAAATTAATTGTTAAAACAAAAAATAAATAGCATATCAAATATTGTAATTCGAATTTTAGTACAGCACATACTTCATTGTGAATATTTAAAAAAAAATAATTACAACGTCCTTTTGAGAAATGTTCACTGTGTGTTTCTAATGAACAAGTTACCCGTCGATGTTGGCTTCTTAACAAATTTATTATAGCCCCATTAAGATGATAGATAAACGATTTGTTTGATTTGTAAATACATTGACTAGGTAAGCTAAATTCAATCTGAAAATCACTCATTTGAATCGTTAAATCTTTGAATCTTGAAATCGTTAAATCTCATTTGGTTGAGTTAGGCCTCGAGATGACGAAGACGAGTCGAGCACTGATTTACGAAGATAATGCCGCTGAAAAACGCCCACTTCTTGTCGCTTGCATTCCACGACGCCATCCACGAAACGAGCTGCTGCTGCATCCCAAAATCGAACTCCCAAATATTCATCCTTGGCAAAACGGAACAAAAAATCTAATGTCATTTGTATGGTGATTGATTAACGCTATACTTATCGTAACTATGATCCTTTACATGAAAGTATATTGTAGATAAAGGTACATTCTTTTTTTAGAGACCCAAATTTCTTTTCGTTTTGTTGGAAATTCAAATCGTCCATGGAAGAGTTATGATATATATTTCGTTTGTGAGAGGCTTCAAAGCCAACCAAGCAGTTCCAAATAATTGAGCCATGCTGGCTGATTTTCGAGCATGTGGCCGGGACGTCTCATCTCGTAAAACAATAACTCGTTCTATTATCATATTTTTATTATCCAAAACATATAAATTCATATTTCATCTTTTAGGTCAGTAAATCATAAAAGTTATAAAAAAAAAACGGGGCAAAACATGAGAGGATAAAAGACGGGATCGTTACGATTTATAACTCGGTGTTTTGTCTAAAGGACAAAAGATAAATGAAGCCGATTTACGAGAGACGTAATCGCAAAATAAACTTTTTGCCAATCGTGATTTTCGAGTTAATAACCGATTTTTGTTTGTTGATAACTTTATTTGTTTGATTTTCTTGAATTAAATGTAACAGTTCATTTGAGTTACATGTTTATATTTAAAACGTGAAAAATTACCTTGATTTATATCAGTGAGTCGCAATGAATTTTTAGTTCGAAAATAATTTCGAGTTATGAATAATACTTTAATTGGTCCGAGAGATTATGTTAGAAAAATTACCAAGAAAATGAGAAACTCGACTAATGATAGACAATTAGTCTTAGACAAATTGCCCGAGTGTGTATTACGTGGAAAAATTTTTGTTTCCGTTTAAAATTTTTTTCGAGCAACAAAACGAAGTACAAATTGAATTGAAACGAGCAACTTTTTAAAATTCAATTAGTTTTCGTTTTTGAAATTAAAAATTAAATAGTTTAAAAACGTGTACATTGTAATTAATATGGGTAGTACATGCATGGAGCAATGAGACAACCACACGTTCAGGTAAAGCAAGTGAGACATGCGAGTGAATTTTTTCCTTTTGGACATAAAACAAAAATCTTTAAGATCTCGCACTTGATTTATATCCAATTCGCATGCTACTAGAGCAAATCGTATAAGTTTAAAATTATTTTTTTTACAAAGTAAATTAGTTTTTTTTTTGGGAATAAACGGTGATGCACACTGTAGCTATTATAAAAAGTAATCAACGTTCCAGAGGAAATGAAATAAATTAACATATTCTCTCAAGATTCATTCATGACTGCATGGGCTGTCAATAGAGTACAATTAGCGCAAGTACTACATGTGACTACACTTGTTGACATTCTGAAAATAAATAAACGCAAAGATAAATTACCTCTGAAAAACACCTCTGGCTGACTCTCACACTAATTATCTCATATATCCGTACACAAATGTGCGTGTTTGTCGTTGTGCCTCTTGTATTTGTATTTTATATATGTATATGGCTTGCGTTTCTAAGACCTCTCATGTAACTGATTCATCTTAGAACCAAAAACTGTTTAAGCTTTGGAACTCAAAATCAAACTAAAACCCCAAAAAAAAAAATTATAAAAATAATTTTTAGAGAATTAGATCAACATTAAACAAAAATATGTTAAGTTGATTCACTTTAATAAAAGCGAAGAAAAGTTATCTCGTAATACTAAAAACCAAAAAAACTTTATTCTTAAAAATAATCGTCTTAGTTTTGTTGTGCTAAGATATAGATGTAACTTTTTAAAATAATTCAAGCATTTCCGTTGAATCTCAATTCCGCTCTCAGAACAAATTATTTCCTTGTGTTTTGGTAAACGATGAATCATCCCATGTTTTAAAAACGATTGTTGCGTTTGGTCAAAAAAATTGATTTATATATGACATTTCTAGCTGATGGATGAACTATTTGGAGTAAATATTAGGTCATTCAATAAGTCCGTAGAATGACACATAGGTGTATATGGCGTTACTAGAATTTGTTTCTATATAATTTTTATTTAGTACTGTTAAGTGCATTATAAATCTCCAATTTGAATGCAATCTGTTGATTTAATCGTTGGTAAATCTTTATAACTTTCAATAACATTTCTTTAATACAGATGACAAAATCAAACCACGCATTGAAAAGGGCTGGTGGTACATTTTCGATTAGGTAATCCAACACCAATAACTCAAATATTCAATAATCAACTATTAAACTTAGAGTATACAAGGAAAGAGCATTCCCTACTGGAAAAATCTCATAGGATCTCATAAAATCTCATAGAAAAACAAAGTTTTTTAATGAGATTTTATAAGGTTTTATGGCATCCAATGAGAAAGAAAAAATTAACAATTAAATATTTTTTGGTATTTTATGGTATTTTTATGAGTTGTCGTCATAGAACTCATAGAACTCTCATAGAATTATTGGTTGTTATCTTTTAAGAGATTTTTATGAGAATCTCGCGTATTTTCGTAATTTATGTGCGAGTTTTATTAGATTGACCCAAAAGTAGAATTCCTATGAGATTTTATAATAAAAATTATTCTATGAGATTTTAAGAGATTTTTAATGAGAATCTCGTATGTTAGTAATTTTAACTGAGTTTTATTAGGTTGAGCCAAAAATAGATTTCCTATGAGATTTTATACATATGTATTGATTTGCAAAAATACTCATAAAATCTCCAAAACATTAAAAAAAAATATTTTTTATGAGTATTTTCCCGGACAAAAACACCAATAAAATCTCATAAAATATCTTTGACAGTTTTTTATGAGATTCTATGAGATTTTTCCAGTAGAGTTGAGTACCTATATGAGAGGAGGAATATCTCTGTGTTAAAGAAATAAATGAGGGTTAAAATTCCGTCAGTTGACATCAAGGAGTCATTCGAACCTTCCACTACAGGAGACCGTAAAAGGACTGTAAGGAGCCAGTGACTGCTAACACAAAAAAAAAAAAAACAATTGTATTATTTTAGTATTACTGGCGTTTTGGAACATCACTTAAGTTGAATTAGTTTAGTTTTATGGTAAAATTACCGAATTATTGGGTTGGTTGTCTGATTCTCCTTAGGCCAAATATGAGAATGGGTAAATACACTGACTGTTTCACTATTGGTTGACATTATTAGATCTTACTTGTGCATGTGTAATGTCACAATAGTACAGGTAATATAGTTATGTCGTACTGTAGCGTACTGTAGTAGTATTTACGGTTTTATTTTCCAAATTTGACATTTGGCAAATTTAATTGGACACTTTTCTAATTAGGTGTTTATAAATATCATTTCCCATAAGAAATACAGAAAATAAAGGGAAAACTCGCAAATTACCATTCTCTATTTTCATTTTTTTTTTTTGCTTGTTTAATCACAAACCGTAAGCAATTCTTGACGCCTAGTAAACCGTACTCTTCTCTTTTTAATTATCATTTACAATAAACACCTTATAAGTAAATGATCCAATTTGATTTGTAAAAGGTCTAATTTGAAGTGTTAAACTTGTATTATCACCAATGTATGACCTTGTATGTGACCAATGTCAGTAGGAAATTTTGTCTAATCTCGTTAGTTTGGGAAGGCCCTTCATTCTTTCAAAAATCTTTTTTCTTGACTTAAACGAATCTAAATTTAGTTTAATTTCTTTGTTACTATAATATCAACATGTACCAGTCATGACCAGTGTCCAATATTTACGAGACAAAAACTTGTACAGTAAGACTTTTGAAATTAGATGTTTATTTAACTTCACTAGATTTAATATCATTTGAGCATCTTTCACAAATAGTACAATTTTTACTATGACTCCCATTGAAAGAGTCTACCCACTAATCGGTAAATGTTTGAATATGATTTGAATTTTTTCGTCGGGTGTTAATGTTTGCATAAAGACCACCATTAATAATAGCTCTTTCTATCGCTGTTAACGACGCGATATATGCTAACGTAACTGATTGATGATAATCGAATGACACAGCGAATACTTGGTCGTTTCTCTCCAAATCTCTAAATGTAAATTTGTTACCTCTTCCATCGGCCACAATCGAGCACTAACTGTGTATTGTTACCATATGAATTCGTATGTAATACAATTTTACAAACGTGATAATTGAAAGGATATTCTCTTCACTTGACTGACGTCTTACTTTCAGGCATATAGGTAAAGGAAATGTACGATTTACTCATTCTGATCCCTTGGCCGAAATGAAAGAGATTTGAATGAGGATGAATGTGCGGTTGCACGACATGAATGACGATATAACGCCCTTTACACACATACACACTGATTGATTAAATGAAACGATTTCTTTCCACTTGCTTCATCAATCATTTCAACGACTTGACTATGGCTCAAAACGAATATTAAAAATAACAATTTTTAAGTTTAATAATTCCCGTTTTCAGGGTGAAGAAATCCGTTTCACATCTCCATGTATGTTTTACAGTAATAAATATTGTGGTGATTTGGAAAATTTATTGTATGTAATAACACGCGATTAAAGCAAAAGAAGGTTGAACAAATGTATTTATTGAATCCAAAAACAAACTGTTGATAATCGAAATGTATATTAGAAGGTTTCCGTGTTCGCCGCCAATGGACTCCTGCCGCTCATAGAGCTCAATGTTTGCGCGCCCCAGCGCGCCTGCTGTAGACCCCCGCATCGACAAAATGGGCCGCCAATGATGCATCGATTCTTCATCTAATCGATCCCAAAAAACATGGTGAAATTAATACTAAAAAAAAAAATATTTAGTGGCTTGATGATTAGATTGTCGCTGTATAGGCCTCCTAAGTATTAGTTGAAATAAGCTTAAATAACCTAAAAAAAAAATTTTAATTAAATAGAAAATAACCGATTTGCCAGAAATTTGATGTTATTCAATTTATGCATGGATATAATCGAAGGGGATGGACTGGAAAATAAATGCTGATGTTCCAATAATTCCCGGAACTGCTGATGATGATGATGATGTGCCGGCTAATTGGTGGATTCGCTCGATGCGGATATTCGAGAATGATGAGAGTCAAACGTACGCGCTCTCCGATTTCATATTGCAGTTCAGTTCAGTTGAGCGCACCCCGGCATTCCGCCCCCTCATATAATCGCTCCGTCACGTTCCCATTGCCATGTTCTTTCAATGTAATTCAAAGCCACCCCTCGAAGTCGTCCATTTGATACGCAACCGGTTGATGATGAGAGGAAATCTCCTTGCGATGAGTTAAGCTCGTCTTTTTCTTCAAGCTCAAATACAACTTAAAAATTTCAAAAGTTGATCCAAATTCATGGCAAAAGCTCATCAATGTTGGTCCATCATTAGTTATTTTATGTGTTTAAGATTTCGGTATAAAAATGTAGATGTCAAATTTTAATGAGATTTTCTTGAAGGTTTTTTGTTTCTGGAAAAAATCGAGGGTTGGCCGATTGAAGTGAACTTTGAGAAGTCGAGTGAGGGTTGTGCGTTTTGTTGGGAATGAAAAAAGGGATTTTTTGTTTTGTTGAAAAGGCGTCACGCTACCAGAAGTAGGCACTTTTATCCGGATATATTATTTTTTTTTATTATGCATCCTCGACGATAGCCTAGTGTAGGGCAGCCGGTGAATGCTACGCGCCCGAGGGAGTGTTTTATGCGGGAGTCTGGAACGTTGCACACACGTGTACTGTTTGATTTGGACACGTGGCGTTACATAAACCCATTCATTAGTGCAACCACAGGGAAAATCCATTGGTGCCTCTCACCCGAGAAAGAGAGCGGCCTCTCACAACGACAAAACCCCACTGACATGATTCCGGCAATTTCAATGCATTGCGCCAATTAAATTTTTTCCAGGCTATCCAACAAAATTTCTAAAAAAAATTATTATTTTAACATTAAATATACAGTTTCTCATCATTGATCCGCGGACTGCAGGTGTGCATATTAATCACCAAGTTATTTCCACGTAAATTCACATGGATTAAATCAACTAGCCCCGACCCATTTTTGCTTTTCGTTTGTGATAATCTCCGCGTCAAACGCGATTAAAGGCAATCAATTCGAGTGCACTTGAATTTTAACTTGATTTTTTTCATTTCTCTATCTATCTAACATTTAAAATGCACCTGCTTCTCGTCAGCCATTTAACGTACGACTTTTCTGTTTTCGAATGAAATGCAGTTCGGTTCAATGACTGAAACGAAAAAGAAAAATTGTCAGGATAACGTGCGAGAATAACGATTGCAATTGGATGGTGTAACCACGACAACATGAATTTCCCTATTGCATGGGGTAATGGTTGGTAATGCGAGCTTGGAGGAGCGACGCAAACCCTTGTGATTTTGAACTTTTCAAGCGATAACAAAGGTCGATTTCGATGCATCTTCCGTGTAATTGATATTGTTACAATATAACACATCCATATAAGTATTCATATACATTTGTGCATTCGACATTCACCACTCACGTGGTTCGACTCGTTAAAATTCATGTTGGGATTTTCAATAGATTTTCTCTACCGTACAAAAGCAGTGCAAAGCTTCACCATTGACAAGAGGTACAGTTTTTGAGCTTAACAACTTTTCTTGTTAGTGATTTTTTTCCAGAAAATGTTGATTGAATTGAACCAAAATGAAGGCTTAATAACTGATAACCGCCCGCTTCGCTGAGAATAGTTAAATCGAATTTTTTGATGGAAACGTTTATACCATAATTTAATGAAAAAGTGTCTATAAACCCAAAGAGGTCATTTAGTGGCGTGGTTGACTAGATAGTTGCCCTATACGCCAGTGGTCCTGGGTTCGAATCCCAATGAAAGCCCAAGATTTTTTTCTGGTTTTTCGGATTCGACGGTCGCTAATAACTATAGTAATTGATGTGACCTTAAGTAAATAAAAAAAAAGAAAATCCAAAATAGCAAAAATCGTCGGTGAAACTTAAACCAAAGATCTATAGCAAGGGTAATATTTCATAGTTAGTTCAACAAAATATGTTAATTTAGATTTCCAAGAAGAGATAATGACTATCCCACAGGTTCCTGACATTTACTTGTATACATATAACTTTAAAGAATGAAAATTTTTCAAATCAAATGTCAATGAAAATCATTCAATCTATTTCATAGGATGGATTAATAGTTATCCTACAGGAATTGTACATCTATTAGGGATAAAAAGTAATCAATGTTATCTTCAGACCTCGGATATTTTTAAGCAATTAAGATCAGTTGTTTATGCTGGAAACATTTACTCATCCTATAGAAACCGAGCAGAATTTCAGGTTAAAGTATTTAAATGCAAAAATTAATGAGAAAAAGTTTATATTCAAAATTTTCCTACAAGAACCGTTCATTTTTCCGGGGTAAAAAGTTTAAGTCTTTTTTTTTTAATTTATCACAAATTGATGCTATAAACATCATTTGATTAAATATGTTAAGGTTTCCTATATGAACTGACATGAACCATGAATTTTTTCGGAATTTCAAAGCATAAAAAATAAACTTATATTGATTTTACATATTAGATTACCATGGAAACTATCATATAAATCGATATAAATCTATAGGTACATTTTGACATTCTCAACCGTACACATTTGTTGGAATAAATATAGTATAGGTATTCAATAAAGTATCTTAAGATCTTTATAGAAATTTAGGTCAGTTGTTTATTCTGGAAAATTTTCTTCTTCCATAGAAACCGTGTACAATTCCAGGATACGGTATTAAGAAGCAAAAATTAGTGAATAAAAGTTTAAATTTTAAATTTTTCCACAGGAAACATTAAATTTTTCAGGATAATAAAATTTCCGTATTCTTTCGAAAAAATGGTTCCATCTTTATACTATAAACCTAATTCTGCTTAGGCATTTAACTAAATAGGTTCAAAGGTACCTATTCTACAGAGACCACGAATTTTTTGGGAAAAACGGTATTTAAACACATGAAAACTCCCATTAAAATCTATTTATCTGTAGGTAAACTTTGACATTTTCTATAGTTATTTTAATAGAAGCAGAAATGGATTAAAATTTATCCTACAGGAACCAAACAATTTTTTTAGGATCTATAGTAGTCAATGTAGTATCTTCAGATCTCACAAGCTTCAACAAAATTTAGTTAAGTTTGAAAAATTTACTATCCCATATAGAAACCGATTTCAGAATACAGTATTCAGAAGCGAAAATCAATGAACAAAAGTTTATAGTTAAAAGTTTCTCACACGAACTGTTCATTTTCCCGGGATAAAAAGTTTGACGAGTTCTTTTTGAAACCTTATATATAATTGTTAATTTTATTAATCATTTAACTTACTTATTAGGTATACTACAAGAATCAAGTGTGAACAAAACAATGAAGAATAACAACTTTAATAGTCTCATATTTTTAGTTTTTAAGTCAAATACTAGATGATAAAAGGACCAATTTGTTCTGGTCTATCATTAAAATGTTTGAATTGGGCATCCCCAAACGATTTGACATGCAATAGTTAATGTAACGAGCCTCGTCATTGAACCATGTTGACAACCTATAAGTTAATATTCAACCCCTAAAATCACCCCGTTCAAAAACATACTAAGATTTGAACAAATCATCATGTCAACGATACCCTTAACACTGACATATAAGGGTTGTTTTATGATTTTACCATTTAAGAGTAGCATTGTATTTGCGCCAAAAGTTTTACGTAGTGAAATATTAAAAATCCAATTAGAAAACTTTTGAATATTTTACTAATTTTTACTGGGTATTTTTGGGAAAAGCACACCATACCATGTCGTTTCAGTACGGCTCTAATTATTTTAAACCGAAAATAATGAGACACGTGATAAAATTTCACAAAATGCCCGTGTATGTGTGTGTGTGTAATAAACACACAAAGCTTTAAAATAATCCGATTGGAGATGTGAAGGGGGTCGGTCGCCAGCTAGCAAGAGATAAGCTTCTGTTGGAACATATGTTGGAGAGGGTTTATATGTCCTATTATCATCCCCTAACATCGACTCGTATGCTGTGTGTACCTACCTATAGTAAAAGCCAACGACGTACAAGAGAGGCGCATCATTAAAATTTTGCTGTCGTTGCAGGGACGTGTGGAAAAGGGTAGAGGAGCGACGCGGCCAAATCATCAAACAATATCAAGTCTAATTGATACCACATTCATACAGATGGTAACCGTAGACTTGCTTAGCTACGTTACGTTTCTATCAGACTTATTTTTGTGTAATGTGTCGAGTTTTTTTCTTTTTTATTATTATTTGATCACAAAAGGGATGCATAGTCGCAGGGGCTTATTGACTGACTGGCTACGTTTACTCGTCTATTTCAAACAATTACTGTTTGTTGTTGCTTCGCAATCTCTTGTCGATAAAATCAAAAGGCTTGAATTAACAAGTCAGCACGTTCAAGAGCAACTTATCAGTTTTTTTTTTCAACGAACTGGGGAGAGATTGGAAGGAGATAATATAATGTTTCTCGTTTGATTTTATACAACTATATCGAATCAAACCCTTATGTCAATTTGATTCTATGAATAATATAATTAATCTATCATTCTATCAAACGGCTTTATTTGATTTTGAAGGGTTAAATTGGTTGGTTGAAACTTCATTGAATTATCTTAGAAATGTTCTTCATCGAACATAAATTCGGCACGAGTAAGGTTAGTGTGAAGTTTCAGGTGTTTGGTATTTTCTTATTTTATGTTTTTGTATATACCTAATCTATAAGAAGCCTTTTATATTCATGTCTCAAAAATCTTAAAAAATTTTTAAGCGAAAGTAATAAATTGTGACGTTAGCATAGATAAGGCTTAAAAGAACCGTTTGCAAAATTTGCGCTAAAGTAATTACATACAATGTAAAAATTCAGCCACTTTATATATGAGGGCGACATTTTTTCATATTCCAAAACATGAATACGATTTTTATTCATTTTAATCGTGCACCACAATATTAAAGAAAAAAAAAGCTATATGAGGAATTTAAGTACCTCTTTAAAAAGATGTGTGCCAAGTCACAGCACTTATCATATCAAGTTGATTTGTTGATAATGAAACTATTCGTCTTAAAAACAGTGAAGTAATGGAAAATATTTTAGAAAGTTATACATGATAAAACAAATAATGTAAATTTTATAAAATTATTATAAATCGTACATTTTCCAGGGCTACAAACATCAATTAAAATCCGTGAAACTATTCTTTTAAGAAGTGACAACCACTTTAAATAAATAAAAAAATTGGATGTCTGTAAAGTCGGTTTACGGACGATAGTTTTACGTGATAACGTCATAAGGAACACCCAATTGATGAAAAATTGCGTACTTTTATGAATTGAATTATTATCACTGAATTATCATTATTTTGTATAATACAAAGGAGTTAATTGAAAATTAACAATTTTTTCAAAATGAAATCAGACTGAAAATTACGAAGGAAAAAAGCAATTAAATTTTATTAAGTAAATTGTAAAAGTAAAACACAAAACATGTTGTCTAGGATTCAACAATAATATCGTGCCTCTCTAGCACTTGTATCGCGTTCTCGATTGCACGCACAGGCTCAAATGGAACGTGACAAAATGGACGTTCTTTTTCAGACTGGCTGTCGTAGTTCATCAATTTATAAGACGTTATCACGTCAATGATGCGAAGCTCAAAATACTCATGAATTATATTTGATGAAGGATACTATAAAATACCCTGGTCAACTGTGGTTTTGTTGCCCTTGATATAAGATTGATTTCTAATATAGTTATGCTCACAATTCATGAAACTGTCAATGATTTTGGAAGATTTGCTCTAGTTTTTTTTTAAACGTTATTTTCATTTTACACTACAAGAATCGAAAAATTATTAAAAAAAAGTAGCAGATACATTCATAATGTGATATTTCTTCTTTAAGTTAGTTTGCATCAAAGTAAGAAGACAGTAAAATGTTAAAAACCTATCTTACACTTCGGTGAAATGTCTTTTATAAAATTTTCTTCTATATTTTTTTAGGAGACAATCTCTTTTTAAAGACCAGCAGTAATCTGCCAGTATATGGTGGTCTCATCTACTTAGATACCTATCCTCCCTTACTTTAAGGTTCTAGGACCTAGAAGAAACGTTTTCATTGTTCCTCACTGTAATTTCCAAATTATGAGAAAATCTATCCAGATGACTGTGGAGAAAGTGCAACTTTATAAATACTTACTTATAGGTGCTTTATATTTGTTCCTAAATTATTGAAGCTTATCAACATTTTTGCACCATTTCTTTATAATTTAGTGCTTTAAATTACCTAGAAAGTTTTCTATCAATAAAAAATTTAATTAACTAAAATTTACATCTTTCATCAATTGCCGAGTTTGAGGACCATCATTCCGCCTTTTAATTTTTCCATGCTGAAGTTAGGAAATTTTCTACTAATTTACTTTTTATTTACTACCCCTATTTTTTAATATGTAATGGTGGATGTATATGATTTTGTCTTTGTTTAATACCGGCTTCTTTACTATGTTGGCACTTGGCTCTACCAACAGTTAGGGACTTTCTCAAAGACCACAAATCTTATTCCCAATGAAATTGTTTTGTTCTACTATCCCACAGACAAATAAATCAAGGGTATTTTGTGTATCCACTTTGTTGACTAAGTAAAAATTTAACCATTTTTAAATCTACATACTGCTTTGAGTAATCATTTTTTTTCAAAACTAATAAGTTAAATACGGTGAAATCATAAAAACTAGAGTACATTCATTACTTTTATAAATATATTCGTAAACTGTGCACTTGGCAACATAGAAATTCGCAGAGATATCCAGGGCAACAAATTTTTTTTTTTTTTGTAGACCTGTGATATTTTTAAATTTTACAAAAATAATTTTATAAAATTTGTTAAATCTTCGAATAATCGATGCATTCGTCCGAGTTCCTATATCAGTTTTAATCCGATTAAGATATTAACTTATTTTTCAACCTTGACATTTTGAATTTTGCGTTTCATCAATATTTTTCTTATCAACTACTCAAATAAAAATATTTTTAGATAAATAAAAACGCGTTATTGTATGCAGCCAATAACGAACTCAATGAGGAAACATTGGGGGTTTCATCCGCTAACTCCCACTAAGAAAAAGCCTCACACCTCTTTAGGATAGGTTGATTTAAAATTAAAAGTAAATAAGCATTTTTTGATAAATTTTTATTCTCAAATTAAAATTCAAAACTAAGAATGTGACCACAAACAATTAACCGAAGAGCCGTACTGGAATTGAAACATTTGTATTTACCTATACCTATAGAATGTTAGTCCCGAGTATGGTTAGTGTGGCGAAAAAAATGACCACGGTTTCGGATAAAAAAACCAAAAATGAAAAATAACAAAAAGCGAAATTTTACGTTGTTTTATATTGAAATGATTTTAGTTTTGTAAATTACCCTGTTTTTTCTCAAGAGACTAATAATTTTGAATTTCAATAAAACAATAAATGTTATTTTAATTATTTTAATTTTTAAAGGGATCTATAAAGTTACAGGAAATAGTACAGGAAATTTTTAAAATTACGTATCAGTAGAATTTAACAATATGTTGTGTAATCTATCGACTGCACTAACTGAAACTAAATGGCAGCTGCTGTAGTTATAATAAACGGAAAAATTCTTCAAATTTTTTTTCCTTAAGAAATAAAAATGCAAAATTTAGATTTAAAATGTGCTTTATCTTGAAAACGAAGCGAAATAACTATTCCAAATTTTCAATTTCTTTTGGCTTGTTTTATAAAGATCAATCATCAATTTTGGTCACCACACAAACCTTTCTCTCCACCTTCATCTTAGAAATATATTTAATTGAACAAAAATTCCATCCTTTCAGTGCTTTTTTTGATTTTAAGCGAAAAAATTATGACAGTTCATTGACCAGAACTTACTATAACACATCGAAGAACCTTCAACTTTCTATTTACTTTTCAAATTACTTAGTTTTCTGCTTCATTAGTGGTAACCAAGAGACTGTGCTTTAAAACATACCTCTCAATTTACAGTAACAGTAACGTACCACAATGTAATTGAAACTCTAAATTTTAGTTCAAACATCCTCACTTGCCTCTTTCTCTCCGATACTTAGATTATTTTTTTTAAATATTAAAGAAACCATTTTGGACCGGAAACGGAAAAACCAGAATATAACAAGTTTTTAATTTTGAAAGGATCTTTTTCTTTTCGGTTACCATTTAATTAAAACGATGACGAGATTTTTAGAGACTCGACTCGAGGCGTCTAATCTTTAACTGTATTTTTTTTGGTGGTAGTCAATTCGATTCAAAACCCGGAGGATGACACATAATGGATCCGGACAAATTCCATTTTTCAAATGACATAATTGAAGACGAGACAATTAGCTTCGATTCTCGGACTCGAAGAAGAAAATTGGAGGCGAGACACACAGCCACATACGTATACATAAAATGAAAGAAGCCAGTCGTATGACTCGCATCTTTTCCATATCAAAAGCGCTAAATGTCCCATTGTCCATGAGGCATAATGAAAAAAAATTAAATCGGTATTCATATAATATATAGAAGATTGTTGCTACTACTGTATTTTTTTACAATATGCCATGGTGATTACCTACGCCAAGAATCGACATTTTCATTTACATCTCTCTCCCAATGCCTTCTGGTCGGCAATCATTCATTCGACAAAAGAATGTTTTATTATATTAAAATGTTTTAATTATTCCCTTCAGATTCATATATTGGTGTAGACGAGGAAGACGACGGAACAAATATCTCAATTATATCATTTAAAACTTTGAAATTTTAAAACGTTTTTTTTTTTACTTTTAGCCTCGCAGGCACGTTGTCGATTTATCTTCGTCTGTCATTCACTGAATATATTCAATTAAAGATTTTTTTACTTCTTTCCACTTAATTTTTTTTTTATCTTAATATCTGAAAAATAACAATTACATCTAATTAAAATCAATATGTTTGTTATGGCATGTTATATTTGTCATATACGAAGGGTTGACTTGACTTCATTCTTTTCACTGTGTGTTAATAATGTTTGTCATGGGGTGACAAGAGGGTGCTTAATTGACACGTTTTGGGTGCGAAACGAGCGATGAAATCGTCCCCACAAACCCCAACCCGTTCATAATAAATGATTATGAATTATTATTATGTCAACCGGTTGGATTCGAGAGATATCTACGTATGTACTTGAACGAAAATTTCGACCGCAAATGCTCGATTGGACGACCGAAAATATTCAATTAAATCTGTAATAAATTATAATTACGGAATTGTGATGATGATAAAAGGTATTTTTTTCGGGTGATTTCAGCCGGGTTAAATAATAGATTTAATTGGGCAACCGTGATTTATACGTAGATAAAAACACATGCGACAAGAAAAATGGGAATGTTTTGACGGTTATTTTATAAATGCCTCAATTTAAATGGTTAAGATATAAAAAAAAAAACTATCTACACTAATATAATAAAGAAGTTAAATTTGCATGTTTGCATACTGGAAGTAGTAATCTCTAACTACTACTCACCCAATTTCAACATGGTTTCATCAATATTTAAAATGAGCTTTCGGAATGGAAATCGATTCAATTTTATTCTAACACATTACTCTGGAAGATCATGATGGATTTATTTTATAAATGAACAGGTTTAAAGGATATATACATACAGAAAGAAGAACTTTTTTTTTTGGAAAGTTGTATGGTTCCCGTAGGAAAGCTTTAAAAACAAAAAGTGTTTCGCGCTTTTCATAAATAGAAACGAATTAAAGAATTGATACAAATTTTCTTTCTTGCAAAGTTTATTCCTGAAAAATACTGGATTTAAAGAATTAATAAAGCTATTTTTAATTTTTATATATTGATACTGTACCTGTGGCTAGGTTTACGCGAGCTTCAATACATTGCTCATAAAACTTTTCGAAATACGATGTACGCAAGAGACAGGTTTTTGGGGAATTGACTTACACTGATATCAAGTACAACTCAAAATTTAACGATTTTCATATTACTGGTACACTTTAACAATGAAAACAACAACACGTACATTAAAAACTTAAAAAGGCAATGATGAAAATTCAAAATGTCTTGCTTTTGTTTTAATTATCTATACAGTCGAACTCGAAATACAATTTAAAATTTAAAATAATTGATTCGCTCTACCCGAGACTTTGTTTACGTGACCTTTAGAAAATTTTTAGAACTCAAAATTTAACGAAATTCATATTAATGGTAAATATAACAACCAACACAACACTGCTAATTTAAATTTAAAAAGCCAACAATGAAAATTCAAAATTGGGTGCATCTAACTTAAATATTAAAAAGTAACCTAAGTCAACGTGTAGTGCTTGTAAAAATTATAAGTTCTTTAAACTTCAATACTTTTGTTTTTAATAAACAAACCGCGTTAATCCTTTTTTTGGATAAAGGTCAAGTATCCTAGAAGTAAAACAAAAAAATTGATCGAAATCTATCAAGTAGTTTTTGCGTTACAAGCGCAAAACGACAGACTTCTATCATTTTATTTATATAGATTTGCATGAATTATTCTTCTTGTACCTAGTACCTACCCTGTATAAAGAAGCTACATGATGTTCTTATGTTCATGGTGGGACTTGGGCAACCAAGAGGGCCCACGAGAAGAAGTTGGATGTGGCAGAGATGAGAATGCTAAGGTGGATGCTGGAGAAGACGAGAAAGGACAGGATCAGGAATGAAAGGATACGAGAGACAGTTGGAATGGTAGAGTGCTCAAAGAAAATACAGCAAAGAAGGCTGCGGTGGTATGAACATGTGACGATAAGGAGAGAGGACTATGTTGGGAAGCGAGTGGACAGAATTCAAGTGGAAGGAAGGAGACCAGCAGGAAAACCGAGGAAGAGATGGAAGAATTGTGTCTCTGAAGACATAAAAAAAAAGGGACTCCTCATAGAGAAGCACGTCAAGAATAAGGCTGGATGGAGGGAAAAATTACGGAACGGTGACCCCGAATAGGTAAAAGCTTGGGAGAAAGAAGAAGATGCTGTTCATGTTTTAAGACCATATCGACCATATTGTTTTTGATCATATATTTTACTAAAAAAAAAATTGGCCCTTTTTTAGGGAATAGTTTTGAATCTTATCTTTGAAAATTTTATTTTAATGTATACGTCTTTAAGGAGTAAAGCCCTCGATATTATTCAGTAATGTTTAACAAAATAAAACAGAAATTTTTTACTGCACATAAATTCACTTACCTGAAGATACAAGTAGAAACGATCAGTGATTTTTTTTCTATGACAAATCTAATAAGTAAAGACTCCTACTTAAGATTTTGATTTAAGACCTTTACATAAAATTTTCACATGAAACAACTTAAAGACTGATCAATTTTTAATTTATATTCCCTCCAATTCCAACATTCAGCTTGGTATTAATTATTAAATTTCAAAACGAAATTTATTACGCGCTGCGTTCAAGTTATTTTTTTCAATTTTGTTTCATCGAACGCGTTTCGTTTCGAAAATTTAGTTTCAAAATTAATTAGCTAGGATAATGAATTATTTTCATATATTATATTCTCTTAACCATATCTCACACCTAACCTCACCATTCCAATTTAAAGCGCTGCATCGCAAGGAAAATTTATGAAACGAACAACGATATTTTCGAGTTTCGATTTTCAATTACACCTAGGCACTATATTGGTATAAACGTATTTCTCGTAGCAGCGGGTGGGTTTCGACATCGCACCCCGGGGAGTGCGAACATCTTGATGTCCGCCACTTTGATAATTTTTTCACATAAAATATCTTCCTTCAACCAAGTTCATCATAGATCGACTCACAAAAAAAAAACTTTCAAATAGATTTCAGACGTTTAAAGACAGCTTTTAATCGGTGCAGACGTTAACTAATTTGCAACCCGGCTATTATCTTCGCGTTTATGCGTGTTTTAACGTTGAGATAACTTCTTTAAATACGTTTCGTCTTTAATTAAACATTCATGATTTGTTTGCTTGCTGTTCTGCTCCGTCTTAATATCCTCTCTGAAATATGATTCTCTAATGATTTGGCTGGTTTTTACTTGATAGTTTTGTGAAATGCGAGCCATGCCCTTAACAATACAATAATATTATAATATAAGTATAATCGTAGCGCCTGTCAATAATATATAATATATTTGGCTGTAAAAGAGCCAATAGATTTGCCTTTGTTTAACAATAAATCCTTCTATTGTGTTTATCAGAAAATATAAATCAATATGGCAGCGACAATAGTGATTTTTATCACAGGCTCAAATGCTGAAGAACAAAAAAAACAACAACAATAGAGGACTGCGTTTACCGGTTGTCGGGGGATAAACGTTGCGATTACATACAATGTAAGAAGCAAAAGGCTTTTTTATCTCAAGTGAGGAAGCTTGGTAGATGAAGAAATCGAGACGTGGGGAGAAACCAGTAGTGGAGACATCGACAAGTTGCAGACAAAAGAATAGGCGATTCGCAATAAGAATTTTCTCTTGGTACATACACATGGGCGTAGGTAACTTTTAAACTTGGGGGGGGGTCAAACTTTGAAAGCTTTTTCTACACAAGCAAAATTATGAATCAAGGAACATCAGAAAATTCTAAATATCTTCCTATCATGAAAGTTTTGAAATAGGAGCAAATTATATGCCATCTATAATTTGATAAGTACAACAATAATGCTTAGAGGTAGAAAAATAATTAAGAAGCTAAACAAATTGGTGATAGTCACAATCTAAGGATGCCATTCCCCGCCCCTCTACGGTACGCCCGTGTATATATATATATATATAATATGTGCGTATGGGATGGTCAGAGAGATCGCGTAAAATAAACCCGGTCCATCCAGTAGCATCTCCATTCGTTCGATTGTGAATGCAAAACACCGCCGAGTTACTGAGGATGTGGGTCGAATGCATAAGTAGACGTTTCTCTTGGGACATCCAACGTTACATGAACACAAAACGTAGATGGAAAAGAAAGACAATCGTCTTGGTTCGATGAGAGCTTCCATAGGGATTTTATAAGGGAATGAAAACCTGAACCAGAAATTTCCTTCTTTTACCTCCATAAAGTTAATAAACTAATTAAAGAAAAAAATTTTACGGTTTTAAGTTTTGATTTAGTTTTTTTTCCTGATGTCTTTAATAGTCAAGGATGAATCAGCGTATGAGTACTAAAATTTATTCTAAGAAAATTCTTTTTCACAATCTTTTTCTTTGCCTTTTAATGAGTTAACATGCAAATTAAATGCTTAACTTGACCTTATATTTAAATATCTGCTGCGAGGCGTCACAGTACTTTCTTTTATGTAACTTGCTGATTAAAAGAACTCTAAGCACTTTATAACTATACTAGTAGTTGCCCGTTGCATTCGCAACCAAAGGTTTTATCTCAATAAAATGTTTAATATGAGAATAATCATGTAAATAGCTGGTTTGAGCAAATAGGCATGTTTGAATGCCGTGCGCTGTGTCAACTTACTTCTAACAACGTTTTGAATGCGTAAGTAGGGATAACAGAGAGAGTTGTCATACTGAAACATGCAGGGCAAGCCTGTTAGCCATTAAGTTGACATAGCAACATCCCATTCTGCACGGACGCACGCCAAGAAAGGGAAGTTATATATATAATGTATAAACAGAATTATATATACATTTTTCTTGGAAAAAGTTTCAAATAAAAGTTGCAGACATTGATAAGTTTAACAGTAGCAAATTAAAATAAAATCGTTGGAGCCGTAAAAAGTGGAGTTTCCGGTTAACCGATTTCAACCAAACACTTTGCGGCACAACTAGATACAATATGCAGGCTAAATTCCAAGTTTGGTGAAATTTGAGTAAAGCTTTCGATGCGATATCGCAGTCATACACAGACACACACACAGACAAGTTTCTAAAAACTATTTTTTAAAGTAAAACTTTTTATACATCGTCTCAAATTTCTTGGCCTGTCTTTAGCGTGTCTCGACAAGGAATTGGCAAGTGTTCGGCAGAACTCGTATACACATTGTTAGCTTGGGACCATGTCGTTTTCCCAGGCTTGTTGTGCGAGCTATTACTGAATGTAATGAGCTATTTTCCTCTCCATGACAACGTTTTATTATATTATAAGTTGTCATTAGTTGTCAATCATATTTGTATTGGTATTTGTATTTTGATCAGTGTATTGATGTAAATGTTATTGTTCACTTGATCATGATAGACAAAAATACAGCTAGTGAGAATAGTGCAAAAATATCCGACGGTGATGTTACAATAGATAACAGCAGGCAGATGATCGATTTAACAATAATCAACAAATTCAATAATGAAAATAACATTTGAGTATTAACATCAATAATGGAAATTTAAAAATAATTGCAACGGTGCGCGTCACGTCAGACAGTGAATTTGTGTCACATCCCTTTCTTTCTATTCTATTTTCATACCCTAAATCAAATAATTTTCCGAACATTTTCAGTTACTTAAGTGCCTAAAATCCAAAAAAAAGTTTCACTTGCATCGTAGTTACGTAAAACCACACAATAATTTTTTGGGTTTAGGAGACCACAAAACATGCATTTTCGGTGAAAACTCAAACTCGATAATTCGACCCGATTACAATACTTCCTTTACTATATAATAGTAAAAGAAAGTAAAAATTAACATTTTACTTAAGTTTGACTTGGTTTTAAACTAAAATTTAAGGTAAGAAACTTGAAAATCAAGTCAAGTAATGAATTCTTATATGAATTTAGATACATTTTTTAAGTGTAAAAACGATAAGTAATTCGTTTTATGAACCATTTAATAGCTTATAATTTAAATTTTTATTTCGAAACAGTTTTCGGTTGTCATTCTCCGATTTTTACTAGACTGTAGTTAAAGTGGCATTTGGCCACCGTCAGCGTCATCATTAGTCGACCAACTTATTGTCCGATTACGGGCCGTAAACGGAAAGTCTTCTAATACATCGAGTCATACTGCATACACAATACAAATATACAATGGATGCGACGACGTGACTTGCGTAAGGTCGCCATTCGGCGATACTGGAACCACAGGTAGACACGGAGACGCTCCGCTATATATCGACATAAATAGTTGGGATTTAATCGGAAATCAATATAACTGACCGATCCAATCAATGTGTGCGTTACATTCACCGCCCATTTTATGTCTTCATTATCGATTTCATGCCGATGCATGCGAAAATCCCATCATCTTGTCAATTTAAAATTATTTTTGACATATAAGAAACGTTTGCATTATATGCGCATATCTAAATCGAAGGAAAATATTCCCTTTGAAACGGCTGCGAAATTGAAAATTCAATTTAGATAAACCGTATCGGAGCGTCTCGTATAAGGCATACGATGCTTGTTGGGAAGATTGAAGTATTATTTTCTAATGAAAGATTCATGATATTTTTTTTTTTTTTGTAAAACTTCTAGAGCCATACAATTATTTACTTTCGAGACTTGAATTAGTATCTAGATTCTAGAATAAAGGCATTTCAATGAACCACTGGAAAATATTTTCATTAAAAACATGTCAAGTATCTGTGAAAGGAAGGGAAAAATCTACTCGAATCAATCTATAGATTTCAATGATGAGGTTTTCAAATGAAATCATGGCGATTTTATTGAAATAAATGCATTTTTTATGTTTCAATCAAAATAATGACAGATCAATATACTCGTATTAAACGTCAAACCGTGTAGTATCAATTTTGATTGAACGAAAATGAAGTAATATTAATCCTCATTAAGTGAGCGTAAGGTAAGCGTGGCGCCAAGAATTGACGATGGTTTCTAATAAAACAAGCCAAAAGAAACCGAAAATTTCGTGGGTAATTTGCGATTTTTCGCTTCGTTTCCGATAAAAACCAAATTTTAAAACGAATTTTTCTTATGGAAAATGATTTTGATATATCTGTCAATTAAGGCGTAACTATGGGAACTGTGATCTATTTCAAGTTAATTCATATAATTACATCCGACAAGGGGGTCCAGGGGGTCCCCACTGCAAGGGTTTGGTTTCAAAACGAAATCCTAGTCAGTGTGTTAGTGTTCGTTTTCCCGATTTTAATTATAAAACTGAATGTGCACTTACTGAAACCGCAAAGTTTTACACAAAACCAAATATCTTAACATCATAATTATGCTACAAATACGATTTATAGTTATTCCTATGACATTTATTAGTTTTCAGTATTTGATGAAAATCATTACGGAAACAAATATCTCATTATTAGAGCATTTTAAATTTAAAGAATATTTTTGATATCTAGCTATCTTTAAAATACGTCGTCGTTTCGAATGGGGTTGCTTATTTTTTCTCTGTCTTTGTCTATAAAATATGCTTCCCTTGAATTGAAAAATATTATATGGAAATTATTATCACTCATTGAAAATTTAATATTGAATGCTTTCTTTACTTCCATTTATGAAACTCGCTATTGGTTAAAATAAATATAAGCAAAAGAAAGACTTTTTTCTGAAGCTGGCTTTATTTACGAAGACAAGCGAAACCGCTGGCTACCTCTTAATTCAGAGAAATTAGTATTCATTCATCATACTTTTCCGGTATTCGGCCGGATAGGCGATATATATCCGGTGTCTAGCCGGACAGTATTTATACCGTCAGATAGGCCAGGTAGGCGGTAGACATCCGGCATACGACCGGATAGTATTTATACCGCCAGATAGTAGCCGGATATCCGTTTCATCTCTAATTCGGATGTGTTTGTTGGCTCTCTGTTTGGATATTTCTAGCAGCTTGGCTATACTCATATCTTTATCATTTCTAAACCGATTTGTGATTTAGATACCTCATTTGAAAAGTATTGAAACTTAGATGTTTTCTAATGATTTTGTTCAAAAAATTTGTAGGTAATTTTTCCTAGTAAATTGAAATTTTTGAGATGAACAACGATTTTGTTTTTACAAAATTTGAAGAATTTTGAAGCCTACCACCTGAGTTAACGTCAATAATGTACATTTTAGTATCAATTTTCGTATTTTGGAAAATCTTTATTTATAAAACTAAAAAAAAATTACACAAAACAACCAATTTTTAAGTTTTATGGCTCGTTTAACGTTTGAAGGAGGTTAATTTTGTAAAATCCTAAAAACTGGTGTAACTCGAAAACGGCTACTTTTCGAACAGTAGTTCTCTATAAAAGTTGTAGGCATCAATGAGTCTAAGAACTATAGAAAGCTTAAAAAAAATCGTTGGAGCCGTTTTCGAAAAAAATTGAAAAAGCTCAAAACTCTTAAAATTAAGTGGAGCTTCCGGTTAACCGATTATAACCGAAAGTTTCCCGGCACAACTAAATATAATACAAAGACCTCATTCCAAGTTTAGTGTAATTCGGATGAAGCTTTCGATACGATATGGGTGTCACACACACACACACTTTTTTTAATTTTTTCAAAAAAAAAAATACAGATATATCTATTTCTAAAAACCACTTTTTTGAGTTCAGGGGACCTCAAAACATGTATCTTCGGTGTAAGCTCGAATTTGGATATTCGATCCGATTATATTACTTCATTTTCTATAAAGTAGTACCTAATAGTTTAAGAGCTAGCAACGTTTTCGAGAGAGAATTTTAGGTCGGCCAGTTTTTATTTATGTTATCCTCGCACTATCCCGGACATCATACGGGTTGTCGGGAGGGGTCGCGTTTGTTAGTGCGCATTGCACCTGTACAGGTAAGATATTTTTTTTCAGAAAAAAGAAAAGGTTTCAGATGAAATTTGTAAAAAATAACATTTTAAATAAAACATGTCCATTGGCTTATTTTCGTAAAGTGGCTAGTTTGCCCGCTACAAGCTTAGAAAGGATGGCTTGACGTGACGTCATTTGAGTAGCCGACCGTTCAGAGATACAGCCGTTGTGCCGACATGTATACAATAAGTTTTACAAGCTTGTAGCGGGCAAACTAGCAACTTTACGAAAATTAGTCACTGGGCATTTTTGATGTAAAATGTTATTTTCTACAAATTTCATCTGAAACTTTTTCTTTTTTCTCAAAATTTCAATATTTTACCTGTCATAAGTGCGATGCGCACTAATAAACGCAACCCCACCCGACTGCCAGACAGCCAGTATGATGTCCGGGATAGTGCGAGAAAAAACATATATAAAAACTGGCCGACCTAAAATTCTTTTTTTTCGACGTCGTTTGCTCTCGTACTTTAAAAGAAAGCAAATTTTGAGTTGTTCAATTGTATAATGTAGGTTACCATATAATTACTCCTACTGGGAATTTTACAAACTTAGCTGCTGTCTTGATCGCTTTCGTTTAAAATTTCGATTGTCGATTTTTGGAAAATTGACATGAAATTTTGCTTCTATTAGCCTTACTTTTTGGTTATATGTAGCAGCATAAAGTAAGGCAATTCAAATACTCAAAGCAATTCGCTAATCTTACTCGTGCCTTAATGAGGAATATGAAATACTTATCAACAGTCTTAAGGTAAGCTACATCCATCTTCAAGTAAATTCCTCATTTTTTTTATGTAAGTATGGATCTTTAAAATATTGTACATAATATACAGCTTTAAGACTTAATTGCATCAAATAACAATTTTATATAATGAAGGAAAAACATTTTCTTGGTGTTACCATCTTTATTGTTAAAAATTAAATGAAAATATTTTCTACGTCAGTTTCTTATAAATAAAACATCGTGATATAATAAAAAAACATCAGCTGAGGTTTTTCCATTGTGTTTTATTTACCCAAAAAATTGTACATGCAGTGCAAATTTATTTAATACTTTCAGTTAAATAAACACCAGTGCGCAATATATTTTTTGTATACATGTTTATATAGATAATTATAAAATGGATCGAAAAGAGGGCATTATTTACAAATATTCACTGTTTGCATTACAAGTTTTCGGCCAGGGATGTCCAAATTGCAAATAATACGTGCCTCTAAACTAAAATCAGAAGATAACATTCTCGTAAAAGAATAAGAAGAAGGTGTATACTTAATTTTATAAGACAACTAAAGCTTAATATATAGGGAACTTCTCAAAATTACAACTCACTTATTTCTCTAAAAAGTCTTTCGAATTCTGATGTTTATTTTAGAAAAATCAATGTTAACCAATCCCTTGATTCAAATCATGTAAGCGTATGCTTAACAAAAACACCCAAACAACAGGCGCGCCCTTTATTTACGCAAAGATTACCCGAAAAGAAAGCTCACGCGTAATCACCAAAGAGTGTATATACTTTTCGGCAACATATCACACCATATTTACAAATCTTTTATGTAAGTGTTAAGCTTCCAGCTTAACTTCCCCTGGCCTCCTCTAAATTTTTCTTTTTTTAAATTTATTACTTGAATTAATTTTCGACTTAACACTTGACTTTATCACATGTTATTATTTTAATTAAACTGCCAGATATTTGAAAAAAAAAATCTTTGATCTCGACAAAAAATAATTACAAACCAAATGCAGGTGATATGACAGGTCGGATGCAATTTTATTGACATTTCCGCTAAAATATTACAAATTAAAAAAGTTGAAAAATTACATTTACGCCCCACACTTTTTTTTGAACATCATATTTTTTTCAACGAACAAGTGATATATGTCAGAGATAAGCGGTTAAAAATGAATCGCTTTGAAAAGCTTTTCATAACAAGCCATTTGTCTTAATTTTTCCTCGACCTACCTATACGAAATGTACCATCGAAATATGTATTTATTTTGGGATTATCCACGAAAGTACGTATTTATAATATGTCGACGTGTTAAAACTATTTAAAAAACCGTTTATTATGTTTTGAACGAAAATATGGGGAGAGTTATTTTTTTAACACTTGATATATAGTCAGAAAACAGAATACAACGATGGTAAGGGGCCGGAGCAGAAGAATAAGTATCTACGTATTTGCATACCGAATAAAAGTTATATGGCACAGCTGGTTTTCGGTTTAAAGGTGTTTGTTTTTATTTGTTAAAAATTGGATTTAATGCTCGATTTGTTTGTAAGATTATTTAATTGGAACAATTTTTTAACTGAGAACAATAAGACGAGGATTTTTTAGTGACAATGTATCAACAAGAGTAGGTTTTCTTAATTTTGAGATTTCAGTTACTATAGAAACTTTTGTTGAGAGAAATTCAATGAACTCAAAAAATTGAGAAGAAGGATAAATTAAAAATTAGAGGATTATGGATCAATATTAAATGTTTTGACAATATCAAATCGCAAAGTTTCGCTTTTATTCTAAAAGATTCTTCAAGCTCTGTGTACAAATATATAATTATTTACAATGACTGCACTAATATTATTTAAATAAATAAATATCATTATAAATAATACCTTTGATGATTAGCTAACATTCCCTATCAATGGTGGCATACAAAGTATACAATTAAAATATATATAACCTAAAAATTATTTTTAAGGAAATTTTTGTTTAGTTAAATCGGATTGTATAAAATTAACCGTCAAAATATTAACAGGATGTTATCAAGTCTCACAAATTATTAAATTATTAAATATTTAAGGTAGTTAAAGCAACAACTTAGTCGATATATGTACCTACCCACTTGCTAAATTATATTTTAACTAAACTAATAAGAGAAAGTGTACACAAATAAATGTATGAATACTTCCACTAGTTATTATATACCATCTACCGTAGATTAGTTAAAGTGTTTCAAATGTTTGTTTATTATCTACTGTCATACATGATAGATATTTTCACAATTTATTTATTAATAAACTCAAAACGCAAAACCAAAAATTATTTACGAAGTCAGAAAAAGAAATTAAAATAACTAGATGTCGCGAAACCGCAAAGTTTTACACAGATTAGAAATTAAGTTTTCCGTAAAACTTTGCGGTTTCAGTAAGTGCACATTGAGTATTTTAAACTAGGGTATAGAATGAAACCAAAAAAATATTGTTAGAGTAGATAGAATCATTCAACTAATACTATCTCTAATGCGAATCAGTGGGTTTATACACTCACTAGTTAATGAACGCATTGACTATATATAGTAGGTACAATATGTATCATTTAAAATGTATACCTTCTTTTCCAATAAGTTGTATAAATTATTGTAGATAAATTCACTTGACTTCATTTTTACACTTTTCAATTTTAATTTTGAATAAATAGAAGAAATTTTTAATAAATTATAAAATACCGTCCTGTAGTTTGTTTCAGTAAAACCATTATATATTTTCTTAAAAATAATTTTTAGACTATAGGTATTTGAATTGTATATACTTTGTATGCCAAGAGAAAATACGAGGCCCGGGGCAACCAATATTTGGAGGCCCCCTTCCACATACGTTGCAAAGTAACAAATTTAGGGGAAGAAAAAATTATAGTTTTGTTATGGTATTAAATATTTATTCAATAAGTAAATTTACTATACAAATGCTTTTCGCAAAATGAGCAGATTCGGTTATAATTAGAGAATAATCTCGATCTAATTTAATTTAATCTAATCTAATACGCGCTATTTGAAAATTTATGTTAAGTCAATCCATTCAGTCGATCTTGACTTATTGTTGATGGTAGGAAATGTTTTATCCTTTTCAGTACACTAAATGAGCTTTCAACTTCCGCTACACTCACTGGCATGGTTAAAAAATTCAGAACACAATAGTTGTATTAGGTATAACATGTTCAGAAATCCTAGTTCGATTATTGCGATATTTGATTTTGCTACCTTGGAATCTTGGAAAGTGTGGCCCGTTAAAGTAGGAGGTCCATTGCAACTGTCCCTTCCCCCCTGATAGGTCCTACACCAATCATTTATTTGTTTAAAATATATATCAATAAATCACTACTAGTAAAAAACGTGACGGTTATGGTTTTCCAAAATTTTCATTGGCTCAAATTTTGAGAAAAGAAGAATTTTTCCATTTAGATTATTACAATATTGATTAAGAATACACCGCTAATAATTTTACTTATTGAGCATTACATGTTTATAATAGACAATACTACTTCAAAATATTCTAAGTATAAGTCGCCCACGAAAGAAACTTTTTTATGGAAGTTCTAATAAAGAAATGATAGGTTAATTGCACACTGAACATACTATTAATGTCTTTGAAATACTCGTCTAATTAACTCTCACTTACTTCTATCAAGTAATTAAACGACTCGTTAGCAATAATAAAGTTATATAGTAAGTGTAGCGCTGACCCCGCATTAACCTCGTAATTACGTCAAGATCGCTTCGCGTACTTAATAAAAACATTACAGTATTTAGATTGGTTGAGTTGTACGTATCTTAGGTACCTATATATATATATAGGGTATACGTTTTCTCAAACACCACATGCATATTCAATTCAATTGGCGTGTTTTCTCCTCTTTTTGTCTAACGTCAAGTTATTTTTCAGTGTGAACGTCAACAGTGGTCGAAATGCTCAATGCAGCTCGCGGTAGCGAAGCTTCATCGCATGATCGCTCAAATATGTAATTTATCATTGCGTGACAGACTTTCAGAGACATTTTTGACGAGCTGACAGAATAAAAAAAACCGAGATGCTATCCCATATGAAAATTGATCGATATGAAAATTTCCTCGATCTAGGATTACCAACTCAAAATTTCAGAAAATTTCGGTTAAATCTGGAATACCCAGAGAATATCTGTATATCTATACTAATTACAAGATTGAACTTGTCTGCTTTTTGAAGAGATACCTATATACAGGGCCGTAACGTGGATTTTGTGGGCCCTGGGCAAGACCTTCAAATTGGGCCCCCTCAATAAAAAAAAATTGAGAAAAAACTTACCATGGTTATAGTTTCTGTTCTTTCCCATTTTTAAAGTTTAGTAGGTATATCACTTAATAAATAAACACAAAATAAGGAATCTTTAAATTGGTCCTGTCCATAATTATTGTAATTTTTTTTTATTTTATATTTACGAAGAAAAACGAATTAAAAATCTATTTAAATTGCATTCTTCTTGCTTTTTTCTCCGCAAACTCATCAATTATATTATTAAAATCTATTTCTTGCACTATGTTAGTTTCAATTGATATAATAGACAGGTTTGACAAACGCTGTTGTGAGAGCGATGATCTTAAATAGTTTTTAATTAACTTCAGTTTACTAAAACTTCGCTCGCAAGAAGCGGTGGTGACTGGTAGGGCTAGAAATATTCTTAAAGCAACAACGATGTTTTGGTACGATTCGACTAATTCGAAATCATGTATATAGTCTGTAATAAATTTAGAGGAGTGGCTTCTTTCAAATTTTCCACCAGCCCACATACTTTAAATTTAAAACTTTCAATCTCACAGCTTAATTCGTGGCTATTCAAATCTTTATCATATTTTCTGGATAAATCTGCCGCCGCCTTTTGTAATTCAACAACGCTCATTGATTCTAATGACGAGCCAAAAAGAAAAGGAAAATCTTCAAATATAGTTTTCATTTGTCTATAACGCCATTCTGTTTCACTAAGTAAAATGTCAAAAATATTGTACATTTGCATTGCAAACAAATTTTCTTGGTTGAGATTAGTAACACTTTTTTCTGTAATTCGCTTAATTCGTTGATTAGAAAATTCAGCTTCAATATTCATTTCCAAAGCGACTTTTTGTGCATCCGAAATTATTTGTTTTAATCCTACTTCCCGTAGTTCTTGTAAAGAGCAACGCAGACCATTAATTCATTTTTTTGCAAGGTCAATTGATAGATTTTTGTGTTTTAAGGCTTTATTTGCACGGTCAACGCATTGCAATATTTTATTCCAAACATGAAGAATACATATAAATTTATAATTAATTTGAAATAGTAATCTTTTTGCATTTGACACTGCCTCAGAGTTTGACAAATCATCTTTAATTCTTTCATGTTCTTTTTTTACTTCTGGAAGTTGCAAGCAGAATGATTTTATAGCATTCGCCTTTGACGACCATCTATTATCTGAAAACCCTTTCAGTGATAATTTTAAAAATTTCATAAAATATTCCCAACACGTCGTCGAAGAAGAAAAGAAGTTGAATAATCTTTGGATAGTGCCAAAAAAGGTAACCATTCCTGACGTTGTGGATACTGCGTGAACACCAGCTAAATTAAGATTATGTGCGGCACCAGGTACAAATAATGCATATAGTGTGTCATATGGAAGAGGCATTATTCTCCTCAATTTGTCGGCGTTTGTGCTACTAAGTGGGGGTAAAGAAATCCCACGATCTGGCTTCACTGGCCCTGTCAGCTTTTTATTTATTGGCTGCTATTTAAAACTGCACACACTTTTTTTAAAGATAAGGTCTGTAAGCAATAAAACGAATAGTGCGTCAAGTGCGTGCAATAGAATATTAAGTATTAGGAATTAAATAAATATGTTTTTTTTTAATAAAAATTCAAATAGCATATTCTGGCCTTTTTGGGCCCCGTCTATCTGAGCCACCAGTGGTGTTACTTATATATATAATTTGTAATATTCATTAAAATACGAATGAAAATAATTGAGATAATTTGTATTGGGGTCTTCTTGGGCCCCTCCGGGGCCCCCCTGGACCCTGGGCCCTGGGCAAGTGCCCCTATTGCCCCTGCCTAGTTACGGTCCTGCCTATATAATAAAAACGTTACGTCTTACCAGCGCGAGCGAACAGAAATGGAATTATTTTTCTCAGCCGAGATTTTCATTTAATCTAAAAAATGTAAGGTGTTTTGTTAAAAACTTTTTTTGATCTACATTTTCATTTATTAATTACAAAAAATTAAATGTCATTTACATTGTTCTTTTACCCAAAAAAAAACATTGTTTGTCCAGGGTAAACTTTAAAACGGCTAGGCCGATTTCAATAAAATTTACACATTAAGCTATTAAATATTGTAACTTACACTATAGGCTCCTTTTTATTTCGAATAGTTTTCTCTGTCTGTCTGTTTGTTCTTGGCAAACTTGAAAACAGCTGGTCCGATTTGGACGAGATTTCACATACAGGTAGTAAACATCACAAATAGTGTTATTAAAATACTTTTTATTCTGGAAAAATTTTAATTTTCTGAGCAAAAAAGTAAAAACTATAAAAACTGCGCAACGAAAAATATACATCGGTAGGCAGCTGTGATACAATGTACATATACATATCATATCGTATAGACGACATGATTTTCAGCTATGTATTTGTTATTCCTATAAATTAATGTTCGCAAATTTGAAAATTATAACGATGATAGAAGTATAGCGATAGGTTAAATTCTTAGAAACCGTAAATCCATAGTTAATTTACAGGTAGTTAATATCTTATCTATAGTTCGGCTGAGTAAACGTTCGAAATATCAAGGGAGGAGAAAGAAATCTTCTGCAGTAAATATGATTTCATTCATAAAAAGAAATATCTTAGTTCCAAAATGGCACCCGTAAGAATAAATAACCAAAACAGACAGTTCGACTTAAGTGATCCCGATTAGGAGTTTGACTGAGAGAGGTGAAGCTGCTAGGAGTTCGATTTATAGAGGGGAAAATACAGAGTTACAAGGAGATGAATTGGAATTAAAAAAAACTTAATCACGGGTGTAATTTCTAGGGAGTTCAAATTTTGTCAAAAATAAATTACGGGTAAAAATCCATTGGACGATGACTGAACTGCAAATAGTGAGATTTCTAGGTAGGTAAAAATTAGAAGATATTTGTTATTTTGAAAAATTTACGTTTTCTGGGGTTTAACTATCTATTTAACTATCTTTTTATTTCAAGGTAGCTAAAATAATTTTTATATTTTGAAAGGCGGATTTTATTTATTAATAGGTTCAATTTAGCTATGTCCAGCGAAGCGGCGGGGATCAGCTAGTACCCAAATATATTCATGGACATATTATAGCTTTTGGTTTAGATGAGGTTAAATCTTTAAAGAAATACTTTTTTAACAAAAACTTCTCAATTCAACTTTTTTTTCGAAAACTTTAATTGGAATCTTTGAAACTGGGGCACTATCTACCAGTATTCAATCTTACACTTAACCCTTTAGCTTTATTAGACAAAAATCCAGGGAATATTTGTCTTAATTTGGAGTTAAGATTTTCTGGAGTCTCCAGATTAAAACTAAATAGTTGGTAACCCAAGCTCGACCACACAATATGTAAACTTACCAAAAACTATATTGGATCATTTTGGCTGTTTTCTTTTTTTTTGCTCTAGGGTTTCTCGGAAGCGAGTTCAAGCTTATTCATTCCATATGTGACGCGGTTGCTGTTATCAAGACGAGTTGAGTGCGTTTGTGTTGAGGCGTTTCGTTACAATTTAATTTGACAAACTGGAAAGATATTAGGGGTAATTTGGCCGGGTCGCATCCATGAGGGAGAGTCGAGTTGCTCCGGTTTCAAATCTATTATATATTATCAACGGTGTTTCCGTGTATCATAAAACGAATGATTTCGTCTACGCCATGGGAAACATTCCTCTCGAATTGCTGCTGTTCAGAAGACACATTCCTCACGCTCATGTGTGGTACACATGTGAGGCAAAATTTTCAAAGAAGAAATCATCTGCGACGCTCACTACGGTACGATTTAAATACAATGACATGCTTCGCTCTCTTAATATTGAATAGCCCCTAAAAATACATCAGAGGATGAAATATCGATAAAAAAAATTTTTACTTTTCTATAGAAGTAAAACATTCATTAAACCAATTAAAAATTTATTAAATCAATACATAAAAATAGATGGCAACGGTGGCTGCGAGGAACATATGGGGGAGAGAGAATCCCTTTGTCTCTGTTTCAATATTGACGTAGTAGGCACTTTTACGTGCATAAAGCATCTCAATTTATCCGCTCCGTGGAGTTTCTCTATATTTAAAATGTAGAAGTGAATTGAGTTTGTTGTTTGGTTGGTTTGCATGTGCCATCATTAATTAAGCTGGTCGTAATGTGTAGTTGTAAATGTCATTATGAGTGGAGTGTGTGTTCCTCATTCGAATGATACAAACATGTATATTGTATGTGGATGCAGAGATTGATGTGAATAGAAGGACCGAGAGACTTTGTTTGCGATATACAACCAATGTTTGTAAACATTCTGTGTGTGTATCATATTATGTTATATGTATGTTATTTATTTGACACTACAACGATCATATTTTGTCAGATAAAAAGGCACGTAATATGGTTTTTGTGTGAGATTTTAGCTTCAGTTCATTCATTAAAATTTTAATTATGGCAAGAACAGTAAGTGAATGCTGATAACAAGAAAACGTTACCTCATTTAGTTAAAACTTAGTTTCTTATAAAAGTAGCTTATAGTAATTTTCTACAATTTATGATAGAAACATTAAGAAAATCGATACATACAACTCTAGACCAGTGCTTTTAGCCTTTGAAAACGATAAAAAGTGAAAAAGTTATAGTAGCATGAAACCCATTAGAGAAGGAAGAGAATATAATCAAAATTAAAGGAAAAATAAATTTTACGGTCGATCTGAGGTGAGGAAGTGAAAAAGGGGGGGGGGGGGGTTTAAGGGTAGAAATGGTTTATCTCCTTTTCCGACAAAACTACAAGTTCTATGGAAAAAAGTTAAATGGCAAAGTTGTAGATAATAAGTAGATCTACAACTTTTGTGCTAACACTTTTTTCACATAACCTCAAAATGTATGTGACAAATTCAAAATACTAAGTTTTTGGTTTTTAATTTTTATCTTTTACAAAAAAAGCTTTTTGTTCGTTGAAACCTCTTCTTTCTGATGGTGCAAAAAATATATACATTACAATGTTAAATGTTCTCAGAAAATGGAATAACTAAAGTGTAAATTTTAATAAATTGCTCAAATTGTATGTTACATAATAGATACAATTGTACATAACACAATTTTGAAGAATTTTTTAAAATGACACTTTAATTATTGCATTTTCTGAGAACATTTAACATTTTAATGTATATATTTTTTGCAGCATCAGAAAGTAGCGGTATCAACAAACAAAAAGCTCACCAACTTTTTAAAAAAATCAGATGATTTGACGTGAGAATTTTCGATTGAAAATTAGGGTACTTTTTCGATATTAAGTCATTATAAGGTAAAAATATTAACATTTTAAATAAATAAAAAATACAGTGTGTTTGAGAGAATAAAAGGTAAGTTTTCACCAAATTTCGTGTACAAAAATTTTAAGGTTATGTGAAAAAAGTGTTAGCACAAAAGTTGTAGATCTACTTATTATCTACAACTTTGTCATTTAACTTTTTTCCATAGAACTTGTAGTTTTGGCGGAAATCGGGATAAACCGTTTCTACGCTTACCCCTCCCCCTTTTCCACTTCCCCACCTTACATCGATCGTAATTTATTTTTTCTTTCATTTTTGTTATATTATCTTCCTTTTCTAATGGGTTTCATCCTACTATAATGTTTTTTCTGTTCAAAAATTATCTATCCTGGTCTACTAATCTACCAAATACTAAATTTATTAAAAAAAATAAAAATAAAAACGTATAACAATCTACTAATTTTTTCGACATAATTTATAGTAAAGAACTGAATAATCTTCATTACATCGATTCTTGATAATAACAGCCAAATAGGTTGCATTCTTTAAGGCATATAATTTAACTCTTTTTCGCTTAGACTGAAGTGAAAATTATATTAGTTTCGATTTAGAAAAGCAAGAGAAACGTTTTTCCCAACAAAGACAGAATTAGAACAACAGTATCTTTGAGACATTTAGTGGTTGAAATTTCATACTTGCATAAAAGAAGTATGAACAAAGTTGAAATTAGGGATGTTACAGATGTGGTTTTATCGGTTGGGATCGGAGTTTATCGGAGTAGAATCCAGAGTCGAAGTTGGAGGTGGTTGCACGAGTGATGGCAGAAGAAATATGTTTTAAGAGCAAATCATACCTATGGTTAAATTCTTTAATTTTAATTAAAAAATAATAGGTACACATGCAGTGTAGACCAGTGTTTCTTAAAAATTTTCAAAACTACGAAGTTTTGACACCAGCAGAGCCCAGGGTAGAGCCTCCAAAATAAAAAGATATCCATCCCTAATCCCAACTTAATTTTCAAGAGAAAATAACAAGTTAGTTGTGACTATCGCGTTGTTTTTTTCCAAATTAAAATTTCTGATGCAATTTTTAAAATTTTATACACTGAAACTAAGCGAAAACTCAAATAATTGCACATTGTTCACTTTCGATTTATTTTAGCGAGATCTATATGAATCCGTC
Organism: Sisyra nigra; assembly: GCA_958496155.1. Taxonomy (NCBI): domain Eukaryota; kingdom Metazoa; phylum Arthropoda; class Insecta; order Neuroptera; family Sisyridae; genus Sisyra; species Sisyra nigra. Next base: position 10,523,343 of record OY292314.1, on the reverse strand, counting down.
GTCAAAGCTTGGCGTCCGGTAAACAGTAAAGTTATATACCTGTGATTTTTCACGGGCCAAGCCACTAGTGATACAGTAATAGTAAGCAAACTAAATCAAATGAATTGGCTCCAAAAGTTAAATAGTATAATTAACGAATAAAAGCGTTGCAGCTTTGTCTCCATCCAATCTATTTTTAAAGGGCCATCGACCATAGATTAAACCAGTGTCACTAAAAAATGGTCCGTTTGCTACCTACCCTAAAGGACACAATAAATATTGCCGGGCAATCGACTTCGAGGAGTGTCGGAACCGAAGTCGGAACTGGAGGTGATTTATCTGATGTTCCGACTTATCGGAGATGGAGTCGAAGTAACATCCCAAGTTGAAATTATTATAAATACATTTCATTTATTAATTTGAATTAACAATTTATTTTCATTTTTTTCCCTTTTAAACAAAAGTGATTTAAATTAAAAGTTTGTTTTACTTATACTCTCAAATATGAGTGGGAAATAGCAAAAGTTATTTAGTAGGATTTCAATTTCATTCTAGTAACTATAAAAGCAAACTTTAGGTATATATTTTCCGTTAATTGATAATGGGTAAGATATCAAAATCAAATTCAAAATTTATAATGGTCTCTGCTATTTTTTGTTGAAAAACTGACCTAAACTTACATTTTATAGACAAAAATAAAAAGTTATTTTTTCGAAATAAAACTGTATACCTACCTTCAGTTATCATTCCTTATCAAACATTTTAAACGAAGGAATGGAAGTAAAAATCGAAAAGAAAATTGTGTTGGCTAATAAAACGGTGAACTAAGCCATTGTTAATTTGTTGTTTGAAGATATTTTGATAAAATTGTAACGCAAATTTACTTTTTGGTGTTGAAATAAAATAACATATGTTTTAGAATTTAAATGTCACATCTATGCTCCATGAACCACTCTCATACTACATTTTCTACATAGAAAATTTTGATTTAAACAACCATTAATTCATTGTTTAATTTTTTATTGAATTACTATTCAAAACATGCGTATTCTAATACAAAAATCAAATATTTACTATTTCAAATAAAAAATGTGTATCACCGTTTAATGATGCTTCCTCGTTCCTTCTTGATTCATGCTTTAAATAAAATCAGAGGATAAAATTTCAGACTATAAATATCTATTATGAGCCCATGAATCGATGAACTTTTTTTCCAGAACTAAAACTTGCATTTCATTTTAAGGATGATGTATAAGCATGTAACTTTTATACGAAATCGGAAGAACAAAACCATCAGTCGATTTTTTTTCTAATATTTATTTGAAGAAATTATGACAAAAACTTGAATTTAAGGATCAAAATAAGAGCTTTTGTGTTACTTTTTCCATGATTATGTTACAACGTAGCTGCATTGAAAGTCACGTAAACGATTTTCATGTACCATATTAAGTGGCATGTTTTAATTGCCAGAGGAATTACCCAGATAAAGAGCTTTTATCAACTTATTTACCGAGTCTCTGGTAAAAAAGTTTATAAAACTAATTAATTTGATATAACAAATATTAACATAATGAACAACTGGAAGCTGATAAAATCTTACTTAAATAGTAATTAAGTTAGCTAATTTTAAGAAGCTTTTAACACAAATAAATGAAAAACAGAACTAGGAATGTTATTTTAAAGGACGAGATGAGGAGATGTTGATTAAATGAAAAATTTTAGACTTTAACGTTTTCTTTGTCCTTATATTGTTAGACATTTCAATCAATATGAATTTTCAATTGGTTGTTCATGAGGTAAGTAACTTCAAATGGTTTAATGTTGCAAGGGGTTTTTTTTAATCAATCTGACAAACTAGAGCTCACCTCGTTGCTCAATCTCGCAACCTTTCTCTCGTCTTGTCATTTATTTTCGAGTCACGAAGTCTGCTCTTTGCTTGTGTGTTATTTTCAACAAATTATATTTATAAAATATTTTGAAACAATTTTTGATACGATATCTTTCCGTGGATGTGATTGAAACTCGCGCCAAATTGTTCACGGATAAATGCACTTTATGACTTGGTGGAGTTAAAGTCAGTTAAGTCACACCCTGTTGCATTTATGATTGAGAAATTTATTTTAAAAAAATCACGATATATACGACACACAAGCTTACAAACGATAACAATCTCATCAAATATTTTCAATGCATAAAATATCGATTTAAAAACGATAAAAATTTTTGTTTGATTTCAGCAAAGCAAAAAAGAAATTAATAAAGTTGTAGATAAATTTCTTTGATTTCTTTCAAAAAATACAAGATGTTTGTGAGGCGGCAATTAGTTATTGAGGAAAAAAACATCAATCAAAAGCCTTAATTGGTTGCATTTGAATATTTGAATTTGTTCGATCATCGAATTGCCAACTTTCCCATTCGTTCATTCGCTAATTTTTTTAATTAATTTCGGGAAAAAATTCGGATGGTTTTGATCGTTTGCCTTCGTCCGGCAAATCGTCCAAGGGCCCAATTAAAATTTTATTTGAACGAAAAAACAATATTAGAATATTTCTATTCCGACAGACGTCAATTCACAATTTATCACCCAAACATATTGTCTCTCAATAAAATCGTTCTCACATTGTACCTACTTTTGTATTCTATTTCTAAAATTTTAATTTAAAGAGATTTTCTTTCAAATTCAGTGGTGATATATTTCTTGTTTTATGCTTCCTATAAATCGAAAACTAATAGCGAACCTCTAACGTTTGGTCCCGAGGAATTTTAATTGGGTCGAAAACGGATTTGGTCGGTCGGTATTTTCGAACGATTTTCTATCTCTCATTTGTGTGCAGTTTAGATAAGTAGCGTTGCCCAACTGCAACTTTGTGAATGAAAGCAACAACGTAGAAAAAAAACAACAAAGTCAACAAAGCAAACATTAAAAGTATATAAATAAAAATAAAACGAAGAGATAAACTCAACTAATTAATGCAATACATTTTTTTTCTTTTGTAGGTATATATCTCTGAAGATCGTTCGCTTCTTCTCAGATTTCGTCAAAAATAAAATAAAACCAACACAAAGAGTTTAAAGATTCCAACATTTGGAAAATACATCAAGTTGAGAGCTGAAGGTACTTCCGTTTTTCGACAATTTATTTCGGTTACGTTGTCTCATTTGGTTATTTGTTTTATATCTTGATTTTTTTCCTGTTAGCAAGCGTTTTAATTACTTTAAAAAAAAGTTTTTTTTTCCGTTTTGTTTTCAATCAAATGATTGGTGTGAAAATGAATCGTTTGAGAGGTTGGGAGAATTTAATCGAAATGTAATTTGTTGGGGGCAAGTAGTGCAAATTAGAGCATGATGTTTTGGCCTTCTCGAACCGGTTTGCGTTTGCAAGCCTGCAACTCTATGATTTTTTCGTTTAATTAGATTTTTATCAATGTGTTTCATCATGTGTACCTATATGTGGATATGGAACGTGTAGTTTGGACGTAAATTTTCATGGAAATATACTTGGCAAATTTATATTTTCCTAAAATAAACATCATTTTATTTTTTAATGTAAAAATTTATTAAATTTAAGCGCGTTATATTAAATATATTAGCTGATCCCGGCCCGCTTTGCTGGACATAGCTAAATTAAACTAATTGATTAATAGAAATCATCAAAGCAAAATATGTAAAATTAAGTTTAGCTATGTTGGCATAGAAAATTATTCCTCAGAAGTCGTAAATTTTCTGAAGTGATACTTAGATATTTTCGTATTTTTACCTGCCTAGAAATCTCACTATTTGCAGTTCAATATTCTTTCAATGAATTATTAATTATTAATTTACGTTTGACAGACTTTAAACTCCCTATGGCCTACCTATAATTTGGATATATAAGTTAATTTTTTTTGTTCCAATTCATCCTTATGAATCTCTGTGAATCGAACTTCTAAGGGTTTCAACTCTCTAAACCAAACTTCTCCTAATCGGGATCACTTACGTCGAACTGTGTGTCTTGGTTATTTATTTTTACGGGTGTAATTTCGGAACTTGGATATTTTTTGTTAAGAATAATAATATAGTCTCTGCAGAGAATTTCCTGATTGTTCCAATTTTTACATTCAATGAATCGAACAATGGATTAGTAAAACTTCTCCTTCGATAATTCAAACGTTTACTAAGCTGAACTATAGATAAGTAGATATATAAAAAGACTAGCTGATACCCGCTCGCTTTGCTGAGTGTATCTAAATTTAACTGATTGATTAAAAGATTCTCTGCGTACATAGCAAAATATAAAAATTAATCTATTTTGACAGAAAAAAAAAATGAAAGATACTTTCAGACTTTAAAGAACTACTACTAGTAAAACTACTTTTCAAGAAAGAGATGGTAGCTGTCTCACATCAGCTTCTATACGATTTTTAGTAAAAAAGTAACTGTATTCCTTCCTTTAGGACTTGAAAATCTTTCATACCAAATGTCATTTAAAACCGTTCAGTTATTTTAGGGGGCATCCATTAATTGCCCGAGGCGTTTTTTGCGATTTTTGAAATCCCATCCCCTCCCCTCTGGTAAGATGTCATGAGATTTGGCATATATCATTCCCCCAACCCACAATCTAATGTGATATTTTTCAAAACAAAAAAATACTTGATATTTGCGAGACCTTCCCTCTTTCCCCAAAATAAGATTAGATGAGATTCGGCTCGACCTCATCGACCCCTGTACGCCTCACGTAATTAATGGATGTTCCCTTAAAAGAATAATTTAGTACCTATCACTATATATATTAGTAAAAGTAAGCTATATCATTCTCCTCTAAACTACCACATTGCAAAAATCATATCAATCTTTAACTCTGAGAAAAACAAAAAACATATCTATCCCACGGGAAAAGTACATCTCTCCTGAGTAAAAAGTAGATCAAATCTTCTTAAGGAAAATGAGTTAAGACTGTATTTCGTAGATTTTAATGAAACTGCTTTTAAATACTCGGTTCCTATAGAATACATACTTGTTTTGCTATCCCATTGGAACCGTTTATTATTCCGGTATGAAAAGTAATCTATATTATTTTCTGGCCCCTAAACTACCACATTACAAAAAAGGAAGTTAATCTTTTGCTCTGTAAAAAACAAAAAACATATCTATCCCACGGAAACCGTACATTTCTCCTGGATATAAAGTATACTATATGTTAAACTGGATTATAATCTATATCTATGCCAAATTTCATCCAGATCCATTCAGTACTTTTTGAGTGAAAGAGCAACAAACATACTTCTTACAAACTTTCACATTTATAATATTAGTAAGATAACTACCTTCAAATAACTATGGTTTTATGGTATTTAGGAGTTCAACTTATCGAGACACTGGATTTAAAGTTCAATTATGGAATTTAAAATATTTGTTTTAGAATATTATGTATCACAAAAGTCATGTAAAAGAAGGCAACTTGTAAGAAATTTAGCTAGTAAGAGAAAGAAATTTTTAATACTGGTTAGTCGTTTACAAACGTTTTCAATTTTTAATTGCACTGGGGATATTACTTAAGGATAGCATATCAAAAATCTTGCATTTTAACCCATTAAGTTACTTGTAATTAAGGTAATTAGAGGCTTATAAAATGTATTTTAATATTAATTAACAGATAATATACCTATACAATCAAATATATGGATCCCCGTCAATATCCTGTTCAAATTGCGTCTAAATCCATGCAGTTTTTTGAAATAAACATCGAAAAAGAAATAATTAGAGGATCGCATACGGTTAGTTTTTCTGTCCACGTGTTTTCCATACTTAAAACGAATTGTTAATTTTTTCAAAGTACACCGCGACAAATTTCCTTTCTGTGATTTATTTCTGAAAGGTGGAGGGATGTAATTTGTTTGTATGATGTTTGATGGAACACGAAAAAGATTTTACAAGTTGGTGAGAAAAAACGGTTTAAATATAGAGTGAATGAGTTGTAATTATTTATATTTTTTTTAAAAGTTATGTTCTCGTGCAACTGTTAAGTAATAAAAAGACAGATGAGATGAAAAAGAGACGATGTCTCGTATAAATATTTTTCTTCCACTGGTATAATATAAGAAAAATGATAGAAGAAGGAGCGTCGTTCACATCATATAGTATCTCTATACGATGTAGTAACATAATAAAATACATATAAATGTTGAGAGAGAAGAGAAGGAGCTCCGCCTTCGAAGTTTGTCGCCAAGTGAGGCGACCAATGACACATTCCAGTCGGATTCACACCGTTTAGTAAACATGCTAAGATGATCACAGGCTAAAAACAGTCGTGATATATGGATCCAAATCGGCGGCCAAAAATCGCCTGTCTGATACCGTGACACCGACACATACGCGAGACAGACCGAAAAACTCGAATGAAACTCCAAGTTCCATTGGGAAAATTCATAAATCACGGACAGACCGAGTCCCAGGCTTTTCACGTCGCTGCTGCACGACCGCACGGCAGTTCTGTTCGGTTGCGTTTTAGATATGTGAAATTCATCAACGCGAGCCTTTTTCTCAAATGTCAAGCTCGAGTCGACTCGACGCGTTAAGCTCCAACAATTTTATTGGAACAAAATTCAAGAAACATTTGTCTCATTCATATACTGTAACATATGCATTGATATAAATATGTAACAAGCAACGATTACTCAGATCAATTTCTTTTAAAAAGATCTCCATGGTTAAATCTTTCTTTGTGTAAAATAATAAATGCTATTAATTTTTTTCATAAAAGCTTCTTTTTTTTATTTATTTAAGGTCACTTCAACTACTATGCTCATTAGCGACCGTCGAATCCGAAAACCCAGAAGAAATCTTGGGCTTTCATTGGGATTCGAACCCAGGACCACTGCACGGAAAAAAAATAGTGGTGTAAAATTTACAACAATATTTTTACTGCACTTTGTGTTCACTATAACCACAAATGTAACAGCAGATAACACACTGTGTTATATTCAGCTCTAACGTATAGTATTTTTTACTACCATAGTGTAGTAAATATATGTAGCTGTTACAACTGCTGAGTGTTGTACAATTAACAAATTTTGGCGTTTCTGTTACGCCACGAATCTTAACAAATTTGTAATCGTTACCATTTTTGGTTTATATAATACTATATACAATGTACAATTTACTCCATTGTGTTGTAAAACGGCTGAGAAAAATAACATCAGAGCCATCTTTACCTTTTTGTATAATTATATTTATAAGATTTTTAATGGTGCGCATGCGGCATAACCACAACATAACCAATAATTTTGACAAATAAATGCAAGTGTCAAAAATTCAACTACATTATATTATCATGGAGTCATTTTAACTAGTTTGTGTTGTAAATAATACTACAGTTTTTTAATTACACTTAACTGGTAAACGTTACCACACGTGGTGTCATCCTATATAATACTAGTTAATGTGGTAAAATTAACAAAGAATGTTGTTAAATCTGCAACACATTTTTTCCGTGTGGTGTATAGGGAAACTATGTAGTCAACCACGCCACTAAGTAACCTCATAAAAGCTTTTGTTATTTTTACAATGATAAATAAAAATAAATTTTAGGAATGGACGAAAGAATGAACGAAAGTTGTAACAATCAAGAGTTGGATATATCTACGAGAGAATTACTGCAGGTAGAATATCGTTCTTCTGATTTACAATCACTACGTGTTCTACTTCAAATCAAGTCAAGTAGTTTGACATTTTTTTTGAAGTTATTGGTGTTGTCTACATTTTGACTTATATATAGATTAAATAACTTGCGAAACAAATGTTTGACTTGATTTAATTTTTTAATCGAGTTTGACTTAAGGCTATATCAAATACTCTCAAGACAAATAACTTGAAATCCAAATCAGGTAGCTTTAAAATCAAGTTAAGTAATGATTTTTGAGCTTTACTACAAAAATAGGTTATGTTTTAATATTCCATGAATTCATTAGGACGTGACGTGGTCTAAGCAAAAAAAGATCACAATCATCCTAAAGAAAAATATCTTGCTTATTATACTGTCCTGTTATCAATAATAATTTCAACTAAGTTTTTTTAACTCTTCTTTTAATTACCTTCGAGCATTAGATGCTTTTAATGGCTTTACAAATTCGTCTGTCATAATAGAATCTTTCTTATAAGAATACTTATAAGTATTATTTTTACACATTTTCTAAAATATTATCAATATTAAACAATTTTCTTTTAAATTTCTTATCACTGTTCTAAACCTCAAGAGGATATTAGAAATGTTAAGCATTGCTAAAAATTAGAGCTAGGGATTCACTATTTGACTTAATTTTTAAGCTGCTTGACTTATTATAAAAAAAAATGATAATTTGTTAACCTAAGCCCTCGTCACTTCTTAATTTAAACATTAAATGAAGTCAAGTATTGAATTGGCAAATTGTTTCATTTCAAAGATAACATATTTAAGCTCAATACATTGTACAAAATGTTAACAATACTTGACTTGATGAATCCCTAATGTCTATTCAGAGAAGTGAAATATTTTCACCAAAATGTTAGGAAATTAAAGCAATGGTATCAATAACACTTAACACAATAACACTTTTAGGAGTTGTTACAAGTTGTTCACATAAGTATGAAAAATAATTTTCAGAGAGAGAGAACAATACAAAATTTTCACAGTAAATACAATTATTCTGTTTAAATTGCTTAATTCGCTGTGCAGAGGTTATTGTGTAGTTTATTTTTGTTTTACTTCCGAGCGTCAGAATGTAGAGTTATCTTTCCTCTTTTTCTTTGCGTAGTATCTTTCTTCTCTCTCATGTAACAAATTGGCAAGATAAAGCATCCTTAAAATTTCACTTCCAATTGTTTTCCTTGAAAAAGTTAAAACACTTTTCATTTATCATTTTGTACGCATTAACATTTTTCAACTCTTTTCTATTACCTAAACAAAAGTAATTTGAATATCCATCTAAAACCACTTTATTCTTCTACACCAATATGGGTGAGAAATAGGGAAATTTTCTTTATTTCAATTTTCATTATAGCAATTACAAAAGCAAAATTTTTCAAGGTAAGACACCAAAATCAAATATAGAGAACCCAAATTTAATTCATTATTTTTAAGTTAACTAATAGTTTTCTATTTACATTATTTGTCTTGTTATCTGATCAAATTGGTTCAACGACCAAAGTGCGTAGATACTTACCAAAATTCTCACATCATTTACATTTAAAAAAATCACGTTTTGACTTCCATTCATCCAAAATTTCACACTGAAAAAAACCAACAAACTAAATTGCATTATTCAAAAAAAAGTGGATGTGTGGCCTACAAATCCTTGATCTACAAAACCAGGAAACCTTCACCGTTTCGACTTATGAAAATTTATTCCATACACTGAAAAAAAATATATATTAACAATTAGTCTGAAATTCTCACTGACATTAAAAAAATACCACGAGCATCACAATAATAATATAATATTACAACGATTTTTTTTTGTGATTTTATCAAACGATAATACAATGAGTTTAAACGATGATGAATTGCCTTGCTTGTCTGTTTTTTTTTTTATTACACCAAATATTATGTGAATTATATTATTTTTTATATCCATTTTAAATTTCATTCAGCGTGAAATTTTCTTTACGAAATTGTTATTGTCGAATTGGTTCATCCACAGGCACAGATTCGAATCTGTGAGGGAAAAATTGGCACATGATCTTGACCTGATTTCGGACAAATTTACATGTAGGTAATATAAGGCGCTCTTCCACTATCCGTGTGGACTAGAATATATTTATATCCATTCAAGGCGTTCATTAATATAACACATATACACTTAGCTGCATATAGAAGCAACAGGTGGTTTGGGGTAAAGAGTTAACGAGTTCAGGTAAAATGGGACAGAGTTAATTGGAATATCAAAACAGCATGCTTTAAAACGTACCATAAGGAATTATTTTAAAAGTTGTGTTTCCTTTGGTTGACAATTTAATTTTAACTTCTCACGGTTTGCTGATGTTACAGTTAACTTCTGGGTTCAATTAAGACTCCTTCGGAAGTGAACGTATTGGGTATGGTATGGTAGGGTGTAAAAGTGAAGAATATGAATGTGAGTTGAGGAAAATACTAAATCTTCGTGTCAGTCCTTTGATTGTTTCAGGTTATATTACTAAGTCAAATCATAGAGTAAATGTGACATTTGAAATGACAGAAAAAATTTTAGTTGGCGATATTTAAAAATATGAAGTCTTTGGGTCAATAATGATAATGTAATAAGTAATAGCCAGTCGATACAAGTATTAACAAAAAATATTGGCATATCATTGTAAGTTTGTATAAGCTTCGATAAGCTTGATGTAATGAATCAAAAGTACCTACAACATTAACCCTTAAAAACGTGGCAATTACTTTTGACCTAAGCATAAATCAAGCGATTTCATAATTAACAAACGAAGAAAACATAGTTAATGTATGACGTATGTTAATAAGTAACCATGACAACTTACATAACTTGTAACCAAAGTCAGCCATTTTGGCCATTTTCTGGAAAGAAAATGGAAATTTACCTCAGAACCTCTAAGCTGAAGAAAAAAAATGGAAATCCTTAATGAAATTCTCTATCTCTCGACTTTTCCCTCGCCAGGTGTCAGTCACAACTTTTCAAACTTCCACAGGATACGAGTACCTATGCGAGCACTTGCACCGTATTGGCATCCTACCGACTCCAATCTGCTACCTCTGCTATGAGGAACCCATGAACCCCATGCATCTTAGCAACTGTTCTGAACTTGCAGACGTGAGGGATGTAAACGAAAACAATCAAAATCAACTATTCTCAAACTTCTCCGAGACGAAGTGTTTTTCTGGAAAATATTTCCAGTTTCTGCAATACATCGTTGGTTCTTGATGTAAACCGTCATCACTTCTTAGTATGGAATATTGTAAAGCTCAGTACTACCATCATGCCTACCAATATTGAGTAAATTATTTGATTTTCTTTTGAGTATTGTTTGAGTATTAAATCGGAATACCAACGACTTAACCAATTCTTATTTTAAATATAAATTCCTAACCAATTGCTACAAAAATATTTATTTAGAAAACTCAAAAGCGTTATAATGTTAAGATAACCATATTATAACTATACCTATTATAAGCCACCATAACAATATGCCTTATGAAAATACTTAGGTACCTATAGTATACGATTAAAAAGTAAATTCAAGCCAATGGAAGAGTATCTACGTCTAAGTGGATAATGGGTTGAACTAATTGATTGTAAAAAAAACCTCTACATAATCAAAATATTGTCTATATTCGTTTCAATATTGACGAAGCAGTGATATGCTGCACGGAAAAAATGTGTTGTAGATTTAACAACATTTCTTTACTACATTAACTAGTAATATATATGTAGGATGACACCACGTGTGGTAACGTTTACCAGTCAAGTGTAATTAAAAAACTGTAGTATTATTTACAACACGAACTAGTAAAAATATAGTTGAATTTTTGGCACTTGCATTTATTTGTCAAAATTATTGGTTATGTTTTACGCGCCGCATGCGCAAACGCCAAAATTTGTTAATTGTACAACACTCAGCAGTTGTAACAGCTACATATATTTTCTACACTATGGTAGTAAAAAATACTATACGTTAGAGCTGAATACAACACAGTGGGTTATCTGCTGTTACATTTATGGTTATAGTGAACACAAAGTGCAGTAAAAATATTACTAGTTTTAGATATAAGTAGTTCATTAATTAGTTATACATATTCTGAAATAAATAATTTTTGGCATTTTTGACTTGTATATTATGATTAAAATAATTTGTGAATTCAATGCTTGACTAGGTTTGACAAATAAATAATATTAAGTAAGATTTTGGTTCATTTTCAAGTTAAATTATAGTCAAGTAGTTTGAAAATCAAGTCAAATAGTGAATCTTTTGATTAGGTATACAAAAAAAAGTAAAGAGATTAAAGAATTAAGAAACGTATTGTGATGTTAGTCCAAAATAGGAGAGTGCAAATTGAGACACTGCTTTTCACATACTTACAATATTTGCTAAATTTTTTGAACCAGTCAACGTTTCTAAAAAACCAAACGAATAAAAAATTTTCTTCGAATAGCCAAAAAACGTTTTCAAAACTTATTAAAACGAGTTTGACTGAAAATCCAGAAAAAAACGCAGTATTATTACAATTGCCGAAGACTTTTCATTGACGTATTTGTAAGATAGATTTGGAAGGCATGAAGTCTGGGTGCAATCGTTTCTTGGGTATTAGAAACTATCATTTGAGAAACATGAAATAGCACTATTGTAGAAGATTGTTAATCGTATTACAAATAGTCACGATTACAGTTGCTCTTAAGTACCATATTCTAGGAAAAAAATTATAGGTAATACGCTTTCTAAAACCTAGACAGTAATGGTTCTTCAATATTGCCCAGAAAATAGAATTTTTTGTCTTTTCGGAAGGTTCCTGGACGATGGCTATTTGTAATAATTTGATTCTTCTCCGATTATATTTTTCAATGGAATATTAATCTTACTGATTTTTGAGGTCTGTTTTGTTATTACCATATTATGTAGGTGCTATAAATGATAAATGTAGCTATGTTTATTATTTTTTTTTTTTTTGGTAAACATTTTCATAAGACTTATTTTAGGAGCTAGAAATCTTATCTTGAAATTAATATCTTTGGGTCGCAAAAAACAATTGAAACTTACCATATAGTATACTTAACATCTTTTAAGCGCCAAATTTTAAAATATAGAGGTTGGGAACATTGACAGCCACCTTGTAAAATGTTTTTAGTTCTAGGTGTTTTTTTAAATACTTAAACTTTTCTTCGTTAACACCGCAATCCTAGAACTACAATTTCTCAGTTTTATCTGAAAAGAAAAACTTGGCAACATAGAAATAAAACAAATTTATATTTGAAAATATTTATTTCCTATTTTTTTTTATTATATTTTTTTTTTCATGTAGGAGTTCGACTACCACCCTTTTTTTGGAAGTGTCCAGATATTTACAAAAAACAAAAAAAAATTCAAGTTTGGCGTGAGGTAGCCCTAATTAATTACATTAAATTAATTATCTTACATAACTTATTCCATTTATTCATAATAATAATTATTATTATTTAACTAATTAATAATAATAATATTTTAATTATAATTAATTTTAGGTTTTATATTATCATTATATTTATATATGATATATATATTATATTAAATTAAAACATTATTAATTTTTTGTATTGTATTTTATAGGTACAAATTATTATCAAATTGATATCAGCTTAAACAAAAGAGAAAAAAAAATGTGTAATTTACAATGTTAATGCAATGCATTTGATTTCATTCAGAGATATATTGAATTATTTTAGCCTTTGGATTTTTTGGATTTCTGAGAAAAAATTTCGATGACGATGGATGTGGAACGAGCAGATCGTTTGAGATTCGGCCAGGAAGCCACCATATTTATTGGATGGTGGCACCTGGGATACAAATAAACATACACATTCACATACAAACATATCACAAAGGTGGTATGTTTTCTTATGATTCCAAAAACACGCCATTTTGAATAAATATTTTATCATTTTTTTTTTACTTCTTCAAGATGACGATTCGCTTTTTTCGTCGAGGCGCACACAAAACTCGTTTTTCGTTTTGCAATTGAATAATATACATAGAATATATAGGCAGGAAGACAATCGGACTCTCAACGAACTACCATCGGGCACACAACTCTAGTATATAATATTTTATTTTTGGCTCTTTGTATTCTTTATATTCCCATTCTGTTTTTGTTGCACGTCTCGAAAGAAAAGTCGCTTTTGTAAAATTTGTTTACAATAAGTGGAGAGCCTCCATTTTTTTATATATCTACCAAATTCATTCTTTCCACTAGATGCGATCTCTAACGTTTTATTGGCCCAAAAAACCACGTCGTTGGAATGCTGCTCGATTTTATGCTATCAATCGATCGAATATCGAAATAAAAAACAAAGTGAGAATTCCATGGAAATTTTTCTTTAAAAAAAACGTCACATAAGTACACTTAAGTCTCTTCGCGATTTAAATCACATAGTTTTTTTTTTTAGTTTTGGAAGACTTTTTCACTGGCTGAGATCATTTTGCCTGGATTAGTTCGGTTTTGTGGTTCATGGGGTTGGTGTTTCACGCACAGTCTAACGAGCTGGGACTGCCAGGACCCGGGCCCAGCATGAATTGAGGGCTATGTGGAGGCAACGACTGAATGCTTCCAGTTAACGAACCCGGACCGTGAGGGTACACGTCCAAATCGCCCATTCCCGACTCGGATCCGGAACACTTATCACCCGATTTGCCCTCCTGTTTCAACATCATTCGGCGCCATTTCGCTCGAGCATTCTGGAACCAAACCTGTAACAAAAACAAATCATTTAAAAAAACAAACCAACAAAACAGTTGAATTCGTTATTCAATTTTTTATACTGGGTGTTCCACTATATACATAGGTATACGCAGTGTTCATGCTTATCAACTGCCATTTTTAAAAATAAAAATTGTTTCAATTATTTCAGGTTACAGGTACAAGGTTGATTACAACTATTGCTATTTGGATTTTCGATAATCAGGGTTATTCGGTGGTTTTTGTTTAGGCATTATCTGTGTTACCATGGTTACTAAAACTTTTCTTAGTAAATTAATAGCATTAACTATTAAATTACAAACTAAAATGCTAAACTTTTTTCCTATTAAGAAAAAAAAAATCAATAAAAATTTATAGGGTAATTCAGGGTGATATGGCCGTATTTTTTCTAAGGTGGAATTTTATGTAATTATTACAAAAAGAAATGAAAATCTGTACTTTATTATTAATCTTTTATTTATCAACTTTGGTTTAACAGACTTTGGTAACGATTTATCAATTGACATTTTAGTAATGTATACTATAACTCCTATACACTATGTTGTGCAGGGGTTCTTAAACTTGTGAAGTTCGCGAACCCCATATTGAATTTTTTTTCTCGAGAAAAACCTCTAATTAGAAGCATTTTATGTCACTCGTAAAGCTTGATTTTTGAATATATAATACAAGTAATTTTTTTACTTTCTTGGACCTTTGGGGGTTTGCAGACCACAGTTTTAGAACTCCTGATATGTATTATAAACTAAATAGATTCAGCCAAAAAGAATAAAGAATGGCAATATACAGTTTTTTATCATCTTTACTGTGCCTGAAGATTCACAACTTGATTTGTAAACTGATTGGCTTGATTTTCAAGCTACTTGAAATTGAGATAAATCTCAATGTTCAAACATTAATTGGTTAAGTCAAGAGTTGAATTTGTAAGTTATTTAATCTTCAAGATTCAATGTTAAGCTAAATCATGACACACAATGTCCAAATATACGAGTTGATGAATCCCTACTGTGCTTAGTAATGATAAAGAGTAGAGGGTCATTCTGTATACAATATGTTAGATGGGTTATGAGGTTAATTCAAATTGTTTAAATTTAAATTAACTGTGGGTTGCTTTAAGAAGCTAGTAACTTTGAGACAATAAGTGTAAGTCAAATCTTTAAATAAAGGCGTGTGAATTACAAGGACACGTCGTATTGTTCTTATGGTAAAGAGATAGCATATATGGATATGGTTTTTACACAAGCCATATTTTTCCAGATATCTGTCGAGCAGGATCTCGACCAAGTTTGAATGAGCTGTCGAAGATGTGAAGATGTGTGTGCTCGCTGTAAATTTTCGTAAATCAGATACGGCTCGACAAGAGGCGATGTGGGAACAAAAGGGCCCACAGATTGAAAGTGGTGCGTTGTGGTATGTATATATGTATGTACGCTATGTATAGGTATCGTACAGTGGTGACAACCATTTTGTCTTGAGAGAATAGACTGCTAACTCCCGTATCGATCGACAACCCGAAGACTTGGTCGTCATGGCAATCAGTCAGTCACTCACTCATTCAAGTGAGCGTCTAAGACAGCGGTTTCCAACCTTTATACTACGATGCTTCCGCCGAAAATGTTTTTTTCCACCTTCGTTTTATTTTTTTCAGCCGATTTCAATGCTTTCAAAGTATTTACCTACTTTACTATGTAGAGCCTCACTTAGATTTGATCATATTAGGTATAGTTTGGAGAAAATCTATTACCTGTGAAGATTTAAAATTAGTGGTTGAAGCAGTAATTTTTTCGATTTTCAAAAAGAAATCTTTATTGGGAAGAATCTATCTCAGAGAGGCTGATCTCCTTTAAATTATCGTTCGTTCGTTACAATATGACGTTTTATTAAAGTAAAACTTTTTATACATCGTCTTAAATTTTTTGGCCTGTCTTTAGCATGTCGCTAAAAGTAACACATTCTCGGCAGAGAATCGGAAAGTGTTCGGTAGAGCTCGTATACACATTGTTAGCTATATACCATGTCGTTTTCCCATGCCTGTTGCGCGAGCTATTACTGTATGTAATGAGCTATTTTCCTCTCCATGACAACGTTTTATTATATTATAAGTTGTCATTAATTGTCAATTATATTTGTATTGGTATTTGTATTTTGATCAGTGTATTGATATAAATGTTATTGTTCACTTGATCATGATAGACAAAGATACAGCTAGTGAGAATAGTGCATGGATATCCGACGGTGATGTTACAATAGATAACAACAGGCAGATGATCGATTAAACAATAATCAACAAATTCAATAGTAAAAATAACATTCGAGTATTAACATCAATAATGGAAATTCAAAAATAGTTGCAACGGTGCGCGTCACGTCAGACAGTGAATTCGTGCCACATCTCTTTCTTTCTATACTATTTTCATACCCTAAATCGATTAATTTTCCGAAAATGTTCATTTACTTAAGTGCCTAAAATCCGAAAAGAAAGTTTCACTTGCATCGCGGTTTCGTAAAACAATTTTATTTATTTATGGATATTATGATATAAATATTATTTTTTATTGGTGCCTCCTTGGCAAGAGTTCGCGGCTTTCTTCGATGGTGCACCTCGGAGGTTGGAAACCGCTGGTCTAAGAGATCATTTCTCAGCGTGCGCATATCTGGAGCGCGTCCTATATGTCGTTGAATGTTTGCCGGTCGCCGCTGCCGGCAATTAGCACAAATAGAAACGCGACGTCAGCGTCGTTTCTATCTCGCGATCCAGTCGACCAACTGCAATAATATGCACAAATGCATCGCATTTGGCCATCTATATATCTAACAGCAATAATATGCACAAATGCATCGCATTTGGGCCATCTATATGTCTATCGGGTGGCGTATATAGGTGCATATTATTTACGGCGCGCCGCCACGTCAATGTGCCAAGGAAATGGGCGCTGTAGCGTACCGTCGCATGATTGATGGCCTCTCGGCATCCCTCTGCTCATTTCACGAATGCTTTCGATGACAATTCTATTGTAGGAATTTTAGTTGCTCTCGTAACTGTTTGAAATATTTCGAAGTAATTTTAGCGGTAGCGAGTTTTGTCGTTAGTGCACGATATATCGATGAGGAATGATTTTTTTTATCGGTACGCTTGTCAGTGCTTCATTTCTCTTCGTCTACTCTTAAGCCAGCTGTCAGACTAAAAAAATGTTGAAAATTTTAATCTAGTAGAGGCACACAATTTGGCAAATCGAAAAAAAAAACAGTCCATCGGAGGAATAAACCAATTATTATTTTCTTGGAGAAATATCTATTAAGGGTTATAAATACTTGACCAATTTGTTCTGCATTTGACCTATTTTGAAAATATCCCGGCTTCTTATTTTAGACATGTTATAATAATTAATATATTATTATAATATAGATTCCGAAGAAAACTCGATTTTCTGGAATCTCTGGACTAAAACTGAATGGTTGGTAGTCTAAAGGCGATTTTTTTATTTAAATTTGCAGCGGAGTTGAAGGATTTTATATGCCTTTAAATGTTTGTATTTTTTGTGATTGGTCTTAGTTTCGTGAAGGAGTATGTCTGAGTCACGTTCCAAACATTGGCATAAATCGCTTTGAAGCCTGTTATATCTCCTCGTATCGTACCCACATACACATAAAAACCTCTACACACAGTCTGCAAAATGCGTCCATTGAATTTGCACAGATTGGAAACATTGTAGGGCAGCAGAGTCGCCGTTCTGGTGATAAAATAAATGTGTTATCCGATCTGGAGATTGTCACACTGTTTCGTGACTCGGTAAATGTTCACGAAAACCGTGCTCCCTGTACGCTTCGAGCGCAAATTATTGTACTTGTACCCAACGCAGACATACTCTCACATTCATTCGATTTCAAATCAAACAACCTCCACCGAGCCGAAAACCCA
Organism: Sisyra nigra; assembly: GCA_958496155.1. Lineage (NCBI taxonomy): Eukaryota > Metazoa > Arthropoda > Insecta > Neuroptera > Sisyridae > Sisyra > Sisyra nigra. The sequence goes on along the minus strand of OY292314.1, from coordinate 10,505,041 downwards.
TAAACCAAACAAAGACACACCAACAACACCATCACCTTCCCATATTACACCAACGTACCACATGTAAAACTTGCAAAACAATGCCCAACTACGAAATATTCTCTCATCTTTTTTAATTTAACTCCACCACCATCAAAAGGTTCATGTGAAAATCACGGTTCCCATGTTTTCAGTGCAGTGACAAAAATTTGCCCAGCGGGCAAAGGGGCCAAAGAACGATTGACCGCGGCAGCGCAGCGGTGTCAATTCAGAGGAAAATCGTTGCGTGCTATAAAATTTCGTTCATGATTTCATGTTAGGTAATTGAAAACAACTGTGGTTTCAAAACGAGAGACATGAAATGGTTGATGTTTCCTAGAAAACTATATGCCCAGATCTTATGTTTCAAGTGAAACTCGCTTCAAACGAAATTAAATATCGAAATATTTTGATACAACAAAAAAGTGAATGGATCTAACGACAAGTGCAATGCTTCAAATATTTCAATCCTAAAAAAATAGATTGTTAAGCACTCATTAGTTAAAATAATTAAATTATTATTTAAAATTATTATATTGTGTATACTAATCTATAAAGCCGAAAGCTTTTAAATTCTTTAAATGTGCTAATTCAAATACTTACATTTGCAACCTTTTAAATACCAATTTACTATGCCTGACCAGGTTTTAAGGGTTTAGGGTATTTTTATGAGAGGACTGCGATTTCCACTAAAGAATAATTTTTCAAAATTTCACTTTCAAGTGGCTCAAACTTGAAAGTGAATCCTACACTTAAATTATGAACTTTCTCATATAAGTACTAATTTTTTAATTTAGACGATTAGTTTCAAAACCGGGTCGATTCACATTTTTGGAAAAAATGATTTTTTTCATTTTCACAAGTTCTCAATGCATTATTATATCAACTAGAATATTCATTTTGACCAAGAGCGACTCAATCCAGTATAAAATTTTTAAAATTAATAATGCATTGCTTCGAAACGCTTTCTGTGTCTCCCAGTGGATGGCGGCTCCTCCATATGCACTGCGGTACTGCAGCACCTCCAAACAAATTATGTAAAAATACTGTTTACATGCATATTATTAAATGACAATAATATTAATGGAGTCATAGTAATAATACAATAAAATTGTCAAACATAATGAATTCAATTCTTATGTAAACAAACTATTTAAATGTTACTTAGAATATGTTGAAATATGAAGCCTCGAACTGTGGTTCTCACAATGTCAATTCAGCCGGCTTCGTTCAGCTTCGTCTAATTACGCTTAAGTTCGTGTATTCCAGTCTGTGCATGTAACAAGCGAAACTGACACTGTGATATCGGCAGTGCCAGTACGTACGTGGTCACGATGAAAGAAGTTCGTCGCAAAATCCTAGTGTGTTTTTAAAGACTTTCGACTCTACTTTACAAATATACCTTTGGTAAATAGTACGCTACACTAACGTGAAAACGAATTGAGTCATTGCTAAGGAATAATATGAATCAAGACCAATTAACTCCTTTATCCAGCTAAACGCTAAAAATCTTAGAATGGATTTTGTATACAAATGATATAAAAAATACATAATTTGAGTAGGTCCATTATGTTTTTTGTTTTTTTTTTAACACAGCACCCCCATGTCAAAATATCACGAGCCGTCACAGGTGTCTCCTGTGAAGTTTTTAAGCAGGTTTTGAAACTAATCATCAATCAATTATGAATATTGATGTAAATATAAAAAATTATTGCTTTTCTTGTTTCTCCATTCGTTCATTTAAAATGTTTACCACAAGTTCACAGTCTTAAATTGGGTTAATCATTATGCATAATGTATTTCACATACTTAATTTTTGAAATAAAATTCTCGACAGTAATCCTGGTGCTTGCAGTATAGGGGATTTTTAAGTTACTCTTTTCAAATACCTAGACATAGTTTTATTTTCTAGTTTTACTTATTTTGTTTAATTCTAGATGACCTAAGTCACGGGTAGTCACTAGTCTATATTATATGAAGTTCAACTGATTGAATTACATTGCTTTAAATTGAAAATAAAATAAAGAAAAATTCTAAGACTCTTATCGTTAGCCGAAGAAAATCGTATTGATTCAATTGTGCTCTCCGTTCTTTTCTCAGCGGAAAAACAACAAATAACACACCACTCAAACACAATATAATACATCTATACAACGCTCTCAATTTATATAGAGAGAAGAAATATACTAAATAAAATAAACGATGTGTCTCCCCTTGAGACCGACGTCCAATTATACGGCAAGTTGAACGACGTGGCATTGGGGTAGTCGGCGTATACCCCGTCTGTTCTGAGGGGGCTTTTCTCGACGCTCGCTCCCCCATCGGCGTCTTCCAATCCCTCTCTCGATTACACAAGATAAGATATATATGGACGAAGATGTTGTAAAACCGCCATTTTGTAAAACATTTTTCCTCATTTTTCTCAAATATATAGTCCTTCTGTCCCGCTTGCATGCATAACAAAACCGAGAGGCACAAGAAAAGAAATTGTATTTCGACGTTTCCTCCGCACACAAGTTTCAAAGGGAAAAACGACGATGTGGACGAATTAATTCCCGGCTATGTAAAAGAAAATTTTCAGGCTTTGTGTACTTTGCCTCGATGATTGAAAGAAAACGACTCGAGTCTCGTTTCATTCTGTATATTTTCAAGTCTTTAAGCTGCTTTTTTCACCCTACAAAAAAGTTTTTTCCTAACAAATCAATTTCCATACTAATTGTAAATATTCTCAGTATTATTTGAAAAATTAAGATATAAAAATAACTTCTCACACTCCATATTTAGATTAAGGCTGTATTTTTCGTCCAGCTGGTTTTTTTTCTCCGTTCTTAAAAATGATTTAATCGCTGTTTAATTTACAAAAACAGAAATAATTAAATCGAACGATTATGGCTGTAATTTTATGATAATTGGATTTCGTTTTACAGCCCCCTTGTGTTTTTAATGCGTTCGAGTTTTTGCTGCATTATTAAATGTGTTAGAATTACGATCGGATTAATTAACTTAAAACTGATCAAAAAAAAAAATAAAATTAATGATTACCTGATTATGAAATATCAAACATGTGAATGCAAAAGTAAAGCTATAATTGGCTTCTAAATTGCTAAAATTCGAATTTTTTGATTAAAATTTTCATTGCGTGATCGTTTTGTGCTACTGTTTTACGAAATTTTCTTCAAACTGAAATTTTTTTAGTAAAATAAACTCGTTTATAGCCTATGATAAACCTCATTAACTCCATTAACGCATTTGATAGCAAATTTTTCGTTTATTCCTAGCACAAAAAACGGTTAGAAATTTTTTTTGAATAAGCTTGTACACTTAAATCATATTTTTCTTACTTCTTTTGCCTTCTTTTAAGTTCCAATGATTTCATAGTAACTTTGTGAACAATGATGGATACTCGAAATATTCTACCACCAAAACATTGAATGTATGAGATCTAGTTTCATAGACCAAATAAATAAATAAATAAATAATCATTACTAGTTTTTAGGAGCATATTGAGTATTATAACGTCTCTGATCTGATAGGTTATTATTCAACGTCCAACAATTTGTCTTATCTCCTGACAAGGAATATTTATAATGATGAAAAAAAATGCATTTTAGTTGTATTGTAACTTTTATGACTTTTGATGATATTATTACGTTGTTGTAATATTAAATGAAGACCAAAAGATAAAACACAAATAAGTTATCAATTAGGTATTTCACCGACCAATCTGACAATAGCGAGCTTTTTTAACTCATATAGAACATTCACTAAAAATATTAAATTAAAAATATAATCGCTCTAAGAAATCAAAAATTTTACTTAACTAGTTTGTGTACTTTTAGAGAAAACGTTACATTTTATAATGGTACGATTCTTATGTTAAGTGTGGTTTTCATGCCAGGGGAATTACTACGAGGGCAGTACAAATAACTTTTGCCCTTTGACAAAATTTCTAGTAAAATAGATTTTCTTTTAATGAAAAAATATTCAATGGCAATTTAATATCTAATCTTGCTAAATCCAAATTTAATACGATATAAATTCCTATAGAAAAAAAGAGACGATAATATTTGTTTTTATTAATAATATTCAATAATATCACAAGTTGTACCTAAATGGGTAGGTGGTTTGAAGGGGAAAAATTTGTTAACATTCGATGTCCAACCATTTCTTATAAGCGCTTCGGTCATCCATAAATTTTGAATAAGTTTGTTTTACTTCAAACATTATTTCCTTTGCTCTCTACCGATAATAAAATTGGATTTGGTTTGGTGTGGTCGAATAATTTCTCATCAAGTCGAAAATAACGGTTTTTTTTAATATGACACATCATTTACTTACTAGTGAAAAATTTTTAATTGTTAATAAATATTAATAAATATATTACTTAAATAACCATAGGACACATCTAAATTCTTACCATGATAATATTCTTGACAAAATGCACCATCATATTGTGATGTTCAAAGATTTTTTTGGAACTTCATTCTTGGAAGAAAAATCGCAATAACAGAAACCACGTTTTTAAAGCTTCATTAATATAGGAATTAGATTGTATAGGAATAAAGTCGAATGTCTCCACTGACTCATTTATTTATTATTTGAGTTTAATGGATTTTTTGTTAGAATATTTTTTTCAAGTAACAAAAAAATGTTTCCATTCTTTGTGGATGACTAAAAATTTAAACTTAGCCATTTTAACGTTTTAGGGTTTAGACTGTATATAAAACTTCTACAACCATAGAAGATACAGTTTTTAGTCTCTCACCACTATGTTCACCTCTTCAGAAGTTGAATAATCTCTTTACTTGGAATCGATTTGGAAAATCATTTTTTTTTTGCAATTCTCCGCGGTTAGTTCCATATAATCGAATGGAATCCAAAAACTTGCTTTTTTTTAGAATCAAAAGGTGAAACTTGAACGCCATTTTATAAGGCGTGTATTATACCTATATAATATGTTGGTTCAGATGTCACATATAAGATAATACCCAAATGCATCTATCTATAAACAAACAAAAGAAATATTTGCCGATGCAACTTTGGCTCGGTTGTTCTCCCGTTTGTTTCTTCTTTTTTTGGCTTTGGTGTTTTTGTGGTCGTTTTGCTTTATCGACAGCCGATTTCTCTTAAAAAGTGGTCACTTCCAGTTTTTGTCAATGCATGTGTACGTTTCCACATATATAAATATATAGTTATATGTATGTGACTTTTTGTACTTTTTTGTGTCACTCAGCCGCCATCTTCGGTACAATAGTGGTCGCGATGCAATGCAATGCATACAGCTGCAACCAACAGCATCAGAAGAAGCAGCACAAGAAGCCAACAAATGATAATAGGCCGTTTAAAATTCCATTTGAAAGCCGGCGCGGCTTCGTCCATTATTACTCCATCTCCATCCGTCCCGTAATTACATTTGTACCACATTTTAACGGCTCTTTTTATTGTTATTAATCGCAACGATTGCCTGAATTAATTTGATCTTTTTACTCACAGCTGTTTTACGCGCATTGTTTGCGTCCCTATAATGACACATTCATTGTCTCTTCCCTCACATGGTCAAGTGCAGCATCGTATCATATACATTGTACAATTCGTTGCACCATTTTTTTGACGACGCCAAGGCGCGAGAAAAAAACCTGCAATATTCCAGGTCCACGTTTCCCAAGAAATCGTTACTTGCGCTAACTCCATTTTTATCTTTGTTATAAAGATAAAACATTTTCAAGACAAATAAACGAGAAAATCTCCCTCGAACCATTTTCGCTTTCATCTCATCCCTTCCGAACACCACGGAAAACTGTATCAAATATTTTTTTTTCTTGTCTTTCATAGAATGATTTACACAAATTATTTACTTAAGACTGAACCGTGTGCTTTCTAAAAAAAGTACAAACAAGAAAAAATTGGTGGAAGACTATTAAAATCTTTCAGTCGACTGAATAAAAATCTTGTGTTATTTTTTCTTCGTTGACTTCTTCGACTTGGTTTTCGTCTCCATCTTGTATTATGTTGTCTTTGTAATAAAATAAAATACACGGGTTAAAATGCGAGGGAGGACGACTCGTTAGGGTAAAAAACCATCTTCATCCCCCTTATCATCGTTAGTGTGCTGTTTTCAAAAAGAAATAACTTTGTCGCTTTGTTCTCGGTAACTTCAAATAAATCTGCGAGTTAATTTGTTGGTCAAGGGGATGACAAAGCTCGCTCACTTGAAAAGTGTAAAAAGTGGATGGTGGAAAAACATTTACCTGTAGCACTCGTTTGGGTAAACCAGTCTTTTGTGATAGTTGCTTTAAATCTTTGGCATCGGGATTGTGGTTGATCGCAAAGTAGGACTTCATCGTCCTGAGTTGGTGGTGTTTGAACGACGTTCGCATCCGCTTGGTTCTCTGGTTCGAGCCGTGCATTCCTGGCGTCCCCGGCGACCTTCCAAACGGCATGTCCAAGTAATCTGAGTTTAAATCTGAAACAACAAAAAAAAGCTTTATAATCCTCTTTTATTTCCGTAAATTGTAATCAATTGAAAGTGTTGGATGAGTTATCAAGTGGAATTAGGTGATAGGTGGCCTCTTGGTAGAAACAAAACAGGATAATTCCACGTTAAGCTGATTGAATTTTCGAGAACAATGAGAAAATGGATCGTTTTGTTGTGATTTTCCATCACTTTTCAAGCATAAAGTTTTTGAGAGAACAATATAATTAAACTGTTCTTTTTCTATAATGATTTTTGTATTATCTTAATTAGTGAAACGTTTTTTATCATAACTAAGACTTTGATTAAATGTCCTTTGATTTCTCAAAATAATTTTTTTAAAAAAATAATAAAACATAATTAATTTATTCTTATTAACCCCTTATATCTATATACATAAAATGATAGCTGTTTTTCAATGTTCGCTTTTAACTCAAAAACTACTAGATAGATTTCGATCATTTTTTTGTTTGTTTTACTTCTTATATACTTGGTCCTTATCTAAAAAAAGAATTATCACGATATCTTCTTTAAAAACAAAGTAATTAGTTTTAAAAATTGCAATTGCTTTGATAGAGTGGGGCACACGGTGTTATTGCGCATGGACAAAGAGAAAATGTTTCTCCTTCCACTGCCTAATGATTATTTCATATTTGAGCGTACGCGGTACGACTTCATGCAGCTAAGCGAGATATTAGAATAAATAAAATATTTTTTGAATTCTATTTTTTTCTGTTTTTAAAATATTTTTTGTAGTTTTTTTTTTTATTTCTCTTTAAGCATTTTTATATTTTACTACAAATACAAATTCAAAATATATTTTTAAGTTACAACCGTTACAATAATCAAATTACATTTCAACACTCCCTTTTATAATTGCGTATTTTTTTTAACCAGAAAGAGTTAAGTTAGCGAGAAACATTTTCTTTTTAATTAAAACTATATGCTAAAAAATTGCTCCTTTAGAATCCGCAATTTCTCTAAGTATAAAGTTATTAATTGTTTAATAATTAGCTTTTCAAAAATATGCAAACTAAAAATTAAAATTGCAAAATACAAAACAGTCACTTTTTTAAAGTTTTTTTTTTTTAAATTGCTCCTTAAATGCTCTTTCCAGATCCGCAATTGCTTCAGGTGTACAGTTGATAGTTAATTAAAAATTAAATTTTTAAAAAATTTTCAAAGTCAAGAATTAAAATCGCTACAAAATCGAAAATAATTTTTGCAATTTTTTTAAAATAATTAATTATTTTTAACTATTTATACATGTATTGTTGTACTATGCCGCCATCAACTGCCGTTGGATCTTATAAACATGAATATTTTAAAAATTCAATTACTAATTAACTATACACCTGGAGCAATTGCGGATTCGGAAAGATCATTTAAGGAATAATTTTTTAAAAAAATAAAAGAGATAATTTTGGATTATATAGTAATTTTTATTTTTGAATTTACAAATTTTTGAAAAATTAATTATTAACTAACTAATAATTATACACTTGGAGCCATAGCGGATTCTGCAGGAGCAATTTTTTGGCATATAGTTAAAAATGTTCTACGCTAAGTTCTTTCCGGTTATTTTTTATACATTTTTTTTCAATTTTTTAAATGTTTTTCCTCTGTAAATTAAATATGTTCTTAACATAATAACCTACACAGACGACGTCGCGGGTATCAGCTATTAATAAATAAAAATATATAATTTGACAGCTATTTTCGTTTATACACTTGTTAATACTATTCAAATATTTCTTATATGTATATATTGGCAACGTTGATTTTTTGCTTCATACAAAAACCTCGATCATTTAAATAAAGCACCTACGATAATGTTCGAAAGCTTTTAGCGTTTCACGATAAGAAAAGAGGTTTTGCTACCGATATCAATCAGACTTTTCAGAAGTAACAAGCCTCAATATACACACATCGACAATAGTTCCTCCTCTCGACAAAATAAATACAAGCAAACAATTTTTTCTTCGTCTTTTCATGTTAAATGCAGGCGCCGGCTTTAACAATAAACGTCTGTTTGTTCCATAGATATTTACCTATCTTAAGTAATAACTTCCTATTGACATCACACGTTAAACAAATAAAATTAGTTATCTCTATGTAAAGAATAAATGATTCAAACCAAATAAAAGGGAGATTTTTGTATGGTGTTAATTTAAATTTTTTCCTGCGGCAAACTCGGCTACTGGAATTGATTTATTCGAGACGTTTAAAAAATTGTTGAAACAAGTATTCGAGTCTTTGGAAATCATATCGTACCACGTGGGTGTACTAAATGTGTGTGTGTGTTTCCTCGAGAATTCCATTGGAACGAGATTAGAGACGACGAAGAACAAGAGTTATCGATGCGAGGCTGCTAGAAGTAGCAAAACGACCGATATTATTTCAAGATAAGACCTGCACCTAATATAATGTGGTGGCTTTTACACATTGTATCTTCATTTGAATTTTCATTTGGTCGGTGATTTACACGATTGACTCTAGTCGAGAGACAGAGAGAGGCACTCCTTGCACCAAACTCATATTTTATCACCCAACCATAGTTTTTTTTTCTTCACCTCCAAATTAATTGCATTGATAATAAAATGAAAAGCTTGAAAAAATTAAAACTTCAATTAAAAACCACAAGGCGAACAAGAAAAAAAATTAAATTAATCTCCCACAAACCAAGTTGAACGATAACATACTTATAAAAAAATTTCTTTTACAATTCGACTTGATAACGATAAACATGAAACTTGTCAAGAAAATGTCGCATTACGCTAAGAAAACTAATCACGGCGTTGTCCTCATTCTCCAATCTCTCCTTGTTACTAGCTTTCTGTGTTTTTAAATTCGATCGTTCCGATCCCGATTTTTTATGGCCGAATCGAATTGCTTTTTAGCCATAAAATAATTACCAAAGGTGTGATTTACGATCGAAATCAAATCACGATAATTGGCAATTGTGATACGTTTTAATGCCTCACAGTTACGGCAAGAGCGATATTTTTTCGATTTGGCTTACTTTTACATTTGATGCAATCATCACAATTTTTTTTTTTTGAAATCCCTGTTTATTGAAAAATATTGTGTACCGTGAGCTTCTAAGAGATTAACTATTTGATTGTAAAAATTAAAGAAATATTCAGTAAATAAATAACAAAAATGAATTAATTTTTAAAAACTATTTTTACAGATTCCGAAAATATCAACAATAGATATATTCACGTAAATTTAAGTATTTCCAAGTTTCCATGGTAACTATCTATTTGCCTTATTTTCATACAATATAAGGATACCTACCTATATTCACATCAGATCACCATTGCCAATCTAATCATTGAAGAAAATTTATTTCTCTTATAGTAGAAAATCCGAACCTACATCGACCTTCACCGAGTTGATAATAGAATGAAACATATGTTATCATGAATTTAGTATATAAGAAAATATATTAAAAATGGGTTGGTTTATTTTTAATTATTTAAAAAAAAATTTTACATATCACAGGCGACTGCGATGTTGGATTCTTTATTATTACACAGTATACTTACCTCGGATCTCTCTGTCACACATTTCCACGCGTATTAAAATTTAAATCTTTAAAATTCGCTAACCCCTAATAGGTAGGACCGAATTTTTTGCAGAAAAACCTATATCAACGTGTTCGCAATAAAACAGCGCTTACGATGATATAAAATTGTTTCTATTATCTTGATGTTGCAATATTTTATTAAAAATATTTTTTTTTAAATAATTGAAAATAGTCTGCCCCGGATTTTTTTTAGCCAACCCATTTTTAATATTTTCTTATATAATAAATTCATGATAACATATGTTTCATTCTATTATCAACTCGGTGAAGGTTGACGTAGGTTCGGATCTTAGACTAAAAAAATGATTTACCTTAGAGATAACTTAAATTTTTCACTTTTGAATCTTTAAGGTGTCAAGTTTTTTAAAAGTCCCATTCATACATATAGTTTGTCCAAATCAATTCAAATATTTCAGTTCAAATCGCACATTTCATTGCAATAATTGTTGTTTTCCGTTTCGTTTGTGGTCGCGGTTTGCTCATTCATATGTCGATTTTTCATATGCACCAAAAGGAAGGAAGGAACGAACGGAGCTCGAAAAGAAGGAAGAAGTTATTAGCTAATATATGCGTGTAAAAAATGCATATGCATTAAGAATTGTCTTATCAAAATATGTTATAATAATTTAATAAATTGCGTTTTAAAAGGTAGAATAAACTTATACGGTAGATTAATTATTCATAGATTGCACGTTGCGATATGCTGATTGTGTACGAGGAGATGTGTGTTCGACTAAGTATGTGAATAAATGCAAAAACCGCTATAAATGTAACCATTCTTGTTATTTCGTGTTTCCTATCTCATTACATCAGAGCGAAGATGTGCATATACATAATCCGATGTGCGTCTACGTAACGTTCATACTAAATCATCTAACATGATCTCGATCTCGGTTGAGAAGCTATTTTTTCATTCTTGCCTCAAACATAATCGAATTCATAAGGAAAAAAAAACACACACAACAAAAAAAAAAGTATAAGAGATGAATAACATAATCAGAAAGCCGAGAATAATTTTCAGATAATCTCTCACTAGTACAACTCATCCCTCGACTTCATAATAAAATTCACATGAAACCATGATAAAGTGGCAAATAAATCTATCAGTTCCATTAGATTTAATTGAATTAAATGCCTCATAAAAACGAGAACTAAAGAAAAAAATACAAGAAATTACACTGAAATTAGATATTGTACCGATTCCGAGACAATTCAATTTTATTGTCCGAACAATTTACGTTTGTGATTGAAATAAATTAATTGAAATGTGCATCTTGATAAGCGGTAAAATGTCAATTGGGAGGGAAAATGTGAACGTGGACGTCTTGGAATAAAAAATGTGCTTATATCGGGAGATTAAGACTGTGAGATTGTCGATATGTGTGCATTACTGTGGCTGGAGCTCACGGGCCGAAATGCAAACGAGGATGCTGTACAGGAGATACATAAAATCACATAGGCAATGTTATCGCGATATTTTTTTCATTATGAATTTATTATATTGCTGCAGTCGTTCGTTCTGTCACGTTTTGAACGACCGGCCGTTCAAAACAGATATTTGTAGTGATTGTGCAAATTGCCTCTGAGAAATTGTTGTCACAGTGCAATTTCTGAACTTTTCAATAGTCAAATATCGTTTCATTCTCTCAAAAAAATTTTGATTTATATAAATAAAATCGACGATTTTTATTATTTTTCAAAACTGTATAAGTATTCAATTTGAGTTTCATTTGGACAGATGACATAGAAAAGCTTATAGAGATAAAACTGTAGATACTTTTTATCTAAGGTTTTAGATACTTTTTATTGGTAAAATCGGCTTATTGTTCCCATCTTTATCTTTATATATAAAAATCTTCTGTGCGTATGTGTTTGTAAAAAAACTCCTCCTAAACGGCTGGACCGATTTTGATAAAATTTTTTGTGGGTGTTCAAGTTGATTCGAGAATGGTTTAGATTTACAATTAGATAATTTTTATTTTTTTATTATTCGAGAATTTCATATTAATATCGTAATTTTAAAAATAAAACAATGAAAACAACACAAGTAATTAAAATTTAAAAAAGAGCACAATTAAAATTCAAAAAATTCGAAATAAAATTAATTATTAGGATCTGGCAACTTTCCAAAAAGGTACGGTAAACTTTTCATGCTGAAAAAGTGGATGGTTTGTATGAATACTTTCAAATGTTTTTTAAATTCTTAGCTTTTTAATTCTTAATTTAACCAATAATAATTTTAATTGTTTTTATTCATTGATTTGTGTCTCCCTCATGCAAGAAAAAAGTGATAAATATTTAAACGTTATTTTTCATGTAACGATAGTTGAAAAGACGGGGATTCTGCGGTTTCCCAGGCATCAAAATTGGACAAAATTGGCAGAAAAATTGGATTTTAGTAGCACAACTCTAATGTTATTCTTATGAAAAATAAATTTTGTGAAAGTGGCCATTTTTGGGACTGCAAAGTTTTGACAGCTTGTAAGTCGTAAGTATCTTAGAACTGGAGCCTTGGGGTGCAGCTCTCGGCGAAGATTTGGGGACAGAGCCCCCCAAACAAAAAGAAATCCATCCCAACTTATTTTTCAAGAAAAAATAGCAAGGTAGTTGTGACCACCGCGTTGTTTTTAAGCAAATTTGACGTTGGCGATGCAGCTTTTAAAATCCGATATTTCGAAAATTTGTATTCTTCATTTTTAATTTATTTATTATTTTGGCGCCCAGGAAACAGCAGACTTGCTGATAAGACAATGGGCTTAAAATAATAAACTTGCTATAATTTAAAGGTCTAGAATATCTATAAATTATCTTTTTGTTTTTGTTAAAATAGCTGAGTTTCTTATTTTGGGTTAAGGTTTCTATTGTTTGATTAGATTAGTTTAGATACGCTCAGCTATAATATACAAAAATCTTCTATGCGTATGTGTTTGTAGTTAAACTCCTCCTAAACGGCTGGACCGATTTTTATTAAATTATTTGTGGGTGTTCAAGTGGATTCGAGACTGCTTTAGATTTGCAATTTGATAATTTTTTTATATTTATTTTTTATTCAATAACGGTTTTGATTAACAATTACCTAGATGTTTTTATTAATTTTTTTTAAAAAATTTTTCTTTTTTTTCCGATAGGTAGTGCTCAAATCAGATTTGAGAAAATTTTCTTTCCATTTGTTACTTTTTGGTACATCAAAACGATCCAGATTGTTACGGCTTATTTTAAAAAGTTTGGAAATGTTTGTACAGGACAACGTCTGTCGGGTCCGCTAGTGTTACATAATTCTATCAACTAATTTTAGCTGTTACCTCCTCAAAATATAAAAAAATATTAATAAAAAGTGGTAAAAACTTGATGCAGTTTGAATCACAGAGAAAATGGTCTTACTATAAATTTTAAGGTTTTAACATTGATCGATATTACCTACCAATGTACACGTAAAGCAACGACTTCTTCTTGCCTGAATCATAATCAAGATCAACAAAAAACTCATCGACTTTCCATTCAAATGATATTTAAATAAATAAAAAACCGTATTGAGACATAATCTATGAGTATCGATTACCATCGACCTTTACAAATGATTGATTTCAAGCAATTCAGATGAATCGAACGAAAAACAAAGATGACAATAGATGACGTTACAATCAAAACAAGATTCGTGAGAACACATTTTTTCCTCATCTTCTTATTCTTATTTTAACCCGAAAAAAAAAACACCAAAGGCCTTTAAAAAGCGACGCAATAAAAGATACATTATTGATGAACAATAAACTTAGCTTTACAAACATTTTTTTTATTTTATTTCACCTCAGTGTCTGTCTGTGCTTTTATGGCGCCCTTGTATACGTTCAAACAAAACTAAATTTAGCGAAGAGGCGAACAATTAAGTTATTTCGATTTATTAATGTTCGAAAAAAAAACTATAAAAGATTCAGGACGATAAAAGTTGAGATTTTTATTTTTTTATTTCGGTCCCAAGTGTGAATTACACCATTCACCCCATTTGGGTTTATAAATTGAAAAGTTTGACTCTTTTTCCTTTTGAAAACGAAGCAATTAGGATCTAACAATGTTGTAAATGTAAGCCACAATTTTTTTTGTTGTTGTTAATTTTTCCTTAAAGACCACGCGCGTTTTGTTGATGTATCTCTCTGTTGTATGGTTTTATAATCTCAATAAACGTTATTTTCTACTTGTAACTCGTAAATGTTCAAGGGTTCTCATCTGAAATTTTAATATCACACTAGGTTTTTTTTCGTCTTTGAATTTGTGACAATGTCGGAGTGGAGTTGAAACGATCCTATTGTTATTAGCTATATTCCCATTTCCGTGATCTTTGTGAATATAAGTGCCGAGCCGAAATAAGATATCTTCTTCACATTCCTTATTATCACCAATAAAATTTTATTAAAGAAATAATTATATAATCCTTTTTCTTTTCATTCGACACTATACCAACGTCTCTTGGAAATTTATTGACAGGGAGACCCAATAAAAAACCAATCATCTCTCAATTCAAAGACGTTGTTGAAACGAGCGCCGTCGTGATTGAGGTAAATTATTTTATTTAAGATCAAATTTAGTTCTTAAAAAAAAGAAACTCGAAGTTACCGATTTGAAAAAAAAATCAACCAATAAAATCTTTCAAATGATGTTACCATGGAAATGACAAAGAAACTCTTAATAGTTGAAAATCTATAAAAAGTTCTCAAAATTTATTGAAAACTGATAAATTATTTTTATTTAATTTAAATAAATCGAGTAAAAATCATTTCTAAGAGAACTTCATCGTTAATTCACATATTTTCTTTTATCAGACTCGCAACGTTTTAGCTCATTTGAAAAAAAATCCATTTGTATTCAAACGAGAAGAAAAAAGGCATTGAAACGCTCAGGAACTTTTTTTTCTCAATATTTCAATAAAAAAAATCGGTCGTAAACTTCCTTTATTGCTTATTTACGCTTCATTAGCGATATAATTCACATTGTATTCCATGCCACTGATATTGGAATCAATCTCGAGCTCTCATATTAAAACGCCAGTAAAATAGAAAATAACTTGGGGGCACATTGCAAGAGTGTGGTTTCATTGAAAATTAATGCTGTGAGTAAATGTGCGAAATAAATGCAACTTTAATTGCATTCGAAATATTCGATACGTGGTTAAAACTCAGGTGCGTATAAAAAGTTCACACGCGTTGCACGTGGTTCTTGCCTCTTGACTTTGGGACAAAGAACTTTGATAGTTCTTGATCGATTTTACAAACCGCATTTCAAACTGTATAACTAAAAATGGACTTCAGAAATTAGTTTAAACATTTTATTTGAAAATGTTGACTTTTGGAAGTATGCGATTCCCATTGCAGGTGCCGCTATCTAGTGCAAACAAATGACATTAGTTCAATGGGGAAAACAAGTTAAAATGTTATTTTAGAGAATATTTGAGGGGCACGAGTAAGATTAGCGTGGCGCTTTGAGTATTTGAAATCGCTCAACTTTATGCTTTTGTGTAACCATAAAGTAAGGCCAATAGAAACTAAATATCGTGTCAATTAACCGAAAATCGACATTTCAAGAGAAATCGATAAATTTTGACGTCACCATGAGGCCCAAGCAAGCCATTTGCAAAATTCTAGGTATTAGTAACTATGGGAACTTACATGGTCCAATTTGAACAACTCAATATTTTTTATTTCTGAACACGGTTTCAATGTTTAATTTCCATTGATAATAAATTCCATTCATTTTGCAATTTAAAGGACACATGCCTATTTTATAAACATCACAAATAATACAAAATTTCAGGAATAAAACACAGAAAACACCATAAAATTAATGAAATTCTAACTATTGTGATTCGAGCTTGAACTCAAGTTATACAGAAAATATAATTGACAAAACAAACAATCCTTAGATAACACGTATTTTAAAGATGAGTAGATTTTAAAAATATTCTATAAAAAAATGCTCTAATAATGCATGATCTGTATTCATAAAGATTTTCAACGAATACTGGAAACTCATAGATTTCATAGGAATCGTATTTGCGGCATAATTTTTATGTTAAAACATGTAATTTTGTGTAAAACTTCGCGGTGTCAGGAAGTGCACATTGAGTCAAATAATGAAAATCGGGTAAACGAACAGTGACTACAATTTCTTTTGTGAACCTCTTTGGCATTTGTATTAAATTGTTGGATGAATTTATATGAATTAACTTAAAATACATCACAGTTTCCATTGTTACGTCTTAATTGATAGATTTATCAAAATTAATTCCCATAAAAAAAATGTGTCCTGAAATCCAGTTTTTATCGAAAACGAAGCGAAAACTCGTAAATTACCACACTTTATTTTCGTTTTCTTTTGACTTGTTTTATCAGGAATCGTCGTCAATTCTTGGCGCCACGCTAACCTTACTCTCTCCATTTGAAGAAATTTGAACGAGAACAGTTAGAGGTTTCCAAACTTTGGAGTTATTTGCAAAAAAATGTTCTCTAATAGGTGAAGTCCTAAATATTTTAATCCTGTTAAATATTATAAACCAATTTCTAATTTAAGATTTAACCAAAGGATTGCTAGCCATAACTTTTAAGAATTCAAAAAATTGAACCAACAAAAAAATCGATAAAAAGATCGATCGATTATCCAAACATTTTATGTAAATAGATGATCGATGGTCCGATAATATGGGTGTTGATTTCATGCTCGATGCTCTCAGCCTCATCTTTAAACTGTTTTAAAAAAAAACGTCAACCTCAATGTTTTCAAGTCAATTCAGCGTCTCTCTTCTTCGAGTGTCTACTGCATGGAACACTGCGTTATAGTACGTGCTCATCAACTTCTATAACTCGATCGATCGAAAATCTTGCGATAAAAAAATCATCATCTATCATCGCTCTCGTCATTGACGTTGTGTTTGGTTTTCGTTTCGTGTGACAATTCAATTCAAGAACAAAATCCATTTGATACAGTGACACCCACAGATACTTATCATGTCGAGAGTGAAAAAAAAAAAACGTTTTCGGTGACTTCGAGGAATTCGGTTGAAAATCAAGCGTAACTTTTCAGAGGAAGTTAAGCAAAAAATCTGAGAGAGATTTGCGGGTGGTGTCGCTCACGTGGGGGCAGTGGGGTGTGAAACACGTAGTCCCATACTTTTTGCTTTAAAGAGGCATCAGGCGAGACACGTGGGTTTCATTCAATATTTACTCAATTTTCAATTGATTTTTTTTTTAGGTTTTGTCGAGTCACTAAAACGGAAACTATTCGATTGAAAAAAGCCTCGTAAACTCGGTCTATTGTTTTCAGTGGTTTGGTATACAGTGTGTGGTCGAGCCATAAAAGGTGAATTAATGTCCATATGAAAATTATTCTTGTTTGCTTTAATGGCGACCATTAGAGGTGTATTAATAGCGTTAATAATTTGTGTGTGATCAATAAATCATATTTCAAAGGTATATAAAATTATAAAAGCAACTTACCTAGATTCGCCGTCATGGACTCGAGGTCTTTGGGCTTTCGTTTTCGCGGCCGACCCTTTTGACGAGGGGTGCCTGTGGGTGCGCCGTTGTAATAAGGAACTTTGTTTGTGGAACAGTCGATGCCTGACGGTGGCGCCACGACGGACATGGGACTGGGAGACACTTGGTGGTGTGGATGGAAATCGGGCGATGGAAACGGTGGCGGATAGTGTGGCCCGGATGGATATGGTCCGACACCGCTCGTTGGCTCCGAATGTGACATTTCATAGTGTAATCGACACAAAACGGTCGCATCTCGCATCCCGAAATGATCACCTTTCGTCAACGGCGAATTACACACAGCACACGTGAAACAATGCACGTGAAAAACGAGATCTCTGGCACGCATCACTAGCTCTGACGATAAAATAGCTGCCTGACATCGGGCACAGCGTTTCATCCCGAAAAGTCTGCAAGAAAAATGAAACAGAAAAATTAGCCAACAATACACAATCAAATCCTTTCTATCTTGGACTTAAAAAAGTGAACTAAACGTTTGCATTTTGCACAAGGTTGGTTAGTTATGTCGATATAAATGCGTTCTAGCATGGCACATATCATTTTAAATGGATATTAAATCAGTCCGGTTTTATTGTACAATTCAAACAATAATTGTACGTTTGTAAACATTAAATTATAGCCTATTGGCATTTGTAATGCCTTTGACTTTATGAACCATAAAAATATTAATTCAACTTGTATGTTCTTTACCAAAATCAGCTGAAAAGGGTTTAGAGGTAGGTATAATGTTTTAATGAAACTTGAGAGTTTTAGGTGATTCGTTGGTTTTTATGGTTGGAAATATAGTTTAAGTGTATGAAAACAACTAAGTGGACTTCCTTATAAATTTTTCGAATTGTTAGATTTTTTACGATAGTCGATATTGTGCCGATAATCCATGAAAACTAAGCCCGAGTCCAAACTGTTAAATATTTTTAACATGAGCTTTTATTACCATTATTAAAAACGTTAGCTTTAGAATTATTTTTATATCGATTTGCAATAGCAAGAGAAACTCATTTAGAAACGGTTATAAGTAATATGCTTTAACCTGCAATATATAGATTGGATTTTCTTGAGCTATAATATGGTTTGTAGTCAAATTTCTATCAGTAGGCAATTTAAATGTAACATATATTCAGCTTTTATTGAATGAAATTGACTACAGTAATTAAGTTTTCTCATTGCAATTCATATAGATACAGGTCTACTATTAAAACAATCGGAAAATATTTTGGTCATTCAATTGAAAGAAAAGACTAAATCTTAAGCTTTAAAAATAAAAACTTTTTGAGCTTTTATGAAAACGAAGCTCTTTCTTAATGCTTTCTTAAAAATTTATGCTTTTAATTTTAGGAAGGTATCTATCATTTTAATGGTTAAGTACCAACCAGCGGGTTGCCACTTTTTTCCCTCTCCACTTTCTTATTTAATCATCACTTCAGTGTCAATACCACAACAACAACAACAAAATTTTAAAGCAAATTGGTTTGTTATTGGTTAAATCAGGTTAAATTTAAAATTAAACAGTTAACTTGTCAATAAATTGCGCTGCATAACAACACGGTTCCCACCAAATGTGGGAGAAAACTAAAAATATTACAAGCAATTTTAAGATTTTACGGCTAAAGTGAATTGAGTTGGTACTGTTTCAGAAGTGATAGGTCAAATAATTAAGCTCCCTATCCTTTAGCGTTGAGTGGCAACCTGCTGGTACCAACAGATAGTTCATTACTCCAAAAATAATTATACAAACTTTTAATTTTCCCCCAATTTAATTTTTTTAAATGGATGGCAGAAAATATAATAGATATATATTAACAATTCCTAAGGTGGCAAATAAATATCAATAGATTTTTGGTAAATACCTAAGCTAAATGCAGAGGTTTAATTTCATTCATATCTTAATATTGATATAGGTATACCCAGAGCCGTAACTAGGCAGGGGCAATAGGGGCACTTGCCCAGGGTCCAGGGCTCAGGAGGGCCCCGGAGGGGCCCAAGAAGACCCCGATAAAAATTATCTCAATTATTTTCATTTGTATTTTAATGAATATTCCAAATCACATATATAAGTAACACCACTGGTGGCTCAGATAGACGGGGCCCAAAAAGGCCGGAATATGCTATTAGAATTTTTATTTAAAAAAAACATGTTTATTTAATTTTTAATACTTAATATTCTATTGCACGCACTTAACGCACTATTCGTTTTATTGCTTACAGACCTTATCTTTAAAAAAAATGTGTGCAGTTTTAAATAGCACCCAATAAATAAAAAGCTGACAGGGCCAGTGAAGCCAGATCGTGGGATTTCTTTACCCCTACTTAGTAGCACAAACGCCGACAAATTGAGGAGAATAATGCCTCTTCCATATGACACACTTTATGCAATATTTGTACCTTGTGCCGCACATAATCTTAATTTAGCTGGTGTTCACGCAGTATCCACAATGTCAGGAATGGTTACCTTTTTTGGCACTATCCAAAGATTATTCAACTTTTTATCTTCTTCGACGACGCGTTGGGAAAATCTTTAAATTAAAATTTAAAAAATTTTTAAAATTATTACTGAAAGGGTTTTCAGATACTAGATGGTCGTCAAAGGCGAATGCTATAAAAGCATTGTGCTTGCAACTTTCAGGAGTAAAAAAAGAACTTGAAAGAATTAAAGATGATTTTTCAAACTCTGAGGCAGTGTCAAATGCAAAAAGTTTACTATTTCAAATTAATTATAAATTTATATGTATTCTTCATGTTTGGAATAAAATATTACAATGCGTTGACCGTGCAAATAAAGCCTTACAACACAAAAATCTATCAATAGACTTTGCAACAAAATTAAATGATGGTCTGCGTTGCTTTTTACAAGGACTACGGGAAGCAGGATTTAAACAAATAATTTCGGATGCACAAAAAGTCGCTTTGGAAATGAATATTGAAGCTGAATTTTCTAATCAACGAATTAGACGAATTAAAGAAGAAAGTGTTACTAATCTCAACCAAGAAAATTTGTTTGCAATGCAAATGTACAATGCGTTATAGACAAATGAAAACTATATTTGAAGATTTTTCTTTTCTTTTTGGCTCGTCATTAGAATCAATGAGCGTTGTGGAATTACAAAAGGCGGCGACAGATTTATCCAGAAAATAAAATAAAGATTTGAATAGTCACGAATTAAGCTGTGATATGGAAAGTTTTAAACTTCAAGTATGTGGGCTGGTGGAAAATTTGAAAGAAGCCACTCTTCTAAATTTATTACAGACTATACATGATTTCAAATTAGTCGAATCGTACCAAAACATCGTTGTTGCTTTAAGAATATTTCTAACCCTAACAGTCACTACCGCTTCTTGCGAGAGAAGTTTAAGTAAACTGAAGTTAATTAAAAACTATTTAAGATCGTCGCTCTCACAACAGCGTTTGTCGAACCTGTCTATTATATCAATTGAATCTAACATAGTGCAAGAAATAGATTTTAGTAATATAATTGATGAGTTTGCGGAGAAAAAAGCAAGAAGAATGCAATTTAAATAGATTTTTAAATCGTTTTTCTTCATAAATATAAAATTAAAAAAATTTACAAAAAATATGGACAGGACCAATTTAAAGATTCCTTATTTTGTGTTTATTTATTAAGTGATATACCTACTAAACTTTAAAAATGAGAAAGAACAGGAACTATAATCATGGTAAGTTCTTTCTCAATTTTTTTTTATTGAGGGGGGCCCAATTTGAAGGTCTTGCCCAGGGCCCACAAAATCCACGTTACGGCCCTGGGTATACCTTTGCATCGAGACTTATAGTGTAAAATATTTCTATAGGTATATTCCATTTAGTTATTTAATTTTTATTTATTTATTTATTTTTTTATTTAAGGTCGCATCAACTACTATGGTCTACTATTTATTAATTAGGATGCTATTAAATTTTCATAGGATGAAGTTATAGTTATAGTAAGTCATTGAAGTATAGTTTTACCACTATAATTACTGACTAGTTCATACTACAATAATTTTTATAATGAAAAATATTTCAATATTTGAGACATATAAAGAGTTACTTAGAGTGAAATTAAATAAATATGTTTGATTAACAAACTTTGATTTTTTGAGCTAATATACGGTCTTTTAATTGATAAAATTAGTTATAAGTTGAGTTCTGTTCAAATTTTCATAGAATGAACTTAGCTACAGTAAGTTTTACGCTGTAATTAATGACTACTTTCATTTTGGAGTAGTTATCTGACAATGTTTCTTAGTTTTATCTTTTTAATTTGGTTTAATTAATTTTATGAAGTGATTTTTGTAATTTTAATTTTCGGTGCATTAATCTTAGATGCCCATGAATACAAAGGGGCATCTAAGATGCCTATGAATGAAAATAATAAAATTTGTTTTGATTAAAAATTTTTACAAAATTAGAAATAAGACTTTTGAATCGATTTTTAATGTGGTTAAATTAATTTTATGAAGTGATTTTTATCGAGTTTCTTAAAATAAAAAAATCGATTCAAAAGTATTTTTTCTAATTTTGTAAAATTTTCTAATCAAAACTAATTTTATTATTTTCATTCATAGGCATCTTAGATACCCCTTTGTATTCATGGGTATCTAAGATGCCCGAAAATTAAAATTACATCTTTATCACTGGACTTAGAAGAAAATTGAAAAGTTTACTTGAACTTAAAACTCTCTCACTCATGCTTTCTTTGATTTCGAAGGTTGTACTATATTTGCCATATTGATGGAATTACTACCAACCCCAACAATCAAAGAATACAAACTTAGCATAATATACAAAAAAAAAAATTAACTGTGCATTTTAAACAATTTGATTGATTCGATTCAGAGCTTTTAACTCACAGTTTTAAGATCATTTCAGTTAATCAGTTAAAGTTATTTTTTTATTTTTTTTTTATGTACCTGCATAACATTGAGATTTACAAACTTTTTCAATATATACAAGTGCTAAGATCGAAACATTCTCACTCTTAACTCAATTTGATTTATATCAGCAAAACACAAGCGCGGCACACAAACGTGGAAAATTTACATGCAATTTTAGAAACGTCGATTCCAAACACCTGTTGCTCATTTTCAATGTTTTTCCACATAATATATAATTGAACTTTGATGTCTCATATTGACTTTTATTGTTGCACACACAAACACAACAGAACACACACAAGTCGTCCTTGATTTACGACACTGTCGTTGTTTGCAACAAGTTGGTCGAATGATGGATGATTTATTCTCCTTTTGATTTCACCGTATTTGAAAAAAAAAATTGTAAAGATTTATTTTCGTTTTCCCTTTATCTTAAACCGCTAAGCAATGACGCTTTGTAAAAAAAGATACATTGTATAAATACTTAAGATTAGTGCTTTTTTATTAAAAAAAAATTGTTTAGCTTCCTTTTACGTTTCATTGTATCAAATAGAAATTAGTTTTAAATGTATTGAAACGTTTAAACCGATAAAGTTCTCTTCATAATATAAATATTTAATCCCTGAGCCCTTAATAATACAAATAAAATGGTATTTATATGTTGCATATAGTCCCTGCCGAGGGCTTCGGAAACCCTATTGAATTACACATAAATACTAGTAATACAAACGTAGTGCCAAATCGTTCCCCACAAATTACATACAACAAAATATCCCAAACCCGATTACGCCATATTATCATCATCGGCACATAATACATATGAAGAGAGAGAGAGAGTTTACCCGACAATTTTACCGGTTTGAAATTAAATTTCTCCAACACAAACGGGCGAGTATATGCAATATTAATGCCTTATGGCTATGTTTTCTTTGTCACATTCACAACCTTTTTATTGAATATTTACATATAATAATATGAAAGAGGATGGCATGTTAGGGGGTTCCCGTTGGAGTGGAAGGCTGTCTTTGTTTTTGTCGGTGAAGTGCGTGTCGATAAATTGATACGATTACAATGGTAATGTTGTTGAAATGATTTTTCAACGTGGTCGTTTTGGAGCTCTTGATGTGATATTGTGCGAAGGATTTTCATAGAATTTGCGCGGCATGCGGTCCCGTGTGAGACAGGACGTGAAAAAAAGGAATAATAGCATATTGTAATACAAATGTAGAAACAGTTGTAAAATTATCTCCTGCTGTTCTCTCGTTGGTGAGAATTTTTAATCCTTCCATAACTAAAAAAATCAGCTGAAGAGATTTATAAAATGTGTTGGTTACTTTTTTGCGAAATGAATACGTTTTGAATGTTAACATATCGTAGTGCAGGCGGCATATGTAACATCACATCGTTCCATTTGATAGTTAATTAGGTTCATTAAGCAAGAAAATCAACAAGTCTGCAGTAATGTCTCCATCAGCAGTCTGTCAGCTACGGCAACTGTCAACTGATTTAGCTGCTGCGGAAAGGCTTACTTCTTCACTCTAATGATGAGCGAACAAACCTGCAAGTGTCATTTCCCTCGACTTGTATTTTCATAAATCATTCATTGATAACACGACGCGACACAACAACTTTTTCAAATCACCCGGTTTTCCTCCAGTGAAAATAAATCATTAATTAACAATTTGAAAAACATTGTAAGATTTTTGTTGGGCCGAGTGATTCGCAGTGGTATTCAACGTGTCCAATCATAGTGTCGACGAAAGAAAAATTTTCAGGGAAAATGTTGTTGGATATTTGTTTGAACATCGGGGCACTGTTGAAAGAGGCGCACTTTGGTTTTTCATGTGAATGTGGGTGGCGGCCGTTGTAGTCGGGAACTCGTCTGTCTCCGCATCGCTAATTGGACTGCGATTAATACAAGTTGTACTTATGGGGCCCCGAATCTCGCTCGAGAATCTCTCTCGAGGAAAATTATTTTATTGGCGTTCGCAATCGCGTCTCTCGCGATATATTTGCATAAATGCGAACGATTGCACGAACAATTCACGTTCACTATCTCATTTATTAGTTGACAATTAACATATTTTCAGTTTGCAACCTCCAACCAGGACCGCATTTGTAATTACAAAAAATAAACAAAAAGAATGACAGGTTGATAAATTTTAAATTTTCAAGAGAACTTTTTATGATACAAATGCAATTCTAAGTAAAACATCTATAAATAAGACACTAGAAATCAAATTTAATGTATGCATTACTGTACTTCCCAAACTTTTTCGGTTCTTAGCGCCTTTTATAAACTAGAATTTTTCTGCGGCAACTCAAGGCAAAACATTGATCAACTTCCCTGCGAATTTTATCTTATGAGGAATTTTTTTAATTACTTTTCTTCAAAGCACTGTTTAGGTAAACCAGTGGTCTAAAAACCTATGTATTTTTTGTATCCTCTTATTTGTCCTAGGGAGAAATAATAGCAATATAATTTATAATGACGATGCTAATCAAATCTTATTACGAAAGTCTTAAAATCTGGTCTCTTGACCCCACCATAGACTCAGTTGACATGAGGAGCTTTAAGAGCTTTCAACAAAAAGAAATATAATATTTTTTATTATATTGGTACCATCGTGATTTGATTTTTGATCGATTGTCTATTAGATTTAAGACATTCATTGTAATATGAATTATAAACCAATCAGGATCGTTTAAATTATGTTGGTGCTAGTTGCCACTGTAGGAAAATAATGTATAATGTTGGTGGTTTGGATTTCTCTTCAACACAAACAAGAGAATGGGATAAAATATAAATACATTTACTCAGACCTCTGGATGGTTGTCGTTTCAAAACGCTAATAGTAGCAAAATAATGGAAGAAACTAACAGTTTCTTTTTGTTAGCAGTTCGCACGGGTCTTCTTATCAAATTAGCTATTGTAGGGGTTCTGAGTTTCAAGTCCCTGCCAATACCTTTGATGCATACTATAGGTATACTTATGATATAGAACATTTAAAACAATTAGGACAATTTTTTTTCCGCTTTATGAATTGGCAATCTGTCCCTGGACATTAAACGAATATGATGAATGTACAGGTGGGGAGGACCACACCCCCTAAAAGGGGTACCTAAAGGTGTTAATGGTTCTATGAATGGTAACTCCAGAAATGAGACACAATTCAGTCTTCGATGGTGGCCGGAATTATCTGGAAGGGGATGTTGACAGCCAGATACTTGGGATGTTTGTTTAATCTCTGCAAGTATTTTTGACTAAATCTGGCTATCTTACTCCTCACTGTACCCACTTTGAGGTCTCTGTGGATGGCGTGATTGGTGACGTACCAAGAGGCGTCAGTTATTGTCCTCAGAGTTATTGACTGAAAGCGCTGAATCTTGTTCACTTTGGAGGACAATTATTTAAGAAAATTTTTATAGCGGTGCACAGTTTGGGAATCACTGGGTTAAATTATTAAGGCCAGATTGGAAAACTGGATGAATCAAAATTGTGAAAAGTTTGCATTTTACTTAAGTTTCTATCCAAATTAAGAAGGATGAACAGGAAAATTACAACAATTTTAGCATCACTTTAATCACAGACTTCTAGATCTCTTCAGATTCTAGATATGAAATTTTAAGTTTTGTTTGCAATGCGTAACTTTTCAAAAAGTTACTTCAGAGATTGCTTTCTATAAAAATATTTCAAACAAAAAATTAACTCAACAAAAAATAGGTGAGAAAATTAAAACCAAAAACATTTATTAACTTATAATGGATTTGTTAGATATAAGGAAAGTTTAGTTGATCAACTAATTGCTTTTTGTTGCAATGTCACCTATTATTATACAAAGTCTACAGTACAAAGTCTTAACATCACCATGACGATTACAACAGCAACAACTAAAAATACACCTCAATTAAAAAGAAAATTATCCAATTATTCATAAAGAAAGTTATTTAAGAATAAAAGTTGAAGAATGAAATGAATGAACGCAGAACGAATGAGTTGAATATGATTCCTAATAAAAACCCTTGTTCAAGATTGAACTACATAAATGTGACAATGCAATTCAAATATCCGATTATTGCATTCAAATATTGTTTATAACATTTTCAACGACAAATAAAAAATTCGGTAAGAAGCTTTCGAAGAGGTTAATTGTCAAATTGCATACAATAACAACAAGCCATCTTTCTAAATGTTTACTATAAAAAATTGATTTTACACATTGATGACATATTATTAGTAGTTATACTATCAAAGTTGTAAAAAGTTTTTAACATTTCGAAGCATATGAAATCACTTGAGTCTCTATAAATTCGTTGGAAACTAAAAACCACTTAAGCGACCAAAAAGTGCGGTCCTGCAAATATCAACTAATTTCACCAATTCTCTCTGCCTTTACGTTCGTATGTCATATACTTATCAGTTCCGTTCAAAATGAATTTTAAACACATTACTGCGATTTTTTGACCTACAATATGCAAAATATTAAAATGTACATTTACAGATATCGCATTTCAAAACTTGAATATTGCATTAATGCATTTAAAAAATTAATATTATTTTTTTTCTAGATAAAAATACCACAAAAACCAAGCTAAGCTTTGAAGGAAAACACTTTAACCAAATTAAGTAATAAATATTTTGTAATCAACGATCAAACTTTAAACATGAACTTTTCAGAGCATTTCGACATTACTGAATGCCAAAATCTTGGAGAGAGACGCAGTTAATTAATTCAGAAAAAACTAAGTAATCCAAAATGAAATCAACAGTGAATTAAATAAAGCGATAAATTCCTTGCGTGAATTTGTAATCATATCATTTGGTAACTGTACTTATACTTATCAGAATTGTACTTATTAGTAAAAGTGAAATTTCAATATAAAAAAAAAAAATTATTTAGGTTAAACTAAAAAAAAAAACAATCAAGTTTTTGTATCCTTTCAAATCGAATCTCTCACACGCCTAATCAAACACAATGAGCGGGAAGTACAATGTCAAAACATTTCACGTTTTTTTCCTCAAATACAACATCGAACGCCACCCTACTCCTAATCAATCCCTTGCCTAATCAGGAAATTATCAACGTCTCATTTTCAAAATTAGAGCATATGTCGAAAAACGAGGAAATGTTTGGTGCAATGTTTCAATAAAACATTTATTGTGTGTTGGACTCAATGGCTTTGGGGACAGTGTTACACATATTTTTTTTGCGACTCAAGGGTCAAACATTATGTGTATTGCACACAAATAACATTATATATCGAAAATAGATGGGGTGGATTATTGTTCGCTTGAAAAGCACTCGAGCTTGTTGGGGTTTGGTTTGCGATCCTTTCTCTGCTCTAATAACAATAATACAACCGATAACACGCTGTTGTTACAACTTACATTACATTTGAACATATAATACATAATATGAAACCCTGCTATCATTATATTTTAACATTATAATGTCAGTTTGAATCATAGAAATGCACCCGTGATATTATGCATATGCGCTCGAGTGTGAAAATGTTGGTTTTTGCATTATTGTATCAAGTTATTTTGCTTACCTGGCTACGTCAACCAAGCCAATATTATATAGTTATAATCTTTAACCCTTTCACTATTATAATATAAATTCTTTTTGTTATGATTTCAGATTTATTGTATTATAAGCATCAAATAAATTGATTGATTCAACGATATGAGTTATGAATAAACCGATTTGGTTTTTAAGTCATTCACCCAAACTTCCCGATTTCTCAGAAATTTAAGAAAATTTATCATTTTTTATTGATTGAGTTGAATAAATTTTCTTTGAGGATTTCAATATGAGAAAGATGTTTCAATGTGAAGGATTTTATTGTGACAGTGGCTTGTCAAAGCGACAATTGTATATTGTGTCTAATCTTTGAAATCGGATCTTGACGATAGAAATCTATTGCTGGAAATATTATTTCAGGTTTAATTATAGGGTCGGTGTTGTTAAGTTAAGGGTCGATGGATACTATATAAAAATCAAGAGGATATCTGGTTTTATATTGTGTTAAGTATTTGATATTGTGTCATTTTAGATTTACAAAGGGTGTTTCATATATACGGCCATTTCTTGGATTCAAATTACTTGGAAGACGTTGAGTTGAAGAAAACAATTGTGCTAGGTTTTTATAGCTATGAAAGAACATAACCTATTAAAATTAAGTCCGTTAAGCAAGAAAATAAACTTAATGAGAATTTTTGAAAATGTTACAGTAGCTTATTTGAATAATGAAGAACATTTTGGTAAAGTTTAAAGATGATCTTGCTTCACTATCTAAAAATCAAAGTTGTTGCTTTATCTCATTGTATGATATTGCCTTATGTGGCTAAGACTTTATTTATATTGATTTAAACAGTATCTTAATTAAAAATAGTTAATAACAATTGACCAACTAAAAACATAAAAATCATTAATTAAGGTCTTGCGAATGGTTCAATCAATTTTCAAAAACATTTTGGGTTAGGTTTTTAAGAAAATGAAAATATTGGGTCATGACCCTAGCTGATTCGATTATACTTTACACACTGAAATTCCACCGGTTATTGTGAAAATTTTACACGATGTTTACACAGAAGTACTACGGTGTGTTACAGTGCAATGTCAGTGTAGACACGGTGCAGTTTGAATAAGTGTATGTTACAACGTGTTTACACTGAAATTTCACCTTAAATTTAAAAAGTAGATGTTACACAATATTTTCACTGAAATCCCACTGTAAGTTTTATAAAATGGGTATTAAAATATATAATATATATTATTGATATAATATTTAGCATTTTTAACTTATAAATAATGAATTTCACCGTATTTATTAGTACTTATCTTTTGTATCACGCAACCAGTGCAAATTCGGTGGTTATACGGAGTGTTGACATGTCAGTGTAAAACAAGTGTGAAGTACAGGTAAACTTTTCCCAAATCCACCGTGTTATTTGAGTGTGTATATTTGGTGGTAATCTACATTTACACTGCGTTTACACCGTAGCACACTGTGAAAACAAATGCACTAGGGAATGATAAAAATCTTGAATTTTAAAGATACTTTTGTATTTAAAAGCAAATCTAATCACATACATATTAAAAAACTTGCAGTTATGAAATAAAGTTTAGTTTTTGAAGTGGTGTAGGTTTTGAGAAGCAAAAAGTAGCGACCATTGTCTCATATCGATACAATGTATATTGATTGACGTGTTAAAGACATTGTCATGTCGTCATTCTGCAACTTTTTCTCTAAACACAATGAAATAATGAGGCGCATCATTTTCGATATAGTCAGTTCGTTGCAGTGTACATATGTCGATCGAACTGTGTGGAATAAGGAAATAGATTGTCAAAAGCAGCATTTTTGGGTGAATTATTCGACGCTCGCTTAACCAGTTTACGTTCGTTACAAGATGACCAGTGCCTGCTGAACACCAACAGCATCCGGCACTTTTTTCCAGCGTAGCACGATCGAAAATTCAATGAACGAAATTGTCGTTAACGGGATGGGCAAGAAGCGACTCTCGTCAAAAACGAGGAAGAGCACAAAAAGTCGAATTAAAACCGAAATAATTAGACGCTGCAAGTTTTTTTTTTCGCGTTCAATGAGACTTGGCTGTCTGCGTGTCCAACTGTCCACCAGTTGTCCGGCATTATTCAGGTTTTGTTTGGTCGGTTGCAGGGGGATGAATGTCAGGATGAAAGACAATGCGATTCGAGGAGGTTTCCGCCCGTTGACGCGTCATCTCCCTGTCGTTATGTGTTTTGTCCCCGACAAAAACTAGTCGGTGACGTTCTGTTGACTTCCACACATCGGCATTCAAAGCCGTGTCCACCAATAGCGTTACCAGAAAACTAGTTTTTATTTATGTGCGAGTGGAAACAATGAACTATTCAATCAATTCCAACGCGATTACATCCACTTGGAAATTGTCTCTGTGAAAACGTCAGAACATGCTATTCTCCTCCTTATATATAAATACACGTTGTCGTTCCTCTCAACCTTCCTTCAATAGAAATGGGGACCTTCCTACTTATTCTTGACTTAAATTTATGCAACTTTCCTAAAAGCAGGTAAGTGGAAGTTGAACCCTTTGGATACAGAAAAAATTATGGTATTTTAAAAAATGGCTGATTAAATAAATGTGTTTGTTTAAGTCATACAGGATGTCCCATTACATGTTCTAAGACCACAAGTATTGACTTTGCTTGTTATTTCCCAAATAATTAAAATTAATTCATTGCACAGTGTTCAAATTAATGAATTTCCAATAATTGACTCAGATAGGAAAGAACATCAAAATTTGGTTTAAAAAAACTTCAAATAACCATGATAACAGAGAGAAGTCTCAACGAGCAAAATAAAAACTGAACTAATTTTGTTTCTTTTGAGATAATTTTGGATTTTTTATGATTTACTTAAAAAGTGTAAATAAAAAAAAACTGCCATGAGTAAAAACGTCTCAAAATTTGATTTCTTAGCTAAGTTAATAATTAAAACTGCACATTAACTTTAAAATTGTTTTAGTTATCAAAATCGAAATGAGACATAACCTTAAAATAAATTCACATAACCTAAAGTAAATCCTAAAATTGTTATGATGTGATTTTAAGAAGTAGGGTTTTGTATGAGTAACCTTATAAACTAGAACACCCGTTATAAAGATAAGTCTCTGAAAAATTATTCAATCCATGTCTACCTATAAGATAGATCTTTTCAAAAACCAACGTCTTTTCGATTTGTTTGATTGGAAATGACTAATAACAATAATTTATTATTACAACATAGAGCAATAAAGCCGTAATATAAAATATAATAATGGCCTCAACTCGATTATTCAATAATTATTATGTAAATTATATGCAACTTGAGTCAAAGGGAAATAATTTTTGTTTTAAATAAATATCTGTAAATCAGCTGTGCTGTTAACCTAAGGTCAAATTGGGAGAGGAATCTTCATCAAACGAAATTAAAAAAGTATAAAAAAAAAGAAAGGGATAGGTACGAGGAGAATTAAAAACAGTCACTATATATAATATATTTTCGGAATTTATGAGGCTGCAAGAGAGAGATTATAATATGAAAATAGGATTAAATAAAATTTATAATACGTTGTTGTTGCGCGTTTTAAGGCTTTCAACAGTTTCTTGGTTTGGTCGATTTTTAATCCATGGGGGCTTTTGGTGGTTATGCGATTTATCACAGGTTTAATCGATTTAAGGCTAATGATATCTCGGTGAAAGAAATTGAGGCTTGACACTTGCGAATTCACTATAATCTACGTCATATACAATGAGGCTATATTTGTAGCTAGATTTACATTGAAATTTCCACTTTGAAATATTTGCCCATTTATTTAGTACAGTGAGAAATTTGACGCTATTTAATATTATTTGGTTTTTTTGCTGTTGCAAAGACAGACGGTAAATATCAAACATTAAGTTTCAATGATTCAATGTATGTATTTTTATTAGTAATTACAATGAAACATGATTATTAACGTGTTACCTGAGCATGTGACCGTTTACTTACAACACGAGAAGAAGAAAACGGAATGATTCAAGGCTATTTATTCACACTTGCATTCGAATTTTTCGGCTTTGCATTGGGCTTTCAACACAAGCACACGGTCGTGTGATTAATTGTTCGAAATAAATCCTCCGGATGAGCCGGAGCGAAAATTGGCTCGCCGAGAGTAAGTCGAGAATTGAATGAATGCGAATTGCATTTATTTGCAATCTGATACATGGACGCGAATGAGGAAGATAACGCGATAAAACAAACAATCGTAATGATAGTAATTTATCGACGCACCGACTATAAGAATTTCTCTTGGTTTTGAATTTTTGATTTATTAAATTCGTACGGGGTTTGTATTTGTGTGTGTGTGTGGGTGGGTGATTTGGGCCTTGCAACACGAGTCAAAGAGCATAAAGGCATAAATGCACGGTACAAGTGCATCTACTTGACTGGCGCAGGTGTCAGTCATTCATACGTATGCATTAATTATGCAGTGATGCAGGTGAATTAACTTGTAGCTCCGTCAACGAACCAACACTAATTTTAAAATGCAGATGCAGTTTTGCAAACATAATTATTATTGATGTTTTAAAGAATATAATGACATATTATTTTCTACAATCACTCGGTGCCAATGTTTGTATTTCAAAGAGAAAACCAAAAAGATATTCATTATATACAATTCATGTTTAATCAGAAAATTGATGGTTTGTGGTATTTTTTCTTGTAGAGATATCTAAAAAAATATATAAATAGACTTTTGATAATTTTAAGAGGTTATGATAATGACATACGCCCAAAAGGCGAGAACATTGCCTCGGTTTAATTAATTTTTTATCGATTATTATGAATACAACTTTTGCATTTGTAAATGTGCTTTGAGCCTCGACAGATGCACGTCTTTTTCCCTCCTGCTCACTTTGCTTTGCAAGACATCATTTACATATTTTATTGGAACAATTTGTTTTCAAGTGCATGTAATTAATACATAAAATTTAATGGGACTTGCAATTACCAGATTTTTGAAAGAATTGAATTAACAAGATGTTGATGAGATATGGGGTGAAGAATTTTTATGACCTGCATCGTTTTTTTTAATAGTGAATTTTTCCTTGTTTAACCTCACTGTTATTTGTAATGAGTCTAATTACCATTTAAAATTGTCGCCAGATTGATGAAAAATATAGTAAAACAATCGAGAAGATTTTTGTTTCCGTTGTTTTAATATTTAACTTTAGTAAGCTGAGTTTTTTAGATGCTTTTTTGAATGAAACCGTTTTTCTTATTCTTGTCTGTTTCAATAAGTTTTTTCAACGCTCGCCGGGAGAGGGGTGTAATTGGAAAAAATGTTCATATAAAACTAAAGAACACCTTAAAAATTATATGAAAAATTCAGCCATCTATAAAAATATTCGTTCGATGTAACCATGACAAAATAACAATTTTCCTCCGAGTAGCAGTTTTTTTTTTGATTGCTGAGAACTTGATTTTTTGTATAATTAAATAAAACAGTAAGTAAAATTGCTTTTGTTTTGCTCATCACTAAATTTAACGTAAAATCAAGTCAAACTCAAGCCACATTTAAGTGTCAAGTCAAGTCAAGCATTTGTAAGTTATTTCATTTACAAGTCAAAATATCAAGTACGATTCAATTAAAAATTGACCAGATATTTGACTTAATGAATCCCTTACACTGAAAATGATATTTGGAAGGTGTTTTATACGATATAATAAAATGTTTTACCATCTATCTCTTCGTTTTAATTTGGTTCACGTCACATACTTCTATAAGTCTAGTCTAAAGCCATCTCTGTTAATATATTGCCAAAACTTTTACAGTCTAGACTCTAGATTATAAGAGGAGCAGATTACAAGGAATGGAAAAGTCAGTCATCTATTAAAAAAATAATACTGAAAACAGAGTAAGGACTAATTAATGGAGAACTTTTTCAACTTTTAAAACTTTTTTCAACCGTTAAATAAAGGACTTGGGAAACATAAGAAATTTCATTTTTCTTAAAATTTTATGTAGCTTTTGTTAAAAAACTTTTTTTCCAACCCTCTTTTCCATTCTATATAGTGTACAAATATCAAGATCATAGCTTAAACCGTTTACCTACTTTAATGATTTAATGGTTCTCTTAGTATGTTTACAGATTGCAAGATATGAAGCAATCTTATGGCAAAAAATTAAAATTTTGGGAATCTTATTGAAACATACAATGGCCACTTGTAGTGATTACATTCCAGAAAAAATTGGTCTCCCCAACTGTTCAAGCCAACGTTAAAATTATTCAAATTTTTTACCCAAACCTAACGTGTAACACACGATAATTTTATAGGTTTTTAACGAGCCGAAACTTAGTTCAACGTAAATAAGTTATTCAAAATAATTTTATTAGATATTTAGTCACAGTACAAATGAAATATTTGGAGTCGAAACACAGCCGAGTCTAAATCATTTCTGGACATACATACGTCAGACCCAAAACCTATTTATTTATTTTTTTGGAATAAATTCAAATTTTACGACTTTTTAACGAAGCTGATTCATTAAAAACTCGGAAAAAAATTCAATTATTTGATCTATAAACTGATAATTAATGTTAGTGTGTATTATATCGAAGCGTGACTTGAACGGTCCCTTGATAAATCTAACCAAATTTTAGCGCTGTTTAAAAAAAAAGAGAAACTTTTTATGCCTTTTCATATTTTAAAATTAACGCAATATCTAGAAAATTATCTTGATGAAAGAGACTTAAATTATTAATCCGGTTTTAAATTGAACTGTCTTAATTTATAAATTATATTTTTCCCCATGTACAAAAGATGTCTAAGCATGTATGAGAAAATCGTGAAATTTTTATTATTAAACATTTAATATTACACGGTAAGTATAACATTTTAAAAATATTTCATATTTTTACGGTAAAATTATATAAAGCTTGTTTCAATTAATTTCTTATTAAAGCCGACCGGCAATTATTGTCTTAAATTATAGACACAAATTGATGGTTAGGTCACTAGAGGAAATTGAAGTACTGAACCGTACCTTGATTGATCACCTTATTTTGTTTTGAATTAAAAAAAAATGAATTTGATTAGAAAAATGCATTATTAATGCACTTTTAATAGATATTAAATATAGAATTAATCAATTTAAAATGGCATTATATTAATACGAAACGTTACTTATAGCCGCGAACAAAAACGCCTTGGCTGCAGGCCGCCGTTTAACCGAGGCAATAAAACAAGTTAACGGACACAGAACAAAATCAATTTCAAAACCAAACTTTTTTCTTGGCTATACTTTCAATTTAAAAGCACAGACCTAATAAACACCATGTGTGTGGCTCTTTCAATATTGGGGTGATTCAATTTTTACACGTAGATAATATTCACTTGTTCTGTTCTGCGTGATAATAAATGATAATCGTTCACATTTTTAAATATAATTATTATAAATAGCTATTTATATTCCGCGGCAAAGAACTGAGATAAATGTGATAGTTATCAGTAAATTGATGCGATCCACAACAACATTATAATCACCATTTATTTACCATTAATATTCATGCGGCTCTCGGTGGCGATTTGAGACGTCAATTGCTTCATTTGAAAAATTGAAAAAGTTGACTTTGTTATTGTTATAACCATCAAATATTAAGGCCTATTTGTTTGTATCGTTAAAAGTGAGTAACTCTTGAGCATGTAAATATTAAGTATCTTACCTGTTATTTTTTAAAAAATAAACATTTGAAGTCAGACAAAACGTACTAAACAAAGCACACCGAAATTCGAAAGTTTTTCGAAGGCTTATTCCTGAAGGCCTAGACATCTTTTAAGTTTTCTTAAAATACTTAAACAGTTTAAAAGCAGGATGGCAACTTTCTCAGAAAATTAGAAAATTCATTTAAAATAAGAATATATA
The DNA here is from genome assembly GCA_958496155.1 of Sisyra nigra. Taxonomy (NCBI): domain Eukaryota; kingdom Metazoa; phylum Arthropoda; class Insecta; order Neuroptera; family Sisyridae; genus Sisyra; species Sisyra nigra. The sequence continues at coordinate 10,469,093 of OY292314.1, read as the reverse complement.
TTCTATACCTGTATCAGTGGTTCCCAAACTTTTGCTGTTCCCGGTGCACTTAACATAATAAAATTTTTCTGCGATCCTCTAAGACAAAATATAAGTCTATCTTAGAACGAACTTGATTCCATTTTTAATATTGTTAATTTTTAATTATTCTCCAAAGCATTGCTTGACACTGAATGTAATTATCTTATTCTCTTATTTTTCCTGAGAAGAAAACTAAAAAATCAACACAATCTCTCTTGAGTAAAAACTAGTACTAATATAATTTAAACAATTTAAATTTAAAAGAGTAGGTTTAAGAAGGCACTTAAATTGCCTCATTGCAAAAAGTCTCCCAAGAGTTTTATTATAAACTAGCTGTAACAGCGACTTCGTTCACGTGAGCTTAAGAATAATTTTAAAGCTCAAAATGTAACGAAACTCATTGATATTAAAAAATATAACAATGAATACAACACTGCTAATGTAAATTTAAAAAGCCGACAGTGAAAATTCAAAATTGCGTCCTTATATCTTCATTATTAATAAGTAAGGGAAGTCAACGCGTAAAGATTGTAAAACTCGTAATTTCTTAAAACTTCAATAACTTTGTGTTAAATGAGTATATCGTGATATTTCTTTTTTAGATAAGGACCAATTATGTGAGTAAAAAAATTTTATCGAAATCTATCCAATAGTTTTTGTGTTATCAGCGAACAACGATAGACCCCATCATTTTATTTATATAGATTATAGGTATAGAACGATGACTGAAATGAAAATCTCAAACACCAATAACTTGTAATCCTACATCCTATAACTAATCCAATAGATAAGAAGATTTCATGAAATTTAGTGTTGACGTATTCGATTTTTTTTATACCGTGAAACCATTTTATCCCTTTTTACCATTACCCAAAAATATTTTTGCGTAAAGCGAACCCCTTCATTTTGAAAAAGAGACAATCAATGTAAATTAAACATTATTTATTGAATTAATTTAAACAGAAAAAATTTTCAAGAATGTAATAGACAAACAAAGTAAAATTCACATATTAGCACCAGCAAAAGTTACTTGAAAACTTTCCCCCTTCAGATTTTGAAGAGATGATTTTGCTTCGTGTTTGATACAATAACTGCAAAATTGGGGCTCTTTAATGTAAAAATAATTTGAATACAGTCTTCGGCCATACTAACACGTTTATAAAATAGCCATAGCAAAAAATGCCCTTATTACCCCAATTTTTTTTACCCCATTTGGGGTAATTTACCCCAGTTCCCCGACCACTGCATTAAGGCTTAAGGGATAACATCAATTTTCAGATCAAATAAAAACATCTTCTTGGAAATATGAAATTTTCCAACTTGTTTTTCCGGAATTCTCAACTCAAAACAATTCTCTGGCCCTTACAGAGTTTTGAAATTGCAGGCCATGTAAAATGTTACTCAGGTTGACTCTAAAATAGGCTGACAGCGATTTTGGAGACCAACAAAAACGTTTTACATATTTTAACTTGCAATAAATCCATTTGTTTTTTAACCTCTCAAGCTTTCAAAAATTTCTTCATAACATTTTTATCACCTCATTTTTCATTCCACTCAACAATCTTTTGGAATGTTTTTTTTTCTGTATTCGTTTCTCCGGAAATAAATGATATGGAAATACGGTACACGTATCGTAACGTATCGTTTTAATGGCGGCAATGGGGCAATTTATTGGTGAGAAACTCGATACGCACTCGTTGACAGCGCAAACATTATAATCGAGAAATATTTATTTCATTAATAAATCACGTGCAATCTTTCGATTACTATTGGCGATCGAGTGAATCGAATATTACGGGACTTGCAAAGAAGCGTTTAAACCGTTCCAGCTCTTGTGCTTTTCAACGACTTGTCAAATTTTTTCAAATTTTAAATTGTTGGAGCTAAGTTATATTTGGTGATAATTTCTATAAATAATTTAGATTGCAAAAACCGTCATAAAATTCTTCGTAACAATTCTTTTTTTTTAGTAATAAACATCAAAAGTGTGTCACCCAATATCATTATAACAATAATATGAAATGAGTTAAAAATATTTTTGAAAGGCAACCAAGTGAAAAAAAGTTACAAAAATTTTTTTACAATGTTTCTCTCGTTCATAACAAGCAAGAAAGATGGGAAAAAGAAAAAAATTCGTTGAAAAAAAGAAGTTAAAAGAAGGAGGACGTGGCGATGCAATGTAAAAGTATTCTCAGTTACGTATTGTCACGATATAATACCATGATTTACGGTATGTTTTTCATTAGCAATATTTTATTTCGCATGTGCATTTCTTCTATAGACGAACCGATGTGAGAATGTGTGTGTGTGTTATATCATGAATTTATGATTTTCAACTTATAAATATTAATCGACGCTTAAAACATACGATATCCACAATAATAAATAGCTAATAGAAATCTATGTGCGTATACATTGCATTCATACACTTTAAGATACTATAAGACATAAAACGACATAAAGCATTTCCTTTTCTTAAACGACTCAAACGTCCACTTTTGTATTATTTAAAAAAAATCGAAGCACTTTACGGACATCGGCTAATTGAATTATAAAATTATATTGCTCTTGGATGAATACTTTGGAACAAACATTACCTGCATTTATATTATATTCGATCAAGATTTACGAGCCACGCATATAGAAACATTTTCTTCACTCATATATTTATGATTTGCGATTCGTAAAACAAGGCTTTTATTAACCATTCTTTTTTCTTCTTTTCAATTTTATTATCATTTTTCCCATCGAAATATAACTGATTGATTTATCTTAAACACATTAAAACGAGAAAATAAATCATCGCCAAAATAAAAATTGATTTAATAAAAACGTTAACTAGATATATTTTTTCTATATTCAAACTGCATTCTGGAAAGTGTGAAAAATCTTTTTTTTTCAACTTTGATCTGTAGTTAATACAATGACAATTTGTACCGCTATAAAAATATAAATAAATATTTGTATGTAAATGACTTTTATGGTGCATGTGCGTGATGAAAAACTTGAAGAGTAATTATATGTACGAAGAATAATCATTTTTTGCACTGGAAATTAATAATAAATATTTATTGGCGCGCTGACATGTTTAGAACAATGCAACAAATTTTCTTCCTCAAGTCAATTATTCACAATGCTGGCGAGAATAAAAGATGACGAGAAACAACAACAACAAAAGCTGTGTGCATTTTCCACTTGCACTTTTATGTATGGTTTTCATGACGCCAGTTAAAATTGATTGCCATTGGACATAAAGTTCATGAAAAACATGAAGCAGTGTGATTTTATTATAGTTGGCGATTTGCAATTTGAATTTTTGTATTTTATGCTACTTGGGTAATATTTGTGCGACATTTGGTTATTTTCATACTATCTTCTGCCAAAGGCATTTATCCCGTAAAGTATTGGGAATCTTGGTGAATTAAATGGAGCTAAATATTTAAACTTTAAAATTAAATCGCAAAGTCAATGCTTGACTTCACAAATATTAATATATGAATTGAAATTGATTTGATTTTAAGCTTTTAAGACAAATAATTTGAAAACCAAGTAAGCTTAAATATTTAGTCAAGTAGGGAATCTCCACTCAAGGCTACAGATTTTTTTACAAATTTTTACACAATTTTTCAACTTAATATATTTGATATTTCTTTTGAATTATTATAGTATGCTTTTAGAAGAAACCCCAGAATACTCGTATGTTGTGGCCTCAATATATAATATACTCTTTATTGGAATTATGACGAGATTTCGACTTAATAGCTTAAGGCCTTATTTGAAATATGGGGCCCGTTATAAGTCCAGACATTTAAAAAGACGCGCTAAAAAATAATGTGAAGCATTGAGAATAATAATACTGCAGTACATATAGTTAAGTACTAGCTGATCCCACCCGCTTCGCTGAGCGCATATAAATTAATCTGATTGATTAATAGAAACCTTTATCCCAAAATAAAAAATTCAACTATAACAAAAAAATACAGATACAGATAGATATTTCTAGATCTTTGATTCAAAGAAAGTTCATAAAAATCCGATAAACTACTTGTCCAGGAAGAGATTCCTTTATAGCTATCTAGAAGAGTTATCTTATAGGTTCTATACGTTTTTTAATATAATTTAACACGCTTATTTCTAAAAATTATAGACATTCGAAAATTAACAATAAAAGAAGTTTCAATAATTCAAAAATTTTCATTATTAATTTATCGATGCTATTGGATGTAAAATTAAAAATCATATTTTGCAGTAAAAATCGTCATTTTTATTTCAAGTTTTTTTGGAGTAATTTTGTTAAAACGCTATTTTACGAACTTTAAGGAAAGATAAATAAAATTGTTATGCTATCTTTTGAGAAGCGTGCATTATTTTAACATAAGAAATAATCTATATTATTCTCTGACCTTTCAACTACCCTATTGCAAAAAATCATGTTAATCTTTTGCTCTGTGAAAAACAAATACGTATCTACCCAACCCGTATATTTTTCCTGGATAAAAGGTAGATCAATCCTTCTTGAGGAAAACTCGTGAAAACGTTATGAGATTTTACGAAACTCCGTTTAACATAAAATACTCAGTTCCTGAAAGATACAATTCTTATCCTATCCTACGGAAACCGTGCAATATTATGACATAAAGGGTAGCCTCGATAATTACGCTATCTAACACTAAAATAATTTTTCAATTCGAAGCAGTAGTTCCAGAGATTAGCGCGTTTAACCAAACAAACTCTTCCATTTTATATTATATATTAGGATAGATATATACATGACTATTGCTCACTTGGACAATATTTTTAGAGGCCTTAGGCTACAGTTCGTGTAGCTTATACTCGTACGTAAATCCTGTACTGATTGGAATGGGCTACTGCAAATACTCAATGCTTAAAACGTATTTTCATTACGTATTTGACCAAAAACAACGATAGAGATTTTAACCTAAGATTTTGACCTTTTATACAACCTAATATATATCTAGTTATATAAAACTTTATTATAGAAAAGTAATTCATCTTTAAAATTACTTTTTTAATGTAAAACTTGTTACTAAATTTTTATTTGCACTGCTTATAAATAATGGTCAATCGTTACGGACATCTTCTTTACCTACAAACTACCAACACTTACATTGACTAACAATTGAAACAATTAAAAGTTTTAAATTCCTATATTAAAATGTATAGGGTTGCCACACTAAAATGTATAACTAAAAAAAAGTACTAAGTCAAATGCCCCACAAAGTGTAAATAATAAATCCTTTCGGATTAATCGATAACACCGGACAATCGTTTTGTTGTTAGATACGTAAACAAATTGAAATATTTCATGTTAAGTCATTAAAGTTTTCAGATTTGTTAAAAATGCCCACAACTGGGACGTTTCGGATTTCAAGAATTTCAAGTAGCATGTGAGAGTGACGTATTTATGACGTAGACTGGGTAAAAATTTAAAGCTCGCAGCCAGTGTCCAAGGGACATAATGCAATAATAATAATAAAATATAATCTTGATTTTACTGAATACACACATATACGACCAACTATGAATTATGGGTAGATTTTTTCTCTTGGTTGTCGCCCGTTTCTCGTGAATATGATTTGTCACCACCCACCCGAATGTTCTACGACAGAGTGAGAGATCATTGGGTGTCACCATGCGACAATTTAGATATTAAGATATCACATGTAAGTTGATATAAAACAAATTATCCAAGTCGGGAGACGAGAGATTGTATGCTTTTATCTGTGAATGTATTGTAGGGGGACTGTAAGCGGTGTATTTCTGACATATTCAGAAAAGGATACAAGTTGTATGCAGAATAAAGTATTACATTACCTTTTACAAAGTCATACACTGACATCAAGACAAAGTGATTCCAACAACATGACCATCCGAAATGAGTTATGGACCGCGTTTATTAGATCTACTCGACAAAACTTTTTTCTTGCTTGTTGAAAAACTACATATAAATGCATGCATTTACTTATATGCATGTGAATGTCTCAATTCGAATTTGAACCAAGAACTCCTTCAACAACACCTCCACATTTTGTCCATTTTATAATATGTTTAAAATACATTCACTCTCGATGAAGATTTTCCATGTGAAATTCCTTGAGAAAAAAAATTCTACATCTACATTCTCTTATATTTTTTTCTATTTCATTCGTAGGTTGGAAAAAAAACTAAGTCACGAAAACGTCTTAAGACATACTCCCCCTCAATGAAGAATTGATTCATAAAAGCAAGTCTCAAAAGTCCATAATAAATTTCTCAAAACGGTTCAAGTTTATATTTAAAAACTAGCAGATAAAGTTGACGTAAGAAAAAATATAATTAATAAATCATTTTTTTCTGAGGAGGAAAAAATTTGATTTCACCATTTCAAGGTCGGTTTTTCGATACAAATTTTTGATGGATGATTAATTAAAAAAAAAAAAACTTAGTATCTACAAAGAATATGATTTCCTCTTCCACCCACATTTTGGCTTGTGGCGTGGCTCTTTTTTTCGGCGTTTTGTTATTCAATTTCAAGAGATCAGACAACTTGAAATTCCCTTTCACATTCAAACACTCAAATCAAGTATTTGACTTTGTGTTTGTATTTCTTTTCGAGTCACTTAATTTATTTATTTTTTTAGAAATTATCTAATCATAAATGTCATAAAGCATACAATGAATATCGCTTTTAGAGCGCCAGATGATTTACGACCAAAATATCCTTTGAAAAAACACACAGCTATCGCTGTTGAAGAAAGAAAAAAAAAACAACTTGGAAATTTAAGCCGATAAATAAATAAAAAATGGAATTCGTTTTTGGCACACAGTCGCTTTTTAATTTATATTTGAAGGAAATTGAAAGAAATGAAAGTAGGTTTCGATAATTTAAGATATACAGAGAAAAACAAAAAGTTCATGGTCAAATTATGTAATTTTCAGGTGTAAAATTTTTGGTCTATGATGAAAACATTTCATCGAAACAAGAGCTTGAAAAATCAAATGGGAAAGGTCTAAAGTTCAAAGGTTTAACTTACTTAAAAAACATTCATCAAAAATTTTTATTTTTAGTCAAAAAATGCATTAAATTACCACCCAATTTTGTCGAGAAGCCTTGAAGGAAGTACAACTTTAAAAATATCTGAGAAAATAGAATGGATTGAAATGAGTTGTTCAAGTCATATTCGGTTCCTTTTTTAGAAAATAATAGTAGGAGTAGAACAAGTCATCAAGACTTTTATGTATCAATAAATCATATTGTGAGGTGCACTGTTAAAATCTCGCTTTGTGCACGAGATTTACAATTGAGATATATTTTCTTATTACCAAAAATATTAAGACATTTACGAGAACACAAACTTTACATAAATCTAAAGAAAAAATAATAATACGTAGAATTTCGAGAAAGTGAAATATTGAGTTAAACCGATTTTATTTATCCGGTCGAAATAGTTTGTATTTAACTGCGAACATTTTTTTTTTCTTTTTCGAGAGAAGCAACGCTCGCATTCAGTGTGATGCTACTGAAGATAACCGCACATCCACGATTGAACAGGAAGATAGCTTTTACGGTTAACTGCGAATTACTCCGCGCCACCAGCATCATCAGCTCTCTGTGTGACAGAAGCAAAACATTTCTCAAAATGATGAATGAAATTTTTACTTAACGTCGCGCCCATCAAAAAGTCAAACGCGAATGTTGCAGAAGTCGGCGAGACCGAGACAAAACGATACAAGAACATTAAGCTCTCTTCATTAAGCAATGCGTCCACATGATTATGGAACGAAAGAAAAAATCTCAGGATAAATGTACAGACGTTCCTCGCCACGGTGTAATAATGCTAAGCTAATTTAAAACAAGCTGACTTTTTTCGTCACAAACTCAACTCATTATGTCTCACTCGTTCCAAGCAATTTCTCAATCTTTTCGCTTCCCTCGATTTTATTTAAGTTTTTTTTTCGCTCGTCAGAAACGCTTTTTTATGTTTCTCGGCGGTAGCACGAAAATACTTATCGTAAATCTGCTCTCATATTTGTGTAACTGAGAAGCTTGAAATAGTACAAACACATGTACGTACGACTTACATACAATACAAACCCACATAATATATTACGAGTTTCAATCCGATTTTTTTAAACAAAAAAAAATCCCCTTATAAAAATCTGTATGAAATCACCATTTTCAAAGTGTCACATTAAACCAATAAAAATCATAGTTGAAACCCTCATTTTCTCAATAACTTGGTCACTCTCATCATCCTATTATAAAATAAAACTTTTTTCTTTTGGTTTTGTCAAGCCGGCCTTATTTTTACTTAAATATACATATCCTAATTAGAGCAAGTCGTAAATATTATTTTTTACGATTTTCTTATCAGGCTTTTTGTCAATTTAAACATGAAAACGAGAGACTATTAATTGTCTAAAGGGATTAGATAATGAAATTATTGCCGTAACAATAAAAATGTATATTACATATTTTTTAAAGGAAAAACATTTAGCTTATAAAATAAATACTTACATTAAGCATAACAAGAAATTTTATAATGCCTCTTTAACGTACCTGAAACGATAAGAAAAAAAGTATTAAAATTTGGTTGTAATTTTATGCTTAAACTATGAGATAATGTAAACCTTGATTGAGTTTTTCCATATTGTTAATTTTTCTTGGGACCAGAATACAAAGAAAAAAAAGTGGGTGCGTGTACTTATGTACGCGCGTGAGAAGTTATACTTCTTTGGCATCAATAAAAAGTAGTTTTTATTAATTGCATACAAATAATTAATTAAAATAAAATGTAGAGAATAATATTTTAATTTATATCAATAAATAATACATACGGATAGTTAACCTCAATTATATTGGAGCACTTGAAAAAGTATATAAGGACAATTTTTTTCACTAATACTTACGAATAGTAAATAGTATTAATTAAAATATTCAATTTAAATAACTATTGAATTAATTTATTCGTGAAGCGGACACTTTTACGAGAGGTGCGGTTCTTTTGAATTTTAGTTTTTTTTTTGATAGAGATGACGGGGCTCTCTTAAAAATGCATTTAAGCATTACGGACTTGCGCTGTGATGATAAAATAAACCGATACTAACGCCTCTACGAACAACGCGCCGTACTAATAGCCTAAAAGTAATCTGACATTTAACACGTTTTTCCGAGTCACCGTTTGTGCAGTAAGTTTATATTTTTATGACTATTTAATGGCTGAAATACTGTGAAAAACTATGGTTTACAATGAAAATAAAATTCAAAGAAAGCAGCAAGACGTTTATAAAATTTGTCAGTATCATTTATCTGGTTAACAATTCATGCATGCCATGAAAACGAAGCTCCATAGAAATTGCGAAATGAAATAAGTAGCTACTTTTCAAATTAAGTAAATATCTTAATCTCATTCATGCCTTGTTTTACTAAATTATTATTCTAAGATGGTTGAATAATTTCAAAAACCCAGATTTCGTGATAACCATGAATTTGCATGGAATGCAGACGTCATTTTTATCACAAAACTTCAAATAGTGTGATAACAGCTACTGCAATATTTGCGAAAAGTGATATAACTTATTTATTAATAACATGTGTCATTTGTATATATCAATATTTAAAAGAATTGATTATTTTTAAATTAAATATAAAAATAAATAAATAAGTAAATTAATAAAACAAAAATTCAAATTACGCGCGCCTAGTAAAAAAACGAGCGGTTTTGCGGCCAACTTCATCCTGTTAATTTTGTGGCACCCTGATGCGTGCGCATCTTAAAATTTCACTCTTATCATTTTTTCATAACGCGCCTAAAGAAGTATAACTTCAAAACATTTTTATACAAAATGGTTCCAACGATGCAATTCCACCATTTTTAAAAGTCCAAAAATTTATTCGAGCCTATCTATTCGATAAAAAGAATGTAGCAGTGAGTTGTCACAAACAATGGGCCCATTGTTCGTCGATATTATGTGATACATTGCATTCGGTTGGTCGCCGCACTACCCAAGTCTTTTGGGCAATGTCGCCAACACCTGTTGACATTTTATTTTGCATTATACTCACGAGTGTGCATAAGTTTATAAAATGCTAAAAATGGAAACGATTTTTTCAAAGGTTTGTATTTCGAGTTATCGGTAATTTTTTTTTTTTTTGAGGCCAGTATTTCGGGAGATTTTATTTATTCGTCACCACACCGTATATAAATCATGCATTCGAGTGCAATCTTTCTTGCGGCTTTTCTCCCCGTTTCGTATATCGAATCAACGTGAAAATAACTTGCTCTGATTTTTTGAGATGGTCGTTTGCTGGCACTTTTTTTGAAAAAAAAAAAAGAAACGGTGAGAATTTATACGAGCCGATCAACTATATGTTTATGTGTTTAAGTACGGTTCCATTAAATTCGGACGGACGATTTATTTAAATTTACGTGAATCGTTACCAAGTTGTAGATCAAAATGATTTTTGTTTAATTCTTTTCGTCGATTCGTTCGTTTCTTTTGTGGTGTGCACGTTGAGTCGCGTTTGATCTCGGAGGATAAGAGGCATATTTTTTCGCTAGATGACGGCTAAAATTAGATGCAAATTTCGTCTAATTAATCACGACGATTTCAAATGGGTTACACACTTTATGTTTCCCCCATAGTCTAATAATAAATGTTTACTTGAAATAATCAATGGTCAGAGTTGGAGCATTGAATTCGAGAGTCCTTGGCTATAACACTGAATAATCCCTCGAATTTTCCTCTGCCCTCGAATTCTAAAACCCAGAGGAAAATTTTAGCAGCAGCGAAAATTTTTTTGAAATAATTTCATATAATATAGGTAACAGAAATATTTATTAAATTACTTATTTAAAGGCTTAAGTTGGTTTTTAGTCTCATATTTAAAATAGACTTATAATAGAGGCACCTTATAAAGCCCAACCCTATAACCGGGACTGTCAATAGGAACATCCAAAAGCTTACTCATTTTATACGTACTCGTATTTTATCGATTTTTGGGGATATGTATACGAACTCTTTAATCCCTACAACTTAAAACTGTCATTAAATTTTTATAACTTAAATCATTCAATGATAAAATCAAAATGTTTACTCAATTAATATTTTTAGTAAAAATCCATGAAAACCTTTTATAGCCTTTAATACAGTTTTTAATTTTTAAGATATACTTATACCCGATCATTGGTTTATAACCAATTTTACTGTTCATATGAGAAACTTGTGCGAATTAGATAGTGTAGGAATTAAACCGAAAATTCCACTGAACCATCTCTTCATAAATATAGTCTTGAAAAGAACTTTTTTAAGCATCAAATAAATAAATGTCACCAAATTTAATTATCCAGTCTCTTAAATGTTTTTACTTACTGCAAATTAATAAAACTGAGCCGAAAACATTAATTTTAGGTAGTTAAAAACGGGAGGACTACAAAGAGGTCTTCGCCTGATTTGTATTCATAATATAATATGCGTTTATCACTCAAAAAGATAACGAGAATGTCACCGAGAACACCACGGGGTGCTTCTGGGTGCCCGGGTTCGATGTCAGCGTGGTGTCAAACGTGACAACATCAACATATTTCGATCAGATTCCAAAAAAACCTCTCATAAGATCTAAATTTCAACATAAAACGAAAAGATGGTCTTGGTTGAAATTAGACTAAAATTCGTCCGTTTTTTTCGTACCCAACATCAATCATTTTCATTCTTTCTCGTCATTGTTACACTTGCAATTATGGTGGGTGGTCATCAAAAAAAATTGGTGATTGAATTCGTCATAGTCGCAAACATCCGGCTCATCTTTGTCTTCCAATTGAAAACACCAAAAAGATGCATTTCCGTTGGTTGGATCTTGTTAAAAAAATTTGGTATGACTCGTAACAAAGACTTTTTTATAGTGATGCAACGATAAACTTGTTCTTAAGCAATCAAACTACCAAATTTTTTTGTTCAAAATAACACTGACTATATCTCAGGACAGAAATCGAGGAGTTTTAACGCCTCGAAAAATTACACGTACAGAAAAGTGAATTCCATATTAATTTTTTTATGAATTTATTATATTATGATGGTTTTGTTACAAGAAAAATGCATTTAAAAATGCATGTTTTCAAAGCAATGAAATCGCGTGTTTGTTTCTGTGGATGTAGATACATTGGGTGATATGAAACAAATTTTATTGGCCGACACCGAGAAGATTTGCGGAAATGCTTTGTCTTTTTCATATCGCAACGCGAAAATGGATCGAAATGTGAGGCTCCACAGACCGTGTAATCCGGACTTTATATTTATTATTTTATTATCAACCGCACAATTTGGAATAAAATGGATTAGGAAGGACGTTTTTTTACTAATTAAAATCATATTTTCTTACGTCACAATTCTGACAAAAGAACCTAATGTAAAATTAGATCGTGAAAAGGTAAACTGATTAAGTTTAAACCAAGCCTAAAAGACATTGCGAGATGAAGGAGTGAAAAATTAAGATCACTGATAGTACTTTATAGAGCCAAGACTTATAATAGTCACTCGATTGTAACACACATAGAAAAAAAATTGCATAACCTGTCTACTTTTATTGCTGATATTTTCAAGATAAACCATATGTTTTCATTATAAAATTTTCCCTTTTCATTTTGAAAAGATTTCACTTGAACAAATGTTACAAACAATTCATTTATACGAGGCATGTTTCGATTTGAATCGAATCAATTCGAATCGGAACACACGCGTTGAAATTCTAGCCAAAACATTCAAGGAAAATAATCGAATAAAGTAAGTAGTTTAACAAATGATTGTACCTACGAAATTTTTAACTTTACTTGACAGAAATCGGTATAAAAATCAGATAAATAACATTTAATATGTCGTTATAGTGGGCAATAAAAAAAAACATCGTCTCGTCTTCACCAAATTTCAACTTAAAACATTGAAAATATTCACAGTAGCTCAACGAAAAAAAATTCCTCTATTAATTCTTTTGTATATGTTTTTGTCGTTGAAAAACTTGAATTCATCCAAGTTAATTTATATTGTTAATTAAATGATCGTAAAACCGACCAATAAAAATAAGCAATGCATCCCACAAACCGTTAGAGCGTTCAATCGCGTTAGATTTTCATGAGCTTTTTTCTATTAGAAATCACACGCAGTTCCCAGACCAAATGAATATCTTTAAAATCTAACAAAAACTCGACAAGTCGTAAATAAAACGACAAATACGATACTTGTCGTAATATCAAAATGTACTCGTATCTTTAACACACAAAACGAAATGTAAATAAATGGAAATTTAAATATTTTGAATATTAGATTGTCAACGATTTTGTCGGAGCAAAATTCATGTAAAACACTCCCACTTGAAATATGTAAATACAAAACGTTGAAGTTATCGAAACACATCTAAACTAAGTCGAATTTTAATATTAATGGAGAAACTGATTTTTTTTAAATATTGAAGGTTGTTTCAACTGCTGTGGTGTTTAGGAATCCGAAAATCCTTTTTAAAAATGTATTGGGGTTTCCATTAGGATTCAACCCGAAAATCTAGTTACCACGACATTATAACGCTGTTATTATAAGTAGGTAATAGATTGGTTATCACTTATTGGTTGACCAGCCTTAATAAAAGCTTTAATTGGTTAATTGTTATCATTTCATAGCTTACTTTGGCTATGTGGAGACAGAAAATCACTAATTATTAAAGGAATAATTTTTTTCCATGTTGTTATATTTGATATATTATCACTACCTATATATACTTGATATAATATCTGCATCAACTAAGAATTTATGAAGTTAAATAACTAAACATATTGTGCAATGAATTGAATTTAACTTTGAATAACATAACTTATAAAGCGTCACATGACTTGATAGTTAAATATTGACATTTGACTTGCAGATTATAAGCTAACTTTAATTCAAGTAGTTTGGTAATCAAGTAAAATATTGAATCGTTTTTGTCAACGGGCCCTTAAAAAGTATATTTTATTAATTTCTCGACATCCAATCGAGCTGAAATTTTGTGCACTACGTGTGTACCTACTCGATGACAATAAAAAAAAATTGTCAGATTTCCTAATTGATCAATTTATCCATTTTAATTAAAGTTTTATATTTTATATGGGAAATTATTGAGCTCACCAAAAGATGATGCTAGTTTCATATCATATTTGATAGACAGGGGATATATAAAGTGCATTTATCGCTGCTACTGGGTCTGGAAGAAACGCTTGTACCTATCCATGAGCACATTTATTTGTTTCACTACAAGAAACCAATAATATATAGCCAGTAATACTACAGCACAATTTTAATAAGCAACGCCACATGGAAATAATAAATTCATAATTTCCTGGAGGTTACGTAGTGACGTCACTGATGACCATTGCCAATTGGAAGAACCTTAAATAACTAAAAAATTATCAATATTAAAAATAAAGATTAGAAGTAATAGTAAATAGCTATATGCATTTTTTTGAAACCACGCTTAGATTCAATGTAGATAGTAAAGTGATTAATAAGAGTATTCAATATATAGGTAAGAGAATTTGTCCTTTCCAGTGCATTTATCTACTACCTATATGAGAGTGGTTTAAAATATTTTTTTATTTCAAAATAATTTTTATTGATTCAAATAGAGTGAAATTAGTAATAAGCTGCCTGTCATGGTTACTATGGAAACTATATGATAGAAATGTATGAAGTTAGCATTTGATTTCTAAGCTACCTCGATTCGAAAATTTTAAACAACCATTGAGGTAAGATTAGGCGAAAAAAAATTTGACTAGTAGATAAACGAACCGTTTATTTGAAAGTGGTATAAATCCAATTTATATTAGGTAGATATATGAAGAATAGAGATATTGAAGATTTGTTATCTAACTTTACATTTGAAATAAATTAACTACGTAAATTTTTAATGGCTGAAGGACAAACAATTTTGATTTTTTTTTTTGTAATTTTCTTCATTAGAAGTTTATTGCATGTAACATACATTATTAGAATTAACTATTTTTTTCAAACATAGACCACTTTCAAAAATAACAAATTATGTTTTAGATCCCGTTCAGTATATTTTTTTAAAGCAATTCAAGTTCATTTTCTTAAAATTTAGTTTCTTCAATTTTCCATTAAATGAGATGAAATGAAGTTATTATTTCTAAGGCAATTATTTTTCTGGACGATGCACACTGATTTTTTTCTAATTTTCAGATGTAACGTGCAATCAAATCGAAACGAAAATGGGATTACAGGAAATTAAGAAATTAACTAATTAGTCATTAGGGCTAGCATGTGTAGGTATGTGTATCAAATACATCAATGTAGCCGAGAGAAAATTGACGTGTGTTCGTGTGATGATCATCATCATAGGCAGGTAATTTCATATTTTTCTCTATACGTTTATTTTTAATTTTTTTCAATTAAGTTTTCGGTAAAATCGGTCGAAACACTTTAAATCATAACACGGAAGGCTCACGGTTAGACATCCGGTTGTTAACGGGGGGAAACATGTGGGCAACAAAGAGCAATTTATGTGACTTTTATGTTATTGAAATGAATCGTTTTAACGATTTGATTAAAAATGTGATATTGCATCGGTCGGTTGTTAGACAAAATTTTTGAGTTTCTCCTGAAAACTCGTAAATGTCACAAGTGACAAATAAAAGTAAGTCGAGTAACTTTTGTGTTCTATTTTCATCTTTAAGTTTATGAAAAATTCCCACTTTTTCAATGAAAAAAAGGTACTACTATGGTGAATCATGCAAAATCCACGTTTCTTTTATAAACTCTTTTTTCGACTTGACGATTTATCAACGTCATCATCTTATTTATATTTATGTTAAGCCAAGTTTCTTTTTGTATCGCACCCTTTTTGCCTTCGATGATTATAATATGGATAAAAAAGCTCGGGTTCACAAAAGAAATGTAAATAGAAAGAAGAGAAAAAGTAAGTAGAAAAACACACTTATGCAGGTAATTCATCTAAGCAGAACAAATACTTGAGCACGCACTACTTGAGCAAGCACTATACTTGCTTACAGTGGCACTACGGTGAGAGAATATCCTACATAGAGACATAGAGTACACAATATACAACGACAACAACATACCCAAACACACGACAACGCCCTTCTCATTCTTGCATATCGCAGATGCATTCCGTGTAAAGTTCAAACTTCAAGCTCAAGTCTCAACAAGCCGCCATTATAATAACAGTGAGAAAGGAGAAGTTTAAATAAACACCCTGATTAGAGAAACATTTCCAAGTTAAAAGATGCCTAAAAATTGGATCAAGGTACCTAGCAATAAGAAAACGAGGATAAAGTCTATTTTTTAAATTGTTTATTGTAAAAGGGGGGTAAGTCATAGGTGGACTGACACCAAAACAATTTGATGGAGTTTCTTAACTTAAATTTTCACTTTACCAAACAAAACTTCTGCATAATAATAATTAAAGAAGGAAAGCACATTTTTAAAGTGGAGCTTATTAAGGCGCAGTAAGGAAAAAAATGAAAAATATAACGGGTAATGCATCACGAACATTGAACTTCAATTGATTTATTGGTTAGTGAATTTGATAGTTGAACTTGTATTGTCATCAACAATGGGTATCTATGTGTAAAATTTCAGCTCGAAAGTCTTTAAGTTGGTAAAGTATCGAATATAAGGTTTCATAAACACAGATAAAGTCAATATGCGTGATAAAAACAGTTCATATTACAGTGCCTCAGTTACTTTATTCAAAGTCAAAGTAAACCTTGAAATGCCATATATATAACCAATAAAAGCTCTTACTTACCCTGGTCGACCAATAAGCGATGAGTAATTCATCGCCTACTTGATTAAATGGAAATAATGACAGTTAATAGGCATAATTTTGACATTTGATAACATTACTTCTTTTTCTACTGTCCTGAAATAAACTATAGAGAATATATAAATTGATATTAGTGACTTAATGAAAATCCCTATAAATGGCAAACCATTTTTTGACGTGATAACGTCTAATAAATTGATGAACTACGACAGCCAGTCTGAAAAAGTGTCACGTTCCATTGTGCGTGCAAGCGAGAACGCGATACAAGCGATAGAGAGGCACTTGTTGAATCCTAGCAACGTGTTTTGTGTTTTATCTACAATTTACTTAATAAGATTTAAAACTGATTTTCTTTTCAATTAACTCTTTTTTTGTATTATACAAAATAATTACTATTCAGTGATAATAATTCAATTCATAAAAGTATCCAATTTTTCATCAATGTTTCTTTATGATGTTATCACGTGAAACTATCGTCCGTAAACCGACTTTACAGACAACCATTTTTTTTTATTCTAAATAAAATGACATTTTCAACTGAAGACTGGACATCAATAATGGGCTAAGTGCCATTACCAACTACCTAATACATTAATATAGTTACTATAACTAATAATCATGGCATTTAGCCCGCTTTTTACGTTGTTCGCAATGGCACTTACGCTTGCTTTTTCGAGTCTAACTCAATTTGTATTTGGCACTTAGCCCGTTATTGATGTCCACTCTTCAATTCGTACTTTTTTTAAGAGCAAAATCAGTTAGAAATACATATTTAAATCAAGATTTACTTACTACTGATTCCAAAATTATTCTTCCTTTAGTTTATAGCCACTTAAAAAATGATTTGAATTTTTTCCCGTCAAAATTACAATAATTTTTTTTCTGAAACAACTTAAGGAGATAAGATAAACGCATTTGGCGAAATATGATTGTTTTTTAATGAGCAAGTATTTGTATAACAATATGCATTATTTACCCAACAAAAATTACAGACTGCTGCATTGCAAGTGTATACTTTAGCGGGGTATAATTGCATAGTGGGCGCCCCTTGGTAAATATACACCCCCTCGTGTGCAATGGGCAAAAAAAAGACGAAAGAAATCGTGTAAATTATAGGCCTTCGAGGCTGGTTTGTAAGATTTGGAAGGTCCAAATCGAACTTGCGGTTTTGCAAGCTAGTTTGTCGTTGGTGTGTTGTAATCTTCAATGGTAATTGGATGCAATTATTTGTTGTTCAATTTAGGTGACAACGACTCTGTGTATGTGCATTATATTTAATAATTTTCTCGTTATAGATGTTTTTCGATTGCGTTAAAAAAGAGGGGCTAGATGAAAAAACGCAGTTTGCGTGTCACTTTAACGGAAACTTGAGACATGCAACGGTATACATTTTTTGATATCATATTTTAAATAAGATTCCCCCTATATACGTTTCAATCTTTCGTAATCTCCATTTTTTCATGAATTATATCGTATAACGATTAATTTAAAATCTTAATTTGAAACTACATAAATTTAGTAATAAAATGTAGATACCATTTGTTACCAACCGTTAATTTTAAAAACTATAGTGACACAAATATGTTAAAAGATCTGTAATTTTTCGACGAGTTATTGCCAGAGTATGTTCAAAAACCGTTCAAACTCGGCCTAGAAATCGCCAAACGTAACGAATTTCTGCTTACATTTTTCGCAATTAATAGCTACATTGTACAACATTTTTATGGGACCATAAAAGAAAAGTTGAAACATACAGTTTAAGAAATCTGATGACTTGTTCATATTTGTAGAGGAGCAATTAAATAATTAGAATATTATTGCATTTCCTGTCGTTGAATGTCACTGGAGATGGGATGCGTGCAAATTTTTCACAAGAAAACTTTTTTTTTCGTGTAATAAATTTGAAATAATTACATAGATCGGTGGCATTACGCACGTGGAAAGTGTCATTGCAATTAGGGTGGAAATATGCAATGCAACGACATGCATTCTCTCTTGGGACAACTCTTGACTTTATGACACACACTCACATACAAATCAGGTGTGCAATTAACGTATTTGTTCGATACACATATTCTTAACTATATGTAATCTGCCACAACCTTGTCCGCATATTATGCAAAACATCTTGTCAACGTAAAAAAAATCATTTTTAAACAAAAATTTTAAGTTAAATTTAGTTTCTCCTGACATTCACCAAGAGACTATGCCTCTCGGTAAAAAATCGATCGGAAGCAATAACAATTTTTTCTCATCTACATTTTAAGACAAAAACAGGCAACTGGCTAATAATATAAATTAATCAACGAGATAATAAAAACGAAAAAAAAAACGGTAGCGAGAGAACAGGTTCAATTCAATTCCCACTGATTCTTGACGAAATTTAAACTGCCAACGCAATGAGCAGCAGCATATTTGAAAGTTTTGTCTAATTTTTAATTTGTATTATAAATCGTTCAAATCGTCAAGTCGATTATAGAGACTTAAAAATATTTATCAGATATATTTGGGTATCGGGTGATGGTCGGATGTATAAATCAATCACACCTTTTTAATAGTGCTAATGTTTCCGCGATTAAAAAAAATTATTGTTGAAATTTATGAGATTGGAAAAATGGGTTTTTTGGTTGTCTCAATCATTTTGACAATATCTTAACATAGTATAAAACAAAGTCGCTCCCACTGTCTGTTCCCTTAGATCTTTTAAACTAAAAAACGTATTTTAATGTAGTTTCCAGCAATTGATAGAGTGATTCAAGAGGAGGGTTTGTAGGTATATAACATGCATATAATAGAAGAGAAAAGTCGAAGAGATAGATCAAACTATTATGCGGCTAAATTGTGTACCTATCTTAAAAAGATTAATAAAAAAGTCCGCGACGGTATATGTCTATCTCCTAAGGATAATCTACAGGAACCATTTTTATTCTTTTACATATTACAAAAAAATTTTTGGTTATTTACCAAGCTGTTTTAAACAATGCAGTATTATTCCTAATCTAATTAAATACATTAGATACGTTGTGCATTTCATGTAGATCAAAATTGTACTTTACAGCATATCATAAAAATGAACATCTTAGAAGATATCACAGATTTAAAATGCGTTGGCAGAGCAACTGGATATTGTACATCGTACGTAATGGCTGATTTATTGATATCTTCTTATTATATTGGTCTTTTTCTAGGACCAAACTCGAAAAATTATACACTAATTGAGCTCAAATTTTGATACAATATACAATCGATGTGGTAGTTAACGAGGCAGAGAATGATCTTGATTGCTTCCGAATAATCAACGGTTCCCATAGGCTAGCACAACAATTGAATCCTACAGGAACCGTGTATTTAAAAGAAGTTTCGTTAAAGTTCGTCAAATAGCATTTTAACACATTTTCCTCAAGAAGGCCTTACCAATTTTACACAGTAACAAAAGAAATCTCTACAAAGTTTAAATTTAAAAATTTATAATTGTTAAAAATATTTGAATTTCTTTATTGTTCATTGTCTAAGATATTACTTAATAAGAAATAAACGTATTAAAATGATATACCAAGTAAATTATTTTTAAATAATTAACAATTACTTAACAGAACGAATTTTAATAAAGTTTTGTTAAAGATACCTCAGATATTAAAATATTGAATAGATACCATTTATCCTGAAAAAGGTACGGTTCTTGTAGGATAGCTCCTAACCTTAAAGAAACATAGGTATTTTTATACTTACTTAAAATCGTATAGAACTATAGAACCTGTGAGATAGCTAATATTTCTTCCTAGAGAGGTAGTTTTAAGAACTTTGATGAACTTACTTTGTATCGAAAATCTGGAAGTATCTATCATCTTTTTCTGTCAAAATAGATTAATTTTTATATTTTGCTATGAAGGTAGGGTTTCTATTAATAAAATTAACTAAATTTAGATACTCTCAACAAAACGAGCGGGTATCAGCTAGTTACTATATATTTAAACACAATAAATTGCATCTATGTGTTCATTTCTTAATTAATAAGGCATAGTAACTTATGATTTGAATTTTTTTTAGTGAGTCTCATAAGAAAATGTTATATGTAGACTGCCGTTTTAATTTTATCGCCCAGTTCTTAGGAGTTACCTTCATTGCACCCAACTTTAAATTTTTTATGATTTAAGTTAAAGCTGATAAATAAAAATGTTCAAAATGATTTGAATTTACTTAAAAATGTACAAATGTCATTGTGTTGCTTTCACCATAAAGAGGGTTAACCTAGTTAAATTTCCTTCTTTCCCAAAACTTAAAAAAAAAATACTCAATAATGACAGATGACTAGTTCCACTTTCAAAATGAACGAAAGTTTTTTTTCTTTTACAGTATATTTAATTGATAATCCCATTATTAATATTTAATTAATAGTTGCAACACAAAACAAGTGTAGATTGTAAGGATGCACTTGGAGATAAATTTGTTAGATTTCCCGCCTCTCTTATGTTCGGTTTTATTATTTGCCTCATATTATGTTATTGTGTTTATATACCGATAGAGATATAGGTAGGTAGATATACACTCGAAGTACCACACTCCATGTGCTTGCACTCTTGCAGATAACTAATATAAAACGTAATATATTTGAGCGAGTCGAGGAATTCCTGTAACTGGAAGATAATAATAATCAGCATGAAGTAAAACACAATCTAGATCTAAATAAAATAAGCTGGAAAATAATCTGAGAATTGCACAGGTAATTTTCTTACAATACCAATCTATATTTCTATATCAAGTATCTATGTGTTTGTATACAATTGTGCGCTTGTAAAAATTATCAAATTAAAATATAGAGAAAATATTGTATGTATATTTTACTCTCTATCTCTGTATCAGTGTTGGCAATTTCTCATGTGAATTTGACATTTGCAAGTCGTACACTATGCCATGGATCTCTCTTCGTACAGTGCCAATATTATATGTGGCAGGGTATCGGGGTTTGCGTGACGATAATTTTTCTCGTGATTTCATCGAGAATACAATTTGGTTTTGTCAACGCGCAATTGTTGTGTTACGAAGACAGTTAACATAACAGTCACAGCCCTGTGACACAAAATCTGTGTCTAATCCATTCTATTGTTAATAGAACGATTCAAACCAATATACATCGATTTCCGATGAAACTATTCGGTGAAAAAAATCAATTATTCGCCTACCGCAATATAAAGGCGTACCGAAATCTTTGTCAGAAAGGAATTGGAATGGCAAAAAAGGAGACTCAAAAGGAAAAAATTGCGTGCGTTTCCTTCATGTGTGCAAACTTTTTTTTTATCAGATGAGGACATGGTTTACAGTCACCCATTCACAATGGAATATGTTTCAATGAATGGCTTTGAACATACAGACTCACATTATTTATTTTAATAATAATATTCATAAAGTTGGAGAGCGCCCACCTCTCTCTATCATTTAAATATATACATAGTACTCGTACATACACATATACCTACAGCACATCAAATCAAACACTTTATATTATGTGTATTTAAAAATGGACTTACTATTAACTACGTTACTTCACCCTGTCACGCAATATCACCTTAGGAATACATACAATAATATAATAAAAACTCCTAGTTTACACCGTTTATACCGAGAAAAAATCTATTTTCAAAACCTTGAATCTAAACTAAAAATAATTAAATTAAGATTACGACCGGTGATAGTCATACATTGTGTGTCTAATGTTACAATTCCAAATTTTTTCCAAATGAAATTCAAATATTTAATGAAAGCAACGACATGGATGCATTTAAATTTATGATTTTCATCGTTTCTCGTTAAAACATAATTGAAAAATAAAGATTTTTGAGGTTGTTCTGAAAGTGAGATAAGTCATCTGTCATTATGAAAATTTGAGGTTATTATCAAGATTTGTTAGAAAAAATGTGGGAAGTTAAATAAAAACTTAACTTTTTTTTCGACGGTCATTAGCGACCGTCGAATCCGAAAACCCAGAAAAAAATCTGGGCTTTCATTGGGATTCGAACCCAGGACCACTGGCGTATAAGGCAACTGTCTAGTCCAGCCCCCTACAACTCCATGTTACAAAAACGTGACCATTTTTACTGGATTTGCAGTCACTAGTTGCCATTTAGTTGCCTACGAGTTGAACGAAGAAGACTACAAAGACTGACGAAGACCGAAGAATTTATGGAAGTCGGAGGTTAGAAATAATTTTTTTTAAACGTCAGGCAAGTTATTAAAATGAAACTTTTTTAAATGTTTTCATTATTATTGTTATTATATGAGAATAATTATGATAAGTATTTTTATATAATAATTATAATAACTCTGATAAGTTTAAGTGGTAGGGGGCTGTTTGAGACGTATGACTCTTATAACAACACCGATTTCCGTAGAAATCGGTCACGTTTTTTTAGCCTTTCTCGTATCTTAGTGACAGGAGGCTGGTCTAGTCCACCACGCCACTAAGTGACCTAAAACTTAAATTGTTATTGGATTCAACTGAATAAAAGTAATTTTTACATATTTATAATAATTTGTTGTACAGTTACATTTTCCACTGTTCGTATTGGAACCATAGAGAATGAATAAGCTTATAGATTTCAGTAACTTTTTCTATATTCTGAAAATCCCTAACCATGCCAACCATCACGCCAAAACGTCTTTGGAATCAAATGGAAAATGTGTAATTAAGAAAATCATTAATACTTATAGTCAATTTTATCTTAAGCAACTACAGTAATCTTTGTTTAAGAAATTTCTTCATTTGAAGCTAACTATTAGTAAGAAAATTGAATTTCCACAGCTATAGAACTATACACTCGCTGTGCTTTGCAAGAAAAATTAGGTCAGTTGAACGAAATAGTAATACTGCCGAAGCAATTTTCGGTAACTAAAAAAGTGATAACCTTCAAAGTTGTTGGTTGGTATAACCATTTGAATTCCATTACAAATGGAAATTTGTTTTTGCTAACTTACGCCAGTTAAAAGGTTTTATCAGTTTAAGTCCATTTAAATTGCGGGCGATATTAATAGTCGTCACTCAAATGTGAGGAAACACTCAAGTAAGGTAATTAATGTCGGCTATTTAAATTTTCATTTCATAAAACTCTTCCCTTGCAAAATAAGACATACGTTTAAGTAAACACTAACCTCAAATATTTCGACAGTTTTTATACAAGTTGTGTATATACTCAAGTTATAACGTTTTTAACCATAAAAACTTAATTAAAGACTTAAACTCCATCAAGTTAATTCTTATTAGATATTTGTAGTATAATACTTCATTGAAGCTCCAGTCTTCATTTACAAGTTAAGCATTTACTCAACTCATGTCATGAATTTGGTATATGGAAACTGGCAAAACTACTAACTTTTATTTTGTAATAGAAAATTCTATGGAGAACTCTGGCAATTTAAATG
Organism: Sisyra nigra; assembly: GCA_958496155.1. Taxonomy (NCBI): domain Eukaryota; kingdom Metazoa; phylum Arthropoda; class Insecta; order Neuroptera; family Sisyridae; genus Sisyra; species Sisyra nigra. Next base: position 10,444,831 of record OY292314.1, on the reverse strand, counting down.
GCCGACATTAACCATCACACTTAAGTGTTTCCTCAAATTTGAGTGACAACTATGAATAACGAGCTACATGTAGGTGTTCAACGTTTTGTATTTGTATTGCATTTTATACATACTAATTCCCGATAATGTTTGGAAATGTTTTTTTTTAATTTGGTCATAGATAAAAATTCAAATCAGATTGTTTCATTGTTACTTATCAATCTTAAAGTTGAATTAAAAGTTGGGTTCGCTAAGATTTTGAGAGAGCTACGAGGCTTAAAGACCCCGCTCTGCACTTAATTTAAAGCTAATTAAATTGCCTACAAGTTATATTAAAAAAGTTCTGCTCGTAGAATCAATGGTTTCGACGCAACTTCGATCCAAAAAAGGCCTAAAACTAAAATTTTAAATTTTTGGAAAAACTGGCCTATTTTCAAAGTGCCGTACCTTGGTAACCAATTAACATGCAGAGCTCTGGTTGAGCTTAAATTGTAACAAATTTGATGCTCTTAAAAACATACAGAATAGCTTTCGAAGAAAAATACATGGATTAGGAGATACCGAGCAGAATCTGAAATAAGTTCAAAAATGTTATAGTTTTTTCACAACTTTTTGAGAGTTGCAAACTTGAGAATACATAGCCCTAATAAGTCCAAACAACATACTAAAAAATCAGAAATACACATAATGTTTTATTAATTTATTGTTGATTTTGACTGGCCTATTCTCTCAAAATGGTAAATAAAACTACAAGTAACCATTGTTTAAAGAAACTTTTATCAGAATAGATGTTAATTAAATTTCAATTATAAGCTCCTATGACAATTTCAATTTTCTAAGTTGGATTTTGTCAAAAAAAATAGGAAGTGTCTTATGATAACCTAACAAACTGTGGAAATTAATGTATGTTAACATAATATATAGTGGGTCACCCGGTATATTGTGCTTATAATTGGGCATGAAGTTCTCATAACCTGCACTTTATGTCGTTAAAGAACTGTACTATCTCAAATGAATATAAAAATTGAACGGAACAAAAGAAAATTTCATTCGAGTATTGTGATAAGAAAAAAAATATTATTAGCTTTTTTTCAACCGATAAAAATTTAAAACAATAAAAAATTCAAAATATCTTATCTAAGTAATGGGTGATTAGAAAAACTTGAGCACATTTCCAACGACTGCAACTCGTTCAAATGTTTCATTTTTCCTGATAATCAAAAAAACTCAACAATATATACTCAAACTCCACACTAATTAACTCATCTCTCCTAAAGAAAAATAAAAGAACTAAAATAAAAATCACAACTCGTGAAATTTAATAATTTCCGACTAAAAATTCAAAATTGTAATAAAATCAAGCGCTCGGGAAAGCAATAGAACATCCATATATTGCCCGCCCAACGACTAGGTAATTAAAGAATATTGCAAATTTTAAAGAAAAAAAAATAGTTATTATCATTTATATGTATCAGAATCATTTATATGCTCTAACATTTTTTTTCGTCTTAATAAAATTTTTTTCTATTTAATCAAATGGGAGATCTATTCATAATTTTCAAAGAGCATTCATTTTTTACAGTGAGGAATTTTCTTGAGCGACTCAACTGACCTTTAAATCGTTAAATGATCTAATAAAGAACTGCGAATCCAAAAACATTAAAATGCCTCGCGTTTAAATTAGCGTATTAAGAGGTTTTTGCCTCCGTGTTTTCTATATAATAATTTCAAGCGAATCACAGATTTTTTAAAAATTTTTAGAAAAAAATCTGTTTTGGAGTTAATATTATGATTTTTCATACAAATCTTGTTTTTTATGGAACTCATATTGTAGATAATTTCATACCATTGATGAAAAAAAGGCTTGTTTTTCATTGATTCTGAAACGTGGAAATATTTTTTTCTCTTTTTCAAAATTTATGAGATTGACATGAATGTTGTGATGGCTTCACTGAACCGTATCGTGCATATGGATTGAGTTTATCACAAGTGATAATTTGCAATTTTTTTTCTTACTTTAGTAAACTCGATTAGAAGTTATGTGTAATATCTATGAAATGAGAAGAGGAAAAATTTTTTTAGCCTTTTAAAAACTTGGTGGTATGAGATAGGCACTCGAGCATGAAAGAAAATACATTTTTTTTTCTCTTAAATATTTTTTCATGTTTCTTTTAATAGAAATTATAAGCAAGTGAAATAAATTTTCATAAGTTTTCTTCTGGTCAAGAATCATAAATAATGTAAATATTGAGCGCGATTTAATGTCGGATGCGTTTTGTCTGGTGTTTAATGTGGCATGGGGCGATGATAACGCTGTTTATTGGCTTCCGGATGGCTTTGCTGTGTTACTTAGATTAACGTTTTTAATGTTTTATTATATAAAACATACAATACATACACACCTTTGCCTATATATTCGTTTATTTATAAACATTATCATAAATAATTGCGGTTATTTAATTTTTAATTTTTTTTAAGCTAATAAATCAGTCTGCCATATCCAGAAAATATGAAATTCATGGTTTGAACTATAAAAAAAAACAACAACGAGAGATGACTATGAATCGAAGGCGTTTAACGTTTGTATATATTTGACTGACGCAATATTTAAATACATTGATAAAATGTATTGAAATGAAAAGGAAAACGGCTTTATATTGTTTACGAGACGTTTTTATTACTTTGACATGCATTTCATGTTGATAAAAGCCGCTCGGCTGAGAATTGTTGGAATTATTCTCGAAAATAAAAAAAAAACTATGCCTATGTATGTAGGTATGTGAGTTTATGGTATTATCGGATCGGCAAAAACTTTCGGAATTTTCCCGATGGGAAAATGGATGGTGGGACGCAAAACGTTTAACAGGACAAGGTGAAGAAAACGCAAAACGCTATACACAAATCTAATCGTCCAGCTAAAAATAAATGAGAAATTCGAGCCGTGTAATCGACTTGCAAACATTGCGGTTCAATGACGTTTGTTTTGAAAATGAGATAAGTCAAATAACTTTTGATAAATTTTAAAACTAGTGCATTCACTTGTATCATAAAAGAAATACAATCTTATAATAATAATAATACAATTGTTGGTGTCAAAATGAACTATAAGTAAGTCAAACACATTCAAAAATGATAATTTTATAGAAGATCGAAAACCTTCTTAAACTGAAACGTTGAAACTATAGTTTTAGTTTTACGAAATTCTATCAAAATGAACAAATTAAAAGCTTTGAATGAAAATGTGTAAGAACTGGAACAAAGCAAATTTGTTGTCTGTTGTCTTTCGAGTTTTTTATTTTGGTATTTCAAGGTGCTTTAACATCTAACATCTTGTTCCAGATGAAAATAAGACCGTACATTGTACGTTAGAGGCCGTTTATAAAATACGTTCGCATACCAGAGGGAGGGAAAGATATAGCTTAGTGTGTCAAGGTGTGACAAGGGGAGCGGGGAGGGGGATCTAAGAGAACGTGACGTTCGTAATTCATCAAATAATTATTCTTTAATTTTTTTCTCGATTTTTTAATTTTATTTTTCTGTCACGATAGCAAGTCATCCGTATTGAATGTGTAAGTTTTAAATAAGTATATTATAAAAAAATATTAGGTAGACATTATATTTTTATGTATTTGAAGCATTTGAAGAACCTGTGGACTGTTGATATTTAATAAAAAAAAAATCTAATTATTTTAAATATTTATTACTGTATGGAATATAAAATTCTTTCATAATATTTATTATGTGTACCGCCAAATGTTGACGTTTTTACAATTGTACAGCAACAAATTAAAAGGTTCAGAACCACTGTCTATGATCTCCGCACTTTCCTGCCTTTAATTTTTGTAGATATATTAATCTAAAGACGTTTTTTGAAAAGTATTTTCTTATTAAAGTCTTAGCGTCTCTCATGTTAATAGTCCGCGACTCCCGATTTTGAAACCACTGCTTAATACATCAGTGAGCTGGTTTCGATTCCCGTTAAGCCCACGATTTTTCTAAATTGGTAAAATATAGAAATTTTCTGTTCTTAAAAAATCTTGATATTACCTTAGAACAACTTAAAATACTTAAAAAGCTGAAAGCTTTTATCTCACTTTCGCAAATTATTTCATCAAAATGCATTTTTAGTAGATATACCTATATTCACAAATATCTAGCGATATTTGGGTAGGTACTTATAAATCTCAAATATAGTAAAAATATATGCGTATCTTGAAATGTGCATTTTTAATTTTAAACTAAAGGAAGACCTAAGAATATAACTTTTTTTATTAAAAAGGAGCCTTTAAATTGCAAAAATTGTTCTTGTGTTAATTTCTCCATGGTCCATTTTACGGTACAGGAATGTGTCGTTTGTTGTTTGTCTCAATCGAATCCAATTGCATTTTCATGAAAGTCATCACAAAATCTCCAACTGACTGGATGTATAACCTTCAAATTATGTATGTTAGTAAAAGACATCTCATTTCATTAGCGGATCAATGACCATTCTATGTATGTGTGTACCAATGTGTACATTAGTACGTATATGAACCACGAAAAAATATAAACTGGAGTTTCACAAAACCAGCTTCGAGCCATTCAAGTCGAACCAGTTTTTTTTTTCAAATCAGTTCTCATCTCCTTTTCTCTCATTTCGTATCAAAAAATATATACAACACAATTTTTTTTTTGGTCCAAAAGTATAATTTACAACAAATCGTCTCTATGCCTAACTGTATCTGGATAATAATCGACTAGTAGCATTTTGCTCTAACTCCACAACCATTTCCGCCCTCAATCAGAGAATGTCAATAAAATTGACTTGGAGTTCCCACAAAATATTTCTTGGTTTAAATTTTTAGAAGATTTTTTGAATTTATTGGAAATTGCATTGATATGTCGCTCGTTCATTATTCGCGGTTGATAGTGGCTCGATTTTTTCTTTTGCACGTACTGTCACCGTGTCACTCGTTTTGGTTAACTATATGGGGTGACATTTGCCGTCTCGATCGAAAACCGTCGGCCATCAAGCTATCGTCACATCACATCAGACGCTGTCGCCAATCGCCGTGTCCAATCATTTGCGACCATATTAAGCACAGAGAGAAATAATGCAGGACCGTCGCGGCGCGGCATTTCGATGCACTTGCAACAGCGACGACAGCAATGCAGCTCTTCTTCGTGCGATCAAAGTTGTGCCGCTGAAGGATTGTTGCACGCTGGCTGCCTGACCGTTGCTCTTAATATTTATTCACCCATACACCATGTTAAACACACACATACACATACACACAACAGCAACGGACCAAGTAAAAAAATAAACGGGATCTTTAGAATTGTTTAATTTATTTATTTATGTTCCAATTCCAATTTTTCTTTGCCCTCTTCTATAATTCGCCTCAAAAACTTACTTTTATATAACAACCTCTTCAAACAACATCACCATTGGTTTTTCATATATCTATATGCCATACATGCAACGTGACTGCATATGGAAGTGAAGTTTTGATCGGCACCTTTGTGACCACGACAATTTATCCCCTAATCGAACCCATAAAAAACACCATCGGCCAAGATTATATGGATAAATGGTTTGCCGCCATTAATTGAATCGCCATTTTTGGAACGTTTAATTTCATAATAACACTTGGTTGACAACCGCAAAAAAAAACGTGAAAATAGTAGAAGGCAAAAAATGGACATTTACGGGAAAACGTCTACCTATAATTGAACAATAAAGCCTTAAATTTTTACAATAGACGATTTTATACTCATCAAAAAAAATTCATTTTTAAGACCACGTCTATTATAAACAGTTATATACTGCTTTAATTTATCTTTCAAGTAGCTAATGTCAATCTCTACCAATAATAAGATTGAAGATTTCTGCTTTTTGAAAAGTTATATAATAAAAATGTTACGTCTTACCTGCGCGAGCGAACAAAAACGGAATTATTTTTCTCAGCCGAGATTTTTATCTAATCTAAAAAATGTAAGGTGTTTTGTTAAAAACTTTTTAATACCTACATTTTCATATATTTTATAGAAAAAAATGTATGCCATTTACATTGTAATTTTCCCAAAAAAAAAAACATTGTTTGTCGAGGGTAAACATGAAAACGGCGATTTCAATGAAATTTTTACAAAAATGTACTAAATAATGTAACTTACATTATAGGCTACTTTTTATTTCGAATAGTTTTGTCTGTCTACCTGTTTGTCCTTGGCAAACTTGAAAACGGCTGGTCCGATTTGGACGAAATTTTCACATACAGTTAGTAAACATTACAAAAAGTGCTATAAAATACTTTTTATTCCCCAAAAAATTTGATTTTCTGAGCAAAATATAAAAACTATAAAAACATATATAGCCAAACTTGAAAACGCTCAGCAAAGCGGGCGGGATCAGCTAGTATGACATAATATCTATATTATGTACATAATTATCAAAGCCGGCTCTATTTGAAAATTCCTTATTACCGTCTCTCGATTTTTCGTAAATTAAAAACTAATTTAACGCTAGTATATTATGTTTTATTTTCATTTTATGTAGAAAAAGATATTATAATAAATGATACGAATGTTTGTATTTACATTGTGTGTCACAGCAAACAAGTCTTCCAATTCAAAGAACCACTCATAACATTTGTTTCGTGTTGGTGCTCGATCAAATTTTGCGTGTATCAAAATAAAGAAACGAGAAGACAGAAAAAAAATGTTGGTGAGGTTTTTGATGCGGTGCCAAACAATTTATATTAATTTAAATTTCATTTACGAACCAGTGTAGGTAGATATAGGTAAATATCGTTACACACATAAATGCCGCCACACAATCCATAAGTGACTATAATGCTGTTGAACATATAAATGAACCGTGAAAATTTTACCGTGCTACTTTAATATGTTTATTTCTAAGCATTTCCTATCTTATTAATAGAAGAAGTAAGAAAAATTAGTGTTGAAAAATGGATCATGATGGCTTATGCTTACGCGTTATGTCATGTCGTCGACGCCTTATTTGAACGTTATTTTAATATACATAAAACGCTTTAAAAACATCACACATCATTTATAACGAGGCCTGCATTACAGACCTGATTTAATACACAGCATGAATTAAATGCATCGCTATTGCACTTGTCGTGTGTTGCAACACTATATAAACGAATACATACAACCTGTTATAGCATTGCAATAATTGGATATTTAAGGGGTCGATTAAGTATACACCATAAAAATGCTTCAAAAATTTTTAAAAAATAAATGTTTATCAATGCAAGTAGAGTTTCCATAGTAACCTTAATTTGTGAAAATTGTTCATTAGCTGTCAAAATAACTATCAAATCTAGATAGGCAAGAAATCAAATGTTTCACACATTTCTACCATAGATTTTCCACAGTAAGCTCAATTGCTTATTTTAAGCTCAATTAATACAAATCAATCTAAAAAAAATATTTGGGAAATTCAATTATTCCGTTTAAAACCCGACTACTCAAAAATTGAAAAAAAAAAACAAACGACACTATCTTTAACTTTTATCTAACGGAAGTATATAAATAAAACAATTTTCAAGCCTCCCTCTCTTTCTAGCATTTGTTCGACACTCAACATGTCAACTATTTCAAAAAAAAAAATTTTTTTGAAAAATGTGAATTTCAGTGAATAAATTTGCCTCGTTTATGAAATCTCGTATTTATAAATTATTCATAGACTGCAACATTATAACAAAACATTTAACTGATTATTTAGACTTTTCTATGTGGTGAAAAAACAAATACAAACATCGTTGTCTCACCAATCAAATTTCTCTATTATTATATTATTAAATTGAAGTCAAAGGTCACGGGATAAATAATTTAAAACTATTTTATATCCCAGGTGACCTAAGCCATTGATCAAGTCTATCTATGTATTTATATCTCACGAGTGATTTCATGGATCGCGATTTCCAATTTTGTATTGTCCGCGCTATTAGAGAGCCGCAAATATAACAATTAGTCTAATATTCTGATCTCATCCTTGCCTTACCTAAGTTTCCTTTAGTCGTGCCATTCATTTTGTACATTGTATATTATAAAAAATTGCCAAGTATAATCAAATGCATTTAATATACCTACCTAAATATACCTAAATGGAAATGACGAAACTACTATCCGTTTATTTTTCCATTTTTTTTTTTAATCAAATAGAAATCGACTTAGCGAATAATAGCACAATCTGGCGAAAATATCTGTTATTTAACCTTAGTTTTTCACAACAATATTTAAAACGTATAAGTAATCGAATATAAAGAGTATAGGATAAAAAAAAACTCTCGTTACTTATGAGGAGTTTTATGCAATAGTTTTTTAAAAGAAATCGAGGTGAAAATTATACGATATTGATGAAATAAGACATTTAGATGGAATTTATTGAAAAAGTAAAATGTAAAACAGACTAAATATGTTTTTTATTAGAAGGCTTAGGCACGGCATTTAAAAATAGGGTTAACAAAATTTTTAGGTTAAATTAATTTTGAGACCAACACAAATTTTTTCTGTATATTTGGTGAAATCGACTTTTTTATCATCGCCCCAGATATACATATAGACCGATTTTTATCTCGATCAGTTCTCGATTCACTGCGGAAATGGAGAACTGTGTGTATCGAACGATGCTCCATAGTCAAAGTCTATACGGAGGAGTCGTGTCTTATATTTCAAATAATTGAAGATTGAAAATTGTCTATAATGACACACAAAACATCTAATAACCATTCGGACGAGAGGAAAAAATGCCTCGGCACGAAACCGTTGGTTCGGTTTTCGTTTTTTCTTTTTTTTTTTAATTTTAATATCATGCTTGGCCTTATACATACAGGAAAAATAGACAACGAAGAAGCGATACATTGGTCAGTGATGGAAAGAAAAGGCATCATTGATTCGCTTTAGGGTCGAAGATGGTTCAGAGATACTAAGAATTTAAGTCATTTATCCAAGATGAAATAGAAAGTCAAAAATAATTGTTGATAAAAAACTGTCAAGACATGTAGGAAACTTAACCTTTCAAAAATTTCCCTATTTTCATGTTTTGTAAAACATTTACTAAATACATATAGTCGATCGACTAGCAAGGGCTCCAATTTACTTGAGGAACGCGCGATAGCGTCACTCTGCTCTGGAGGTAAATGCTTAAATCGTGACCATTAAGAAAAAAAGCTGGCCCGAGAGCCCCACGTTCGGACCTCCTGCACCTTCGCAACGACTTTTCAATCACTATAATATTGCCTCTAATTTCACATTTCAGTGATGTGATGCCCTTTTTTCGTCTTCGACGAAATATCTGATGGTAACACAACTCGTTCTCAGAATAAACATACATACACACAATACACACATATTATGAACAACTGGCAACGCAAATTTTAACAAAAAATCTCCTTTAAGTAATTTAAATCTATTACGAGTTAGTTGTGGAGATCGCTATCTAATTTAAAAAGCCACTTATTGACAAAATTATAGCTCTAAATATCTATCATTAGAAAGTCATTTGCTAATTTTTTGGGCGAAAGACAAAAAATTAACATTGCATGTTTGTGGTTTTTTTAACACGAAATTAACTAATTTACGTACTAAGCTTTCATTTCCTTACAACCTTAAAAGCTGTCATTGGAAAAAAAAATAATAAGAAATTTTAATAGAACTAGATATTATCATTGTACAACACCATCTCTCAAAAAGCTATAAAAGAAACAAAATGAAAAATTAGGCAAGTTTAGAATTAACAGCTTTTGGTGGAAAGGTAATAAAAATTAACATTTTGTTTAAAATACGACTAAATTGGGACAAAATTTTATGCTCCCAAGTCAAATTTTCATTAATAATCAATATTTTTAAGATGAAGTGATACAAAAAGAATTAAACACAATCTCACCCAAATAAGTTCCCAAAATTTTGTTGAGTGCCAAACTTAAAATGAAGTGTAAAAAAAACATTTTGCACGACCAACCCTAACAATAACCAATTTTCGAAATTTCTATTTTACTAAAAGTAAACGATAATTGTACTACTTACACTAAAATATAATTCAAATCATATGTTTTGATTTCTAAAGATTCATTCTAATCAAACAGATCCTTTAAAGATCAAAAACAAATGTGACTAAAATGTTCAAGCCTTTCACATAACCTACATACGCGGCGATGTAGTTTTTCCTATTTTTTCACAATCCTGCTTTTCAGTCACAGTCTCAATTTGGTCAAAAAACATACATTGTAACAAAATCTAGAAAAAAAAATCGTTTCAATAAGGAAAAATTTCCAAGTTGCCACTTCAAGTTTTCTCACAGCAAATCCTTAAATTGCACACCTAAAAAAGAAGAAACTGTCACCACTACCAGTTTTGAACCTAATCAAATCTTTGAAAAACGAGGCAGAAAAAATTTCTTTTTCGACTTTGTGGAAAAAAGACGGTGGTGGTTCTGTTGCGTGTGGAAGTTGGAGAATATCGCAGAGACCTTATCGCCAAGCACTTCCTCTGGCACGACAGCTGTCCATGGTCAGTCATATGTGGCAAAACAGGCATTAAACAACCTCCTCACATATATCAAATTAATATATTCCACTTTCGATATTATATTATATTATTATTATAATACGATAAACCGTTTTTTTCTCTTCTTCTCTTCTTCTCTCCTCCTCCTTCCCATCTACGTCAACCTCTTCTTCGGTAAATATTTCATATAAATATATTACATTGCGATTATTGAACAGATAACGCGCTTTAACTACCTTTTTACGAAATATGATTATTTCGAGATTTACGATTAAAATTAAAAATTTAAAAATAAATACATACTTAAACTTATTTTTATAATATAATAATAAAAAGATAGATACGATAGAGAATTATTATGCTCAGTGAAATTTCAATGAAAATACCTCGAATAAATAATAAATTTAAGTTAAAACTTTTTTTAAATTAAAAGTCTGAAAATTACCTTTAAGTAAATAATAATATAACTAAACACAACCGAATGAATAACCAACCTTCCAAAAGCCGCACAACCAATAGAACCAACCAATCTTTCTACTACGTTTCTATGGTAACTGATAAAACTACCCTAGTAGATATTGGCGCAACTAATTAAAAATATATATGAGTAACCATGGAAACGATTATTTATTTAACTGAACTTTTTAAAAGTTTTTCTTTGGAGGTTATATACCCTATAGTTGGTAGTTTCATAAATGAAAAACATTCTTTTCACTAACCTGTAATAGTCTTTTTTGCAGTAGATGTTACCATCGCGGGAAAAGCACGTGATTTCCCCGTCCAGGGTATGTCTACATTGACAGCACTGCAAACATGCAGCATGCCACCGTCGGTCCACAGCCTGAAGATAAAATCTGTCGGAAATGCGTTGGCCACAGCCGGCACACACAACGACTTCCTGGTGCTCGTGCGCTGGTGGTGTACTTGGGGGTTCCAGTTTCGGTATTTGGTGCTCCTGTAAGCGACACAGGTCGTCGTTTATCGTCGTAATACACGTCGTATTTTGACATCGCCCGCTCGCGATCGTGTTATGTTGACTCAAACAACTTTGGACGCAAGGCGTTAATGAATTCGTGTGGCAGGTCGTCGTCGCCGACGAGGATGATGGAGGTGTGTGACTGATGCCACACTGTTGTGGATTCAAACAGGACTGATGATTGTTATTATTGAGGTTACTGTTGTTATTGTTGTTACTGGGAGTGCTACACGTGCTACCCTCACTACTACTGCTGCACAAGCTTCCAGGATCTACATCCCCCATCGACGAGGCGCCATCACACGCAGGCAAATTCGGCGATAAGTCCCTTGACGGGTCGTATGCCGGGCCCAAATACCTCTCGTGCTGATGTTGTTGCTGTAATAAAAAAAAAAAATTGATTCAAATCCATTTTCGCATTACTTTGATGTGCAAATTAACTTTATTATCCACATGAAGTCAACTTTGATTAATAACGCGTCAATTTACGACTTCCTTCTTATACCTGGGAATTGACGGGTTGAAGGGAGAGAGCACAACCAATGCAGATTGCCACTTTCACATGCATACATGCTCTCGCTATAAATAGGCTTCGGTCGAATCGAACCAAACCATTTCTCGTTTGGCAGGTTCTTGTCAAAATGTACTAAAGTGGATATAGGAGAGAAAGATGCGGCGCGACGCTTTTCACCGATAAATGGGAGAGACGATTGCATCGGATGAATGTGAAAGAGTCGAATGGAGATGACCGGCTCGGAGAGACCAAACCTTCTACTCATCACCCTATGGGTGAATTGAGTGATTTATTATGAATTATTCTCACCTATGTACAGTAAAATGTAACGTCTACATAAACAAAAGTGCTTGTAATTGAATGACCTTTCTCATTTATTTACCTCCAGGCCTTTTAAACTTTTCTATTTAAGAAAAATATTGGAAAATATCCGTGATTTTAAGACCCTAGACTTATTTGGTTATAAGTTCGATTGGAAATAGTTAACATAAAATTAACATTTTTAAAGAAAAAAAAAACATAACGTACCATAACATAACCAAATCCATGTGATAACTGCATAGGGTATTGTACCATAGGAGTACTAAACTAATTTTAAAAGTAAAAAAATGGTTGTCTGTAAAGTCGGTTTACGGACGATAGTTTTACGTGATAACGTCATAAAGAAACATTGACAAAAAATTGCATACTTTTATGAATTGAATTGAATTATTATCACTGAATTATCATTATTTTTCTAAAACGAAGACTGAAAATTATGAAGGAAATCAATTAAATCTTATTAAGTAAATTGTAGAAAAACACAAAACAAGTTGTCTAGGATTCAACAATTATTGAATACGAGGCATAGCTACAAGACATAGCTTAGCTATGCCTCTCTATCTCTTGTATCGCGTTCTCACTTGCACGCACAGGCTCAAACGGAACATGACCCTTTATCATGCAGGATACCCAGTGTTCATCAATTTATAAGACGCTAATCACGTCAAAAAATTGTTGATTAAGTAGTTTGTATGTACATTATAAGGAAAACTCATATCGCCCTCATCTCCCAATTTTCATTCATTTCAGAGTTTATATAATGAAAGAGTAAGTCATAAGGAAAAGAAAAAGTTAGGTTTAAAAACTAATACTGAAAATAGAGCTATTAAATGAAAATAAAGATCGTAATTTAAGCCGTTTTCCAATTTTGATAATGTGTCAGTCTCCTAAGTCGTATTTAACAAATAACACTGATTTTTTTTCGATTTAAAAAAATGTTAAACGTAGACTAGGTATGAACTAAGAATTTCGGTAATGAAATTTTTAAAATTATAGAACTTTAAATGTTATAATTACACATTGAAAAAATCCGCTATAAGTTACCGAAAACTTCTCAAAATTAAATCACTGCAGCTTTCTACGTACTACGTTCTCAGTGAGGGTCAGTTAATGGTTTTATCGTTTCGTTTATATTGACTTAAACTTTTTTTTAGGCAAAATGACTAGTTTATCGTTTAGTCTATGATTTACTTTGGTTTGCATGGCATGTCTTACACTCACGGCAGATATTGAATATAATATGGACGAAACGTCTGATGATGGGATTGCACGGAGGGCACGGGCCTGCGGTATCAAGTCACGACCCCGTGTACAATATCGACAATGCTCATCACTCTCTGTGTGGCATTGCATTCTCATTGCACCAGCAAAAAAAAAAACTATAAAAAAAGGCACCACGAAAAAGAACCAGGTATTCGCGCGAGCCGCGATACTGTCTATGTTTACACAAGAGTATTAAACACGAGAGAGCTTCAACTACCTATATCTAAACGGCTCGATCATTAGGAGGTCACCAACTGCATTTATACCCATGCACAACAAAAAAGAATCTCTTCGGTCCACACATACACATCTACACACATAAAAACGGGTGTTGAAAACTTGTGCTAAATCTCCATCGATAAAAACCATTTCAATGGAGACTCGGACTTTATATGTATGCAAGCAGTTAAGTCCCGTGCAAGGGAAAAACGGTCGAGAGATTACGGCAGGCGCCATTGTTTCCACGATTAAAAGGCACGTATCGGATTTTATAATGCAAGTTTAGAGCGTTTTTATGTGTGGCTCTTTATTTATTTATATATATTATATATTATATTAACACATTGCAAAAACACATAAACATATTTTATTATCGATCATAATAATGGCCTCGACAGGTTGAGTGTGTCAAATTCCCGGAAGGCTTTGCCAACATAAATTTACATGCGAGCGAGGGAGACGGTGAAAATCAGGATACGAGAAAGAAAAGAAGCATAACAGACCCATGAAGCATTTATATAGGTGCATATAACTATTGGATTGTAATCTTAATAACTTCACAATTACAACTGGGAACGCGGAGATTTTTATTCTTGCACCACAAAAAAATAATTAAATGAATTATAACGAGTCATTGACTTAACACTGATCAACTAAACTCGATTTTTATGAGGTTCTATTAAATTTTCAAACTTTTTATCTTCAAACCAAAATAGTCACAAATGTAATAAATTAGCCTTTTTCCTGGGAAGATTTAAAAAAAATCCGCTAGGAGCAGCACCGGTGGCGGGGTACATATGTTTTGAATTCTCTATTGACAACAACGTCAAACGTACGTCTTATTACTATTAGAATAAATAAATATTGTGGTCAAAAATATAAAAAAATTGTCATGCCTACAAAACATTGCACGTCTGATAGTCGATACAAGCAGGATGGTGTAAAACTAAGAATATTATATTTACTTAATTTACTACATAATATTATAGCATAGCAAAAAGAACGAGGAATAGCTTGAGATGGAAAATTTGCCCAGTTTGTAGTAGGAAAACTGCATGATGAGGAACTTGGTAGAGTTGGGGTTGAGTAATTTCATACGTTGCTGTTTATCCGCTAGACATTTACCACCATCAATTCCAACGAAAATTTTTTTATCATTACCGTTTGCAATGGATTCTTCAATTCTCAAATATACAAAAAAAATCAACTTAGTTTATTTAAAATAATAAAATTTTCAACAACACATTGGCATATACGAGAAAATTTATGAACCAACTAACCTTTCAACTAGGACATTTTTATTACCTGATACGGTTAAGCCACGACATGCAAGCCATCGTTTTAAATCCCGGACAAGATGATCTTGCACTTTTGCAAATTTCAATTTCGCTCCAGGTACATCATCTTCCGTTAATTCCATTATAATTCTATTGGTTTGACGTTGTTGTCAATAGAGAATTCAAAACATATGTACCCCACCACCGGTGCTGCCCCTAGCGGATCTTTTTTAAATCTTACCAGGAAAAAGCCTAATTCACAACTTTCAAAAGTTAAAAATTAATGCTTGGTTAAAAAAAATATTTTCATTAAAATCGAATCAAAATAAAAGTTGAACAAGGCCTTATTGTATTTGGATAGATTCAAAATGGAATTTTCAAGGGATAAACGATGAGCTTATTGGAATTAGCAAAGCAATGTTTGACTTGGAAAATCCAATGGGTTTTCCATGAGACAGATATGAAAAAAAAACTCCACCCCATTCTGGTGAAATTGATAACGAATGCAATATTCAAATATTTCAATTTTGACATGCGATCGTGTGTTCAAGTTCAGTCTTCAGACCAAAGCGTTTCACCACCAAGTGCGGAAGTATTTGTTGATATAGTGCGGCATGGTCAGTGTTTATAAGTAAGCTCCTGTCAGACACGCAAACTTTCTCAGGAAATATGCGTGTAACAATTGAAACGATTACAAAAACCAAGAGAAGCCAGGTAAAATTGAAAGGCACTCCACAAGGAAAAGGCTTCGAGCACTTCATTAATAGATATAATTCAATTTTAATATTTCTTAAAAACTATTTGTCATCAAAACCTATTTGGATGTTTGGTAAGTATGGAATTTAGGTATTTTTTTTCAAATATGATTTAGATGAAATATTTGTAATAGGTAAGCAAAGACCTCCTGTGAGGTGTGGGGCAGATGTTGGCACAGATAAAGCCCTCATTCAACCACAATAGTCGCAAGTTCCCGACACCAAGTGGCATGCTGACACGTTCCCTGAGACATTTAATCCTCAAGAACTACCTGGTCCAGTGGTTTCAGCCAGCACAAGCTAAACCTCTTAAGTTCTTCCATCTATCCACACAAATAACCCATAACGACAAAGGCCGTAATCGGTTTGAAACCCATCATGTTCTACCTGCAAATTTTCTGCCCTCAACTCTCACTCAACTGCAAACCGTTCGGTTCAAATAAATTTCTCAAGATGTTTTAAATATGGCATTGTGTCTCTATAACGAAACAAAACTTGTTCGAAAAATCAATGAGAAAAGCCATTTGTGGCGCGGCGATTTACATAAACGTTTCGCGCTGGAGAGAATTCTATTCCCTTTTTCGATTGTTTTTGATTTGCGTAAGACAGTTGCGAATTAAAAATTAGCCACTTTAATGGGTATTTAATGATTCCTTTCTATGAGAGAAGAATTTTTACATTGGAGATCTTAGGGAATATATGTCTAGCATTTTAATTTGTGCAACAGTATGTCAGTAAAATGGCTGAAATGCATGGATATATTGTTGTTTGCGATTGTGTTAGTAAATACAATGTGTGTATGTGTGGAAGTCAACTTTTGCGTTTATGGTCATTCTAATTTGTGGTGGCTTTTTTTAATTTGGTCGACGTTGTTGGTCTCATATGTATCGATGATACATTATACGACTTATGAATACAACTATAGATAGATAACTGGAAAAAAAACTTGAAGTTCTATATTTGATTACGAAAAATCGATTTATATCCCTAAAAATTTGACTAACCAAATAAAAGTAAAGCCCTAAACTATTTACTTTACGATTTTTTAACGTTAATAATTCCCTTGACCACGTTTTGTTTTAACAGTCGTAAATTACGTATTCTTTAAACAGTAAAGCCATTAAAATTTGACGTCTATATTTCTTAACATTAATATATATTTTTAAACTTGCACCAAGATATAACATGTCTTGAAAACGTCCGAAATAAAAAGAATTATGATATATATTTCCAGGCATTTTTGCGTATCGTGTGTATATTTTAATGTTTCATTTCGATGTCGAGATAACGCCGGATGTGGGTTTAATTTTTTTTCGTTATTTATTTAAAAAGCCATTTTCACCTATTACTACATTAAACACTGGATATTATCGATTAATTGAAAAAAACAGCTACTTATATAGTTAATTTGTTGAGCAAACAATCGAACACATTGTGTAACTAAATCACTTAAACCATCCACCTTTTTTTGAAATATAGATATTTTTTAAACGTTAAAGAGGTGCTAACTGAATGTGTACATAGATTTGTCAAAAGCCACTAACGACGAGGGTTTAACATCACGAAAAGAAAAAAGGAAATGTAAGAGTTGGTAAATAAATGTGAAAAAATGAACCTTGGCTCGTTGAAAAATTTTTCACCAAAATGATTAATATATTGTGTGCATTAAGTGATGAACTTTCGACGAATTTGTTTTTGACATGGTAATTTAAGAATGGTGGAAGGTATGCTTAAAGAAAGATTTTCAATCTTGACGGCAAGTTTGAGCAAATTGAACCGAAGGTACCTATATATATTTTTTTATATATGTATGTAGACCAACACAAAAGTCGTGTTGAAATAAGTAATAAGAGCAATGCTCATCGCCGACAAGACGTCTACAGTTTGCGGGTGGCCACGCCGAAAAGCCATCAATACATCTATATAAATAAAATGATAGCTGTTTTCTAATGTTTGATTTTAACTCAAAAACTACTGGATCAATTTCGATCATTTTGTTTTTGTTTAACTTCTTATGTACTTGGTCTTTATCTAAAAAAATAATTATCACGATATCTTCTTTAAACAAAGTAATTAAAGTTTTAAAAACTTACGATATTTCTAAGCAGGCCGCGTATACTTCCGTTGTTTTTTAGTTGCTTTGATAGAGTGGGGCAAACGGTGTTATGCGCATGGAAAATGTTTCTTCTTCAACTGACTAATGATTAATTCATATTTAAGCGTACGCGGTACGACGACATCCAGCTAAGCAAGATATTCGAATAAAAAAAATATTTTTTGATTTCTAATTTTTTCTGTTTTTAAAATATTTTTTGTAGCTTTATTTTTTATTCTCTTTTAGCATTTTTCATATTTTACTGTACGGAAAAAATGTGTTGTAGTTGTGTTGTAACTAGTATTATATAGGATGACACCACGTGTGGTAACGTTTACCAGTCAAGTGTAATTAAAAAACTGTAGTATTATTAACAACACAAACTAGTAAAAATGTAGTTGAATTTTTGACACTTGCATTTATTTGTCAAATTTATTGGTTATGTTGTACGCACCGCATGCTTACACGCCAAAATTTGTTAATTGTACAACACTCAGCAGTTGTAACAGCTACATATATTTTCTATACTAGGGTAGTTAAAAATACTATACGTTAGAGCTGAATACAACACAGTGTGTTATCTAATGTTACATTTGTAGTTATAGTGAACACAAAGTGCAGTTAAAATATTACAAGTTTAGTGTTGTAAATCTTACACCACTATTTTTTCCGTGTGTAAATACTAATTCAAAATACATTTTTAAGTTACAACCGTTACAATAATCAAATTACTTTACAACACTCCCTTTTATTATTGCATTTATCTTTTAACCAGAAAGAGTTAAATTAGCGAAAAACATTTTTTTAAATTAAACTATACCTATGGTAAAAAATTACTTCTTCAGATTCCGCAATTTCTCCAAGTGTATAGTTATTAATTGATTAATAATTAACTTTTCAAAAATTTGCAAACTAAAAATTAAAATCGCTTTAAAATACAAAAGTCACATTTTTAAGTTTTTTTAATTTTAAATTGCTCCTTAAATGGTCTTTCCGGATGCGCAATTGCTTGAGGTGTATAGTTAATAGTTAATTAATAATTGTTAATTGTTTAAAAATTTTCAAGCTCAAGAAAATAAAATCGCTATGAAATCGAAAATAATTTTTAATTAAAGTTTCTGTTTTTTTAAACTCATTTCTGCTCTGCTCTGCTCTTTTCAATACGCAAATAATTGATCAAATTTTTGCAATATTTTTAATAATAAATTATTTTTCTCAATTTATACATGTATTGTTGTATTATGACATCATCAACTGCCATTGGATCTTATAAACATGAATAGTTTAAAAATTGAATTACTAATTAGCTATACATCTGGAGCAATTGCGGATCTGGGAAGAGCATTTAAGGAACAATTTTTTGAAAAAAAAAATTAAAAAGTGATTATTTTGAATTCTATAGCAATGTTTATTTTTAAGTTAACTTTTAGTTAATAACTATACACTTGGAGCAATAGCAGATTTTGAATGAGCATTTAGGAGCAATTTTTTGGCATATAGTTAAAAATGTTCAACGCTAGGTTATTTTTTATATATTTTTGCTTTCAATTGTTTAAATGCTTTTCCTTTTTAAATTAAATTTGTTTTTTACATAATAACCTACGCAGCAACGTCGCGGGTATCAGCTAGTTACTTATATATTAATATCGATAATATATTTACAACCAAATGATAGCTAAATCAATACACGAGTAACAAGAAAGAAATTTTTGGGTGGAAGGCTTGTCACTATAATTTTATCTAAACAATAGTTTTTATAAATAGCTAATCTAATGAAAACTGGTCCACTCAATGAGTTAATAAGTGCGATATTAATTATTTTCAAAAAAATATTTCAAGTATTAATTGTATCAATAAAAAAACATTATCAAACACAATAAAAGGCAAAATTCGAACGAAATGCTCCTTATCAGTTATTTGGTTCTTAGAAGTATGTTATCAAACAATAATTTTTTTTTTTCGGTGTTCAGATAAAAGTGTGTACTAACAAATTTCGTTGATTTTTTAAAACTTTTTGCCACAATTAAATCTAACATGATTTTAATTTTAAAAAATATTTACCGAATATAAATGATTTAAATTGAGGAAGACATATTAATATGATAATCCCATTTTTTTTTCCTCCAGAGAGTAATAATTTCAAAGTGAGTGCTAATGTTGCGGCTGGCCGATGAATTGTAGATGAATATCATTGTGTAATTCGAATAATAAAACGAGATTGTTAGATATTTAACAAGTCACAATAAATAGATAGTGTTTTCATAGTTTGTGGTTTGGCGCAAACTTACGAGGCCTAAAACGTACCCACAAACACATTGTATTTTTTAATCGTCTCTGCATTAGAGAGATATTATGCTTTCGAGACGTGATCATTAGGGCAGATAAGATTGAGAGAAAAATATTATAGCCACACAATATCAGAGTGAGCCACAATTGGACTTGGGGTGCATAATTTTGTACGTTTTAAATAGTTTAACAACGATATTTAGATAAACTGTTTAGAGGTGTGTTTGGGTGGTAATTTTATACGCGTTTTCCATCGACCTTATCTGCATCTCTCTGTCCGACATATAGTAATAATTTAAATGTCATTGTTCTTTTATTCGAGATTTATTTGCATTAAAAATTACCGTATTCTCTTAATTTGTAAACGAGTAATTAATCTTCAGGTAAAACCCATAGTCGTGGTGATACTAATTTGTATGGTACACATATAATCAGATTCACGCTTGAAAATCTCTTGTCAAATCGCCTGTGATGTTTCTACTGTCGTCCTCGGGATGATTTTAACATGAAACAATTATTAATATTACATCGTTTCGGTTAATGTTTTACGGAATCTATGTGAGTACTTACATATTACATAAATAATATATTGGTTGGAGCAACGATAACCCGTTCGTTCGTTTTAATTGATCGCTAGTTTACGATCTATGGAGGATGAGTGGAATGTACGAGTGTTTCTATTACATAAATAAATTATCTGTCTTCACGTCGTACCAAGTTGGGTGTTAAATTTATTGCCGTTTATTGAATTTATCAATATTGAGAAAAAAAAAACTTTTATGTAGTTATCCTCAATAATTACATTTTTAATTTGACTGATGGACGTTAACCTTATCTAAAATTATACAAAAATTATTTTCATGTTAAAATAATAATAAACCCGAGTCAATAGTTTTTGGACCCAAAAAAAATTATAGTAGGATGAAACCCATTAGAAAAGGAAGAGAATATAACAAAAATGAGAGGAAAAATAAATTACGGTCGATCTGAGGTTGGGAAGTGGAAAAGGGTTTTTTTTTTAGGGTCGAAACGCTTTATCTCAATTTTCGACAAAACTACAAGTCCTATAGAAAAAAGTTAAATGGCAACGTTGTAGGTAAAAAGAAGATCTACAACTTTTGTACTAACACTTTTTTCACATAACCTCAAAATTTATGTGAAAAATTCCAATAACCAAGATTTTGGTTTTTAATTTTTATCTTTTACAAATAAAAAATATTTTTTCATGAAATTTGGCAATTTACCTTTTAATGTCCCAAACACACTGTCATTTTTTGATTTAAATTATTAATTTTTTCACCTTATAATGACTTAATATTGAAAACGCACCCTAATTTTCAATCGAAAATTCTCACGTCAAAATATCTACTTTTTTAAAAAAGTCGGTGGGCGTTGAAATCTCTACTTTTTGATGGTGCACTTTAATTTTCTGGGAACATTTAACATTGTAATGTATAATTTTTTTGCACCATCAAAAAGTAGAGATTTCAACGAACAAAAAGCCCACCGACTTATTTAAAAAAAGAAATATTTTGATGTGAAATTTTCGATTGAAAATTGGGGTGCTTTTTCAATATTAAGTCAAAATAAGGTGAAAAAATAAATATTTTAAATCAAGCAAATTATACTGTGTTTGGGACATAAAAAGGTAAATTTTCACCAAATTTCGTGAAAAAGATTTTTTTTTGTAAAAGATAAAAATTAAAAGCCAAAAACTTGGTAATTTGAATTTGTCACATACATGTTGATAGAGTTGTAGATCTTCTTATTACCTACAACTATGCAATTTAATTTTTTCCATAGGACTTGTAGTTTTGTTGAAAATCGAGATTAACCGTTTATACCCTTAAAAACGCCCCCCCCCCCCCGTCCACTTCCCGAACTCAGATCGACCGTAATTTATTTTTCCTTTCATTTTTGATATATTCTCCTTCTTCTCTAATTTTAAGGGGTTCATCCTTCTATAATTTGTTTTAATTTTTTACCATTTTCAAAGGCTTTAGGTCTATAAGTGAAATACCTTAAAATTCGCATTTTAAAAAAAATTTCAAGCACGTGGTAAATTGTTCCAACCGGAAATGCTTCGAAAACAGTTTGTTATATATAGTAATAAATAAATGTAGTGGTGGCCCTGACAAATTTAAATAATGAAACCAATCAGATTTTATCTTTTAATTGTTGATCAAGTAACGGAAGAGGACCTGATCTCATTGTATATTTTCCCGACAGTAATAAGATAGGTCAGTGAGTAAAAAAGTGACTACTATAGTAACCAAGTAAAAATAACTAAAACAAATTGTCAAAAATTCAACAACTTTTTTTTTTTTTTCTCTTAAAATGTGTGCAACTTACTGCACTTGAACCCAAACGAACTTTTCCATCATCTCGTTAAAAACTCAAATAAACAACACCGCGTTTTCTCAAATTAGGCGCCACATTTATCTATCTGTGTATATTTCCGTGTGCATTTCGTCTCCGTTTTTGAGTATACGTACCTACTATGTCCAACATTTCTTTTCCTTTCATTACGCCTTATTTCTCACGGTTTATTTGTGCCTCCACTGCCGTCGTGTGTTAAATACTCGGATCGAATGCAACACCGCGAACAAATAAATGGGAGCCGAGCAATGGTTTTTACATGAAATATGTTGTTTTCCTAGCATTACTCAAACGTTTCATCTAATTTATGTCGTTTGTCCATATTGAATCGAAAATATGACTTTATATCGACGACGACAAGTGGCAAGAACGTAATTTCAAATTCCACATTTGTATCGATTTATTATTTATCGCATTAATAATTATATTTTTCTTGCACACATACAAACACATGCACATTGACATGAGACCATGTCAATCTATCATTGAGAAAGCCTGTATATCGAGCAGCGATCGTTCCATTAATTCCAATCATGTTTTTTCGTTCATTCGCCATTTTCAAGATGGAGCGATTCGCAAACCTTAAGTTTATCGCATGCTTTGCTTTTTTCACTCGAAGAATTTGCAGAATTTTCGCTTGTCAGACAACAACGCCCGGTGTCAGTACGGCGCTACGACTTTTCTACTAGTTTCCTTATTTTATATTTATTAAGTAATAGGACATATTTACAAGTAAAAAATCTTGTCAATTTCTTAAAAAAAACTAATCGATAAGTCAATACTTGTTAACACTGACACCGATTGTTTAATTTTTAAAAACTTGCTTGTAGCCATAGAAACAAAATATTTTTCATAAGTTTTCCAAAGCTTTCTTATGATGATTATATATCTGTCAAATATTATTACTTAATAAAATTTTCAAAATTAACAACATTTAAATAGAAACTTCGAAGATATTTTTATCATACTTTATTGTCTCTGAAGTCGGTTGCAATGTTGATAATATCATTAAGCCAGTGCCAAAATTAAAGATGTTCAACGTTCAAACGCTATTTTCTCTGTTTGTTGTTGATTTTCTTTTGTTGATAAATGTCTTGTGTAGTTTTGTGGGCACTAAGCCAGAGATTTTGATCAATGATAAGTCAAAAGGTAGGCAAAGTTGTGAACACTGCACAACACCATCAAATACTGTACCTGAGTAAATATTTCCTATGGAACAGTTTTGAATAGTAATTGATAAAATGTTTATACCGTCTTCTTAACCTCTTAATCTCCTCCTTTTTATTTAATATTAATCAAATTAGCTACTGTCATTAATACCTATTTCTCAATTTGGCAAAAAAAAACTTCAAGTAACCATGGAGACCAAACAAAACATATCTGTAGCATATGAAGAAATTATCAGGTGAAAAGACCATAAATTTATGTTTTAACAATTTATTTTTCTTTTATACAACGTTTCGTCGGTGTTATTCCGACTTCATCAGGTACCTTGAAATAGCCTGTTAAAACATTGTCATACCTCATGTTCATTACGACACAGTTTTTATTCACTAATTTCATACGTCCAAATTATAGTTAAACTTTTATAAATAAATATAATAAAAATATAATTTGAATATAAGTTTAACAATACAAAAACCAGGTGTCAAATATTCAGATATGCAAATGTTTAAATTTTTCACCTGATAATTTCTTCATTTCTTCATTCTAACATTAAAATAATAAGTTTTATCAAAAAGACTAAAAGTGAAATTGTCTGAAAATGCAATCACTTAATATAACTTTGATGTTTTTAAGTTAGATTTTATTCAGAAAGTCTCAGAAGTGAGAAATGCCTTACAGTCAGGGCCATAACTAGCTTTTGGTAGGCACGAAGCAAGATTTTATAAATTGGGCCATAAATTACCTGGAGTGAAACAATATATAAATTAGTAAAAAAAATTAATAGCCATAGGTACTAATGTGTGAGCATATAAACCAGCCCCCTACAACTCCATGTTACAAATATGTGATCATTATGACTACATTTGCAGAATATTAGTTGAAAACCAGTTGAACGAAGACCACAAAGACTGACGACAACGGAAGACTTTTATGGAAGTCGGAGGTTAAAAATAATTTTTTTTAATAAACGCCAGGCAAATTATTTTTTTTGTTTTCATTATTATTGTTATTACCTATTTGAGAATAATTATGATAAGTATGTTTATATAATAAGTAGGTATAATAACTCTGATAAGTGATGTTTAAGTGACAGGGGACTGTTTGAGACGTATGACTCGTATAGCAACACAAATAGTTAACAACTGTTTTTCAACTAGCTACCAGCGCCATCCAAAGGTCCTAAAATTTGCGTAAAAATAGGTCACGTTTTTTAGCCTTTCTCGTTTTTAAGTGACAGGAGGCTGATATGAACTATTGAATAGCTATGTAAAAACAAACTTGGAGTATTACATTACGCAAACACAATTTACGTATAGGTATGTATCAAAATAAGCAAAGAAAATGACAACGATAACTTTTTTCAGAGACCTCTCTAGGCCCTTTCGATATGGGCTCTGGATAATCGCCCCTGTTATCTCTGCCAGGTTACGGCCCCGTTTCCAATAACTTTAAATTCAACTTGTTACAACGTTAAATACATTAAAATCTAAAGAACTGCAAGTTAAAAAGGTGAACATTTAATTGTTGTGGGACACCCTGTATAATACATATCATAATAACACCGTTTTGAAACACATAAATTTTTAAGTAAGACACGGCTGATTTGCATTCCTCACGTATCCATACCTAATACAATAGGGACCGATTGTTTTGAGTCGCAAGTTCTTAGCTATAATATCCCTGAACAAACACACGCACAAATAACAATAATACTTGTTCATACTTAAACCCTGTCCTTTCGTTGTGCATGATTTTATTCTTATTTTTCTTATAGTCTTTAAGCTCGCAAATCAACTTGAATTCATTCGAGGGTCATAAAAAGTATTTTTCTCTTGCAACAATAAATTAATCCACCACATTTAGCTGTTCTTAGATGAAATATAGTCATTCTTAGTTCATCGAGGATAATTTTATGAAGCATAAACAATCCTTATGTCCTTAAAACACATTTTTTTTCAACTTTAAAAACCAACCACCTGTTTAATTCCACTTTCGTTTGTTTAATCAGTAATCAAACAGGAAAAAAACGTTAACAGGTTTTTTTCGAGTCTATCTCTCAATAATGGACGGTTTTTGGTGATAAATTTAAAAATTTCGTATAAATTCGTCGATAAAATTAAATTTAACTGTGAGAAAATGATTTTTTTTACGTCAAATAAAAGAAATAAGCAAATTATTATGAGAAAAATAAATAGTTAAATTTTATATGAATAAATTAACTTTTTCTCACTGTTTTAATATTTGAATAATTTAGGGAAAAATATTTTAATATTTTCCTGAAATTTATGACGGTATTGAATTGCTCGGAACAGAAATGATCTGTTTTTTATATATTTTGAATTATTTGGTTATCTTAGTCATCGGATGACCTTTCGTACTACGTTTAGACATCGATAATTTTTCGTGTATTTTAATTAATTTTCATCGTGGTTGCAAAAAAGCATCGCTGTATGTATTACCTATTTGTTTTTATGGCTCAACTTTATAAATTAAATTCCCATTATTTTATTTATCGATAGTCTTCAGCTGGGTGAGCGACGAAAACTTTTTCCCATGAGTGTCAACGTGTGACCACCATTTCAATAAAGTGGCTAATTTATTATTTATGATTAAACAACGTAGCTCGTTCGCTCTATGAAACTACAACCTGACTGACTATGGCCTACGCTTGCTGCGAGTCACCAAAAAAATATATAGCATTGAGTGTGAATAGGTTCATGGCAATGGAAAAAAAATGATAATGACGATCACAGTTGGTCCGATATTTTTTTTTTTTTTTTGATCATCATCATTGTCATCTTGGACCAAGTAGTGAGATATGTCGCATTCCAGTTACTTGCTCGTAAACACGCCGAGTTTATAACCCGGTTCATGTCTCTATTTAAATACCCATATAGTCCCATATACTACAAAAATCTACCCACTTCTTTTGTCTTATCAAAACTTACTCTAAGTAGCACATTAAATCCTAATAAAAAAAAAGAAAAAAACAAAAATGTCCTTTCAAATCCTCGAACATTCAATCATATAAGTTTTTTTTAATTACCATTTTTTTAAGTACTCTTTAAACTAGTATTGATCAATCTAAAGTTACGCTTAAGTATTCGATTGTAAGCTGTATTGGTTTTATGACTAATTTTATTGATAACTATAAACATTTATCTTATTTTGAATATCGTTTTATGCTCACATTAACAGTTAAGATAAAATATTTATAAACGCACCGTTCATTTCTTCTTTTACTCAAGTACTTGTGTATAGGTATCTTTTATGGTACTTGTTTATAGTTGAAAAGATAGTAGGGAAAATAATTTAAGATTTCGTCATTGGTTCAGGTTAGAAGTTATAATTGTTTTAAGTATCAATTTAAGGACGTGAATGATTGGTAATTTTATAGAAAGTTTTGGATATAGAAGATGAAAATTTATGATAAAAATCCCTTAGCTATTTTACCTCTGACTTACCCTTAATTAGTTGTCAGTTCAAAAAAATCAATCGGACAAGAGTAGGAGATGAGCTTAACAAAGCAAGCTTTAAAAAGATATTTTGGATTAGAGTAAATTTGATGTTTTGTTTTTGAAAATAAATGAGCAGAGCAAGATAACAACAGAATATAATCAATGAAATCACCAAATATCACCAAATAGCGTCATAGGTTTTGCAACAATCTTATGGGTAAATATATTTTTGGCTGAGGTTTTCATCTTTAAAACATGCATTTACCGTTTTGTGGTAACCTATATATTTGGGAACTGATTATATAATGTACACCACGGAAGTGGCTGAGACAAATGATTTTAACTGTTATCAATTGTCCAAAAGAACTAAATTATTGAAAGTTTGATTTTGTTTCAAATACACATTGTTTTTAATTGTTACTTGCTAAAAGAGTGTCGCTTTTTATTTAAATCTCCACTATTGCAGCTTGAAACTTCAATTAAAAATGAACAAAGATGAACCAAGCTGAGCTTTTATAAGTATGATGATCAATGATGTGATTTCTAACTTTATAGCAACTAATCAATAAAGAATCTTGATGCGGTTTTATGCAGTATCGTTGCTTCCGACAAATGAACAAAATGAAAAAGAAAAATTACAATTTTGAATCAACTTTTCAGGATAGTAATAATGTTACTGCAAAATTGTTTGGCAACTTAAGGGTAAAATTAATATTTACATAGTCTAAACTATAAAGGCTCATTTATACTTTAATTAGTGCGAGTGGTTAGGGATTAGTTATTCTTGTGAGTGATTAATTCAAGTATGGCGTGCAATTAGGATCCACTGTACTGCTACTCTTTGTTTAATTGGGCGTGTTTTCTAAGCGCAGCTCAGCTAAACAGTACAGTGGACACTACTCGCACGGCACACTTGAATCACTCACAAGCATAACTATTCGCTAATATTCAGGTATTCAAATATCTAGTTCAAAGCTTAAATCTTAAGTTCAATTCACTGCTTAAAATGTCCAATTAGTTAGATTGATGAATCCCTACATCTACCGTTTTAATCAAAATAGAATCGCCACTGTTTCCCTGCACATAGTTATCATGGCTATGCTGTAAATATATCTTATTCCGTAAAAACAGAAACGGTCAAGGACTTAAACTTAGTTTTTAGTTTATTAATCTCCAAGAAAATCTACAAATAGTTCATAATACAGTCAATAAGAAAAATTATTTCAGTATATTTAAAATAAGCATTTCATTATTCACAATTAGCAATCCCACGTATTTATAGTTCAGAAAAAAAAACAATTTTCAGAGTATTTAATTTTAACTATACCTAATTTATAACTGAAGAACGGAACTAATGACTTGGCTCAATGTTGAATATTTTTAGGCTTTAAATTGGTTGGTTTGTTGTTCCAAAAAAAAAAATTATAACAGTTTGAGATATAGGTTTTTTGCGTTTATTTTCACACGATGATATTCCGACGGAAAGAAGCTGCTTGGGACTTGTTGGAAGCCAATAATAATAATCGTAATGGTACATATTATAAGTATGATAGTGTAATATGGTGGAATCCCGTACGACCGGGCGACACTTATTAGTGGAATATGCTTGATTTATATATTGTTTATGTAGCAATTTGTCATTTTCTTATGAATTATAGAGCACATTTTTGATGTTTAATGGCTTTAATGAATGGCACTTGTCCTGCACTATTAATTATTATTTCCCCTTGCAGAGAATATTTCATATACACGCCGTATATAAATCTTGAACAATTCGCAGAATCAATTTTCCAGGTGTGAGATAATATCGGGTTAATGAGACGAAAAGTGTACATGAAATCAAACCAAAAAAAAAAAACAAGAAGACGAATAGACAAGCGATATTAATGAGAGAACACAGAATGAGAGAGCAGGAAATGGCGCTATTTTCGTATTACTAAGGAAATTTGGGGCTGATTTTTTATTTTCATGGATAGTACGTGGAGCGGTTGAACCAATATTTCAATGGTTTGAATACCGGCCTCTTACAAATTAATTCCGTGGTGTTGTCTGTTAATCGCATCCTTGTCGGGGATGAAGAATATAAATTAGTGGCGACCGCGATTTTGACATTCTCAAAACGTTTCCACCACGTGAATTATTGTATGTTTCACTTTTGCTTGAAAAATGTACATTAAACATCGTTAATTACACATCTGTGCGGTTCTATGCCACGACTATGAATATACTACAGGCTACTCACTTATGTAGATCTCTGTATGCATGATTGTGTGGCACGGTGTGGTGCGCGGGGGTCGCATGTCGCATCTGACAAATGATCCCGGGCTCAAGGCATTGCTTGCATTCTAGAAATTTTGTCATGTTGACGAGATCTTAAAACAAACGTTTTCCACGCGTTTTTCATCCCACTATGTGATTTTTTTAAGATTACGTTACAATTTTTTTCATTTTAAAATTTTGTTATTCACAAAATAAGAATAAAAATCTATCGATAGAAATATGGCAAGAAAGTTTTTAGTAATGGGACCTAAGTAGGTACTTTACTTTTATTATACTACTTTGTTGGTTATGATTTTTCAAATGTCAAAGCATAAGATTTAATCAAAACTAAATTATTATACAAAAAAAATTTTAGCACAACTGTTTGTGCTACTTTATACAAGAAGAAGTAACAAAAGATCCAACTAAGACTAAAATCGTTCTTTCAAATTTTTCTGATTAGTCTGATGACAGTAGGTACTTACGATACAATCAAAAATGTTGGGAAATCATGACAAATTTTAACTCTTTAGAAGCATTTTTGATGCATGTCTAGGGAAAAAACTTTGTCCATAGCACATGAATGAAATTATTTATTTATTAGTCAGCTCCAAAGTAAATCTAACCCCAAAAAAACTACATAACCAATAAATTTGAAGAAAATTAAACTAAACTCTTAGAATGGAGAAAATAATTTTAAGTGTTTTAAATTAAATTCTTTTCAGAAAACATAATATGAATCATATAGTATTCCCATAAAGTGATGGAAGTTAGTTGCATAATGAATGCAATCCACTATGAACTTGTTGCCTGTGAACATTTCCTAAATAAATCCTAAAAATTGTAAGCATTGCATCAATGCAAAGTTAGTAAAATTCAAATATAATCTTTTGAATGAGTGTTGTTTTTTTTGAAAGTGACAAGTCCAACTTTTTTTAAGGTCGCATCAATTACTAAGGTCATTAACGACCGTTGAATCCAAAAACCCATGAAAAAATCTTAGACTTTCATTGGGATTCGAACCCAGGACCACTGGCGTATAGTATAACTAGTCAACCACGCGACTAAGTGACCTAAGTCCAACTTATATTGTATAGACATATTTCAAGTTTTCTATTTGTAAAACAGTTATATTGTCAACAGCGTGGGATAGTTATTAAAAGGCTTTATCTTTAGCATTTAAAGAATTTATATGTGGCCAAATTTCAAGTTGTTAAGTTATCATGATTATAAGTTATCATAATTTTTTCTTTCAATCAAAATCACTGGTTTGGAAACAATTTTAAATCAAGGAATAAATTGAAAAAGCGTTCTGTCGAAATTTAAATGAAATACAAAATTATTAGAATAAAAATGATAAAATTTCTACAAAGTTTTCAACTTTAAAATGGCGTAATTAATTGGTGTATTATGGTACACTTTTTTCTCCATTTCTGACGTTAAAATATCGATTTAATTTGATCTTTATAAGAGCTATTTGCCGTATTTTCGCTTAACAAAATAAGTTAAATATGTAGGTGGGTAGACCCTTGCAGAATATAAGTTTTAGCATTTATGAACATGTATAGGTAGGTACATAAGTGCAAAAGAATGAGCTTGTATTAAAAGCATCATATTGAGGTAATTTTTTTATTGAGGTTTCAATTTTTATTTTAGAACCATCAAATAATTTATTTGAGAACATATTTAGCATGGTCATGATTTTTGGTCATGCTAATGTCGATTACTTAAAGCACAATGCCTGTAGGTATGTCACATTTCATTTTGGAATACTTATAAGGCATAATTGAAATGTTTGAGTCGTCATTATGATAATCTGTAATTTGAATCATATAATTTTTTTACTATTTTTGGTAGGTACATCAAAGAACATAAAAGCGTCAACTATAGATATAAAAAATGATTCCCAGTAACAGGGGGCTGTCAATTGAACCTCCCGTCACAGGCTTATTTAACTACAAGAAGACAGAGACTGCAACTTTCACTTCCACAAAAGAATAAACTGTACAGTGTATAATTACAGCACATATTAATACGAAGTTTTAATTGCTCCCTCCAACTTCGATTATTAGCCAGAGTTGACTGAATTTTAAACATTTCAATCTATTACTGTTATTAAATTCGCATATAATAATGGTAACTAATTAATTTTATATTAAATTATAATTTGAAACCAAATTGTACTAAATACGATTTTACATTAACCAGTAATAAAAATGAATTCATCATTATAGTTGATCTCAAATGCATGCCTTTACCAGCCATTCGAATGTGATTAACATTTAGTGAGTTGTAGAGGTGTTCACAAAACATTTTGACTGCTTTTTATTCCTTTCCTTCTTCTTTTGTTTTGTGAAACAGGATATGTAATGGAGAAAATTTTCTACGTCGAAAAATAAAACAGGAAATTTGCAGCAGTTTAACCACTTACCAAATTTCCACTGCAATCAAAAAGCTGAAAGAACGCATTTAAAATAAATTACAAGATAAAAAATTCTAAACGTGGTCAACGTCAAATTATTTTGTAGCTATTTACCTTATTGTATTTTTCAAAACAGTAGGTATATTTAATATGGCATTTCTAATATGGTTACTCCCTATATTTTAAGAAATGATTTATCTTCCATCGCTATTTTAATTTATTGTCTAATACATAAAAAAAAATCAATGAAAAGTTAAAATTAATGACTGCTCAATCATTGTATGTAAGTCCAATAAGTAGTCAACCAGTCAATGTAAGTCCCACTTTATCAATGGAAAACTAAGACTGCGACTATCAATGGACATAAGACCGAGACTATCGCCTAAGTCCAAGTCCAAAACAATTAGAATCTCAGTGTTTGGTGTTGCTTCGCCCATTCACAAACATCTTAAAGCTCAAAACAAAAATTTTCTAAAAAAATTATTTCCTCCAAAAAGTATCTTCAACCTCATGTTGTTTCTTTCTGTTTAAATTATTGAAATTACTCGTATATAAAATACTTATAATCTTATCGTTTCCGTAATTAAGTGAAAATTCTTAATAGCCAACTTAACAGAAAAAGAAGAAAAGAACATGTACATTTATTATATTACAGTACGGCAAAAAATCGGTAATAAAATTAAATTATTATATAAGTAATTGAAATGGAGATAATGTTATCGAGTATATGGTATATATCTACATATTCAAATATAGCAAGTATAAATATCTTAGCATAATATATAATTACTAAATTGACCAATTACTATATATTTTTTCCAAGTTCAAGCCGAGAAGTCAAGAAGCATCGAAGCACCTCACGTAATTTTTTTCTATACTTTAAATACATCATCTAATTTTTATTTTACGTTTTATCTGAAGATTTCGATTTGAAACCATAAAATAAAAACATTGTGGAAAAGGTCAAAAAAATATCCATCGCGACAAACATACAATAAAATAGTTTATAATCAGAGAATAATTAAAGCAATTACACACTTAACACTTACACTTTGGCCTGCACTTAAATATAATAAGTATAATAAATAATTTTAAGCATTTAAGTTTTAGAAAGACAAATAAAAAGTGACAAGAGAAAGAAAACGATTGATTATAAGAATACAAAGGGAAAAATTTGCAACAGAAGCTGTGATTGCGAAGAAAATTCAATGGATGAAAAAAATTATGAGATTTACGTATTTATATCTATAATGAACGTGCATGTGCAAGCCGTCGCTCTTTTATTATGGGATTGATAAAGTCGAGGAGCAAGTTTACGAACTTAAATCGTCTGCCCTATTGATAGGCTCTGACCCACAACATCGTCTTGTATTTTTATTAATAATTGTTCTGAAGCAACGCAAACCAATTCCATCCATTTAATTTAATATAATCATAAATACTTAAAAGTCATATTCTATGCACTTTTACATAGAACATACATCTCAAGTCTTATCTATAAGAAACTGAACTAAAAATATTTCCTCTGCCCGTTTTTATATCGACAAATTATCAAATTCTTTTTGATTTTTTCAACAAAAATTTTCTATTTTTACGTTCAGTTTTCGAGGAAATTTTCAACCATTTACTAATCCTTTGAGCCCTCCACAGCTGATAACAGATAAGACCCGTTATTTATTTCGTTATTAGTACAAAATACTCTAATTTCATTAGGTAATTACGATAATGTTGGCAGTAAAACAAACGAAAAAAAATTAAAGATAACCCAAAAATCGTAAGCCTCTGTGGTAATTAGTCAAGTTGGTAATAACCTAGAAGTCACATTGAAAGGTAGCCTTTATACAATTTGAAAATGTTCTCAAACTGAGCCTAAAGTTGAAATTAAATTATGACGAAAGACACTAATTTTTCTTTCAATGGGAAATGAGAAAAAAATATTCTAGTTATTCTTACACGGAAAAAAATGTGTTGTAGTTTTAACAACATTCCTTGTTAATTTTACTACATTAACTAGTATTATATAGGATGACACCACGTGTGGTAACGTTTACCAGTCAAGTGTAATTAAAAAACTTTAGTATTATTTACAACACGAACTAGTAAAAATGCAGTTGAATTTTTGACACTTGCATTTATTTGTCAAAATTATTGGTTATGTTTTACGCGCCGCATGCGCAAACGCCAAAATTTGTTAATTGTACAACACTCAGCAGTTGTAACAGCTACATATATTTACTACACTATGGTAGTAAAATACTATACGTTAGAGCTGAATACAACACAGTGTGTTATCTAATGTTACATTTGTGGTTATAGTGAACACAAAGTGCAGTAAAAATATTACTAGTTTAGTGTTGTAAATTTTACACCACTATTTTTTCCGTGTAGCATTAAAGAAATGAAAACCTTATTTGTAAGAATCGAAAACTTTAATAGTAATGAATTTTTGAATTTTTGTGGAAAGCTTGCTACTTTGTTAATTTACTTAGTTTGGCACATTATGAGATTGAATTTTACGATGTGCCATCCTAAAAATAACACACAAAGTATTTGGTAGATGTTAAGTCTTGGAAAGAGTGCTACCAACAAAATAAATATGGGGACATTTTTTTTTTTGG
The DNA here is from genome assembly GCA_958496155.1 of Sisyra nigra. Taxonomy (NCBI): domain Eukaryota; kingdom Metazoa; phylum Arthropoda; class Insecta; order Neuroptera; family Sisyridae; genus Sisyra; species Sisyra nigra. Next base: position 10,410,328 of record OY292314.1, on the reverse strand, counting down.
GTTAAAAAGTTTAAATAAACGTATTTGATCTAAAAAAAAATTCTCTACAATTACGAGCAAATATTTAGCTCTTCATTTGACGGTTTAAAGCAAAGCAAAGTTTTCTTTTATTTATTTTTTGTTTTGGTAGACAGGATAGCTTAGTAATTTTTACAAAAAATAAATCTACCACCATCATTTTTTTGGTAGAGTTATTTTTTAATGTGAATACAAATTTTAAATCTATGATCTACACAATTAAAGAATATACAATATTTTGTATCTTGATAGTTTTAATACATGCAGATCCTACGTCATTTATAATTTACATGTTAAGGAAAAATTTTAATTCTGAACGCGCTAATCACGGATACCAAACTTTATAACCGAAAAAATACGACTTTTTACTATCCCTGCTTATCCTCAGCAGGGTTTAGGCTACTTAAAACCCCAAAAGTGTATCCTTCAACTTTCAAACAAATAAATCCAAAATCATTATGGAAACCATGGTTTCACAATTTTATCTTTTAACTAAATTTTCAAATGTTTCATTATACTTACCATTAAAATTATATTGACATTTACAATTTTTTTCCTCTTTTTTACAGTACTAAAGCATTGAAGTCTAAGAAACAATTTTTGAAGATCTCGGAGCTTTTAAGTGACCGGATTTTGTGATCGACCGATCATAAAATTAACTCCCCATATAATTAAGTCCATTCGGTTCCGATGAGCGAATGGGAAAATTGAAAAAATGTCGCACAAACAAGAAAATAAGTGAAATATAAAATTAAAGATATATATATATAATATACATAAAGTAATTGTTTTAATTGCGTATCCGTTTTGAATGAGATTATAAGGGGTGAAAAGTGTAAGTATAAGTAAGTAGCTACCCATTTTTAAGTAAGTGAATATAACAATGTGTGTATGTTTGCAAGGTAAATAATGTGTTTGAGGTGATCTCTGCCTTTATAGAGGTGTTGTAAAATATGGATATGCATTACTCGAGAAGGATATCGTTAGTCGTTGACAATTAAGTAATTTTTAATTAAAGATAATTTTTATGGCGTTAAGTGACACGCCTTGTGATTGAAAAAGGTTGCAAGTTTTTTTTTTTGTAATTTTCGGTTTGGGTCTGGCTTGCGTATAAGGCAATTGGGTCAAGCCGTCGCATCGCAACATTGTATGTACTTAACTTGTTAAATACAACTTTTAATTATGTTCTTCTGTTATGCATTTTAATTTCATCAGAAATTACCAACATAGAACTGTTTTGGAAGGAATTAACCTAACTATTTTCAGGGACTGATTAAAGACTCCTGTTAAATATTCCTGTTTAAATATATGTAATCTTCAAGTTAATTAGCATAAAAATTTTGCAAGTATCGTGAAACTATTTTACGGTAGTTATTAAATTTTTCGAGTGGATGACAAATGTTAGTGATTTTTCAAATTTCCCTAGAACTTTGACATGTCAACTTTAACCTCGTAAATCTAAGCCATCTAAGCTACTTTATTCAAAGTTTACTTAGAAGTTTGAATGTAAGAAATTAAAATTTTAATTAAATTTTATAATAAAATACTACCATAGATCTGTTTAGGAGTTCAATTAAAAGGAAATAACTTAAAATTTCCCATCAAATTTTCCAGTTGAATTAAATTTTAAAAAAAATCATGATTCGTCTTCACGTTGATTAACATACATTTTTCCCAAGTATAAGTAGTATATTTCAGGATGTTAATTAATTTTGTTCAAATATATCAAAAATTTGGAATCTGCCAATTTGTTATTTCATTCGTACTTTTAGAATTACCGTGAAAGTTCGACTACAAGTAAAGCATAAGGACGAAATCGACTTGATTCCAACCGACAATTTGTCACGTACTAAACATGCATGAGCTTTTTAACGTGAGCTTTTTTAACATACCCAGTGCATTCCGTGTGTCTGCAAGGCCCGTTCTTCGTAAACTCCCATCTGCGGGTCGGAACGCGACACAAGCCCGCCCGTCGAATAACTCCTGGTGGACACTGCGATGATCGACGACACCGCAACAATTCGCAAATCACAATCGTCTCAAAACCAACAACAAACAGTTCCCAACACCAACTGTCAACGCGCTCATTAAATTTTCCGAACAACTACACCAATTAGTTAACCAACTCAATTCACACAACAATACTTTAGATGTTTGTCAAACCAAAAGCACAATATCCTCCACGTGAAAGCATATCACACTACACCGTTTCTCATTGTAAAGCAACAAAATAAAATACAATAAAAGCACAAACTGAGTTAATCGTTCATATTTTTAAAGTTAAATCAAGTCACAGAAAACTGCAATTTAACAATTCCTCGAGAAAATTTACGTGTTTCAAACACAAAATCGACACTTTTTTAAGAGACCAGTGAATGAATGCAATTGTTGTAGGAAAAAACGCGCATGGCATTCAAATGTTGTTGCATGTGCGCACTCCAAACATCAACTGGATGTGTTGTTGAGTTTGAGTGACGAAGCTTGCGCAAAACAACAGCACGTGGACTTAGCCGCCCAAGTGGGGACTGTGTGAGAACCGGCCCCCAAAGCCGCGTAAAGGGGACGGCTTTCAGACTCTCTCAGGCGTTACTTTTACAAATGCCTACATAGAATCACACACAATACATACGTACACCAACCGATGCTGCTTCAGTGGAAAGTGGAAGCACAGCTTTCAGATAGTGAATATGAAGCCAAGAGCTTTACTCACTTGTACATGTCGCATATCGCTACAATCCAACTCAAATTTGTATTGCAAATCAACGAAGATAAGTCTTACAGTTAGTCGCTTTAATTTCTGATCTCAACAATTAATTTTAAGTTGCAAATTGCATGTAAACCATAATTATATGTTATCGAGCTTTTAAGAGATTGCCACTTAAATCGCTAAACTTCTAGCACGAAAACGTTTACTCGTTTATTTAACGTCCCTAACATATAGATAAAAATAAGTTCATATCAACTAAATCAATATAAATCAATCATTTACAATAATTGGAAAGTGGAAGACAGCTTTAATATAGTGAGCATCAATTGTAAGTACCTAAACTACAATCGGTTTGTCAAGTTTTTCTAGGCTGTCGTCTCTTAAAGTTAAGTACAAATTATAAAACGTTGTCATCATCCACTTGTAACATCTGAAATAAAGAAAAAAAGTTAAAATAGAAATAGTAGTAAGACATTAATTAAAATAATAAATAAGCATTTACAGTCCAAAATTTATTGTTATATTAAGAAATCTAATGACAATGCATTTTGTTTTTAAAAAGAAATCGAATCTTCCGGTTTATCAATATAGAACTCATCTAAATTATTATGACTTATAACTGTAACTAATAAGTAACTAGTTGTTGACTACATACTTACCTAGGTTACCTACTTAAAAGCACTGTAGCGATTTATCAAAAAAAAAAAAAAAAAAAAAAAAAAAAAAACAGTGTTAAAAATTAAGCGTTTGTTTATCGAAAAAAAGACTTCAAAAATTGATAGAAAGTTGTCTCTGCAGCTGGAGGTAGAAGGCTCGCTAAAAATCGGTTCGTACAAAAGCTTTCATGATTTTCATCAATTTTGCAACTCGATTGTGACTAAATGATAACTAAAAATAATCTAAAAATCTAAATATTTATATGTCTGCGGAATTATCCAGGTTTGATCTTTACAGAGATAAAAATCATAGATTTTCTACCTCAGTATCGCTGATTAACCTAGAAAATTGTATCAGCCTTATAGGTAGGTGGTATTTAAATAGATTTGTACTCCAATAATTGTTCATGTCATATCATGATTGATATTTATTATATTGATAAATTTTTATCTAAAAATCGGTTCTTGAAATCCGTTAGGTATACTCCCTAAAAAATATTACAATATTAAGATGAAAACTAAAAATCGCTTTCAATGATAAGATGTTACCAAAAAATTATTCATTAAAATTTTTTTAGAGAAAACGCGTTAGACATACTTCAATGGAAATAAATAAAATAAAGACACCACTTGATGGCGCAGCGGTTAGGTCAGTTGATCTCCGCTCTATGCGTCATCGGTACCTACTGGGTTCGATCCCCGTCGAATCCTTAAATAAGCCCATGGCTTAAGATTTATGAACTACTTAAAATTTTCTGTGTCTACGACAGTTGTGATATGACCATATGTTAAAGCGACTTAAAACGCCAAAAAAATCAAAGTCACTAAAAGCAATTAATTGTTTAAAGTTAAATGGTATAAAAAATGTTTTTTCAGTTTTTTCACTTCTACAACAAAGAACGGGTTATTCTAGCATAAACGCATTCAGTAGAATCTTATGTAAAATTAGTTCTTAATAAAAAGCTCATCTTGATAACAACTTCATATTATGATTAACGAAAGCCTGATGGAAAATAACTTTTTGTTTTTCAGGTTATATCCTGATAAAAAACTTAACACGCACTCGATCAGGAAAACATAATGAAAAAACCTCGTATAGACTCGATGGATTCGATCAGGAGACCAGGAAAATCTTATGTCAAATAACTTCTTTATTAACGCTTGTAAGATCATTCCGATAATGAACTCGATGTGAACCTCGTAAGGCTTGTCCTTTTAAGGCTTGATGAGGGACATAATATCATAAAGAAGGCTGAATGAATGAATTACTAGTAGGGGCCTATTGGAGGAATCTATAAGTCTATGTTATGACACGAAAACCTTACTAAAAAACTATCAAAAGCTTAGCAAATAAAGTAGTTACTTTCATTCTCGCTCATCAGCTCCTACCTGTATAATATTTGTAGTATTTAAAATCCAAAGGTTTAATCTTAACGAATCCATATATCCACGGGATTATACTGCTTAATATATTATGCCATACCTACTACTTAGTATGTAGATAAAATGTACACCTATTTGATTATGGATCTGAGAGTATTAAAGATTATCATCAACTTTTGTATATAGCTTAGTAAACTTCAAAGAATTAATTCTTCTGTAACCTAGATGTCAGAAATAATTTTATGAAGCACAACTGTTGTTATTTAGTTAATTAGTTAAATAAAGTTAAGTTATAAAATGCAATTTTTCTTATAAAATATCTGCATTTTTTTGGTTTCAAATTACTGTTGGTTTTCATTTTTTAACTTCTTTTTGTGCAAAAATTAATCAACCCAAGTCACTTAGTCTATTAACACGATCAAGGTAATCCCATCGATTAAAATGATGCAATATTCATTCGAAACGTTAAATGCAAATTTTCTTTTAAACGGTAAATTTTAACTATTATTATAACCATTCAAACTTTATTGCTAAGTAATTTTATCTGTTAATGCCCGAGTCGAAATTTTAGACCTATTTTGACCCTAAAATGGATCTTTTACCCTCATTTCTACCTACAAAGAGTAAAATGAACCTCATCTCAACCTAAACGATATTCCACCGTCCTCATTTTAACCTACATGAAACTTTTATTATATTTTGTGAACCTCGTTTCGTCCTAACAACAGTTTTATCATCATAAAACATAAAACTTGCTGTAAACCTGCTTTTTTTTACAATAGATACCTATTGCAAATATTATTTACTAATAACCCAAATTTTTGATCTCTCTCTTTCCTATACTTGGAAGCTAAATATAATATTGTGTAGCCTCTACTAGCATAGAACTTATTGTGTATCTGGATATGATCCATTACTGGTTTGATCCTTAATCCTGTTCACTCTTGTTTATTTTTATTCAGCTTTAGTCTCTTGTTAACCGTTCGAGTGCTACACGAGTTATTATACAACAATTGAATAAACTTATTTCACTACCTATTTGATTTATTTTTCAATATTGTCTATATCAAAAGGCCTAAAAGTGTAAATTAAAAAAATTTAAAAGTAAAAAAAACGAGTTTAAAAGAAAAAGTGTGAAGAAATTTGCTTTAATTTATTATCTTGAAAGTAATCAGAGAGATGCTATACAATTAAATAAAATTTCTAAAGAAATGCACATGAATAGGAATATTGTGGGTTATAATAAAAGGAAATCCTGGAAAAAAATGATGGCAATGGCGACAATAAAGGAGCTGGTAAACAAGGACAAGGAGATTAAGAATTAAGAACTGATATTTGCAATATTCTTATTACTTTTAAATTTATCGCTAATATTAATGAAACTTGTATATTTATTTAATGAATAAAAAAAAACAAAATATTAAAATAAAAATGTTATTCTTTTTGAAAAAAAACCTACCAATAAAACAATAAAAGAGAGCGACAAAGAAAGAGCGGAGAAGAGAGAGAGAGAGAGAGAGTAAATAAAAAAAATTTGAACCTAAACATTGTATTTTGTCCTATAAATGCCACTTGTAGGTTCAAATGAGGTCCAAAATTCAAATGCAAATGGTCCTCTTTTCAATCTACTTGAACCTCTGAATAGCCTAGATGTTGAGGGCGAAAATAGGTTCAAAATTTCGAATCGGGTGTTATCTGTGAAAATAAACTTAATACCTAAATATATATCAAAATTCCCTGCGATCAGTCAAACATCTTTTGGCAACACATTCACAATACCAGAAAACTTTTTACTGTTGAAATTTAAACTCGAAAACATCCAAAACTAAATCAAATTTTTTTTGCTCCAATAGATGATTGAAAAACTTTGCAGTTGACAAAAATTAATTAAACCGTTTGGACTTAATTATTAAATAACAAGTCTAAGGTATTGTAGTAAATAATAACTTAATAAACGTTTAAAAATTAAAACTATACCTGCAGTTAATAATCTTTTGGAGAAATATTCACTAATTCACAAGACAAATTACTATTGCAATATAAAATAGGAAACACACAAAATTACAACCAAAACATTCAAAACTAAACCGAATTCAAGAGATAAACAAGTCTGTGATTTCTTGAATTTTGAAGTGGCTTATGTAACGGCTTGGATTCAGCAATTTTTAAATTTAATATTATAAAATACGTTGGTCAGTATTAAATTATTTAATTGTTACATTTAATGTTTAATTGTTTAAAATTAAGTCGATTTTAGGTATATAAAAACACATTGGTCCTATGCGTGCATGTAAAGGCAGATTTCGGAACGCTTTTGGAAATTGAAAAAGAATAAATCATTGTCCATTTAACCAAACCCACCTTGCCATAATGAACTTAACAACTATCTAAAATTTGAAACATCCCATTATTAACGCCTGTCAAACATTGTACCGAGTGTCGCTAAATAATCCAACTCGAAAATCTATTTTTGAAGGCTCAAATTAGTCACGCTGACCGCCTATATTTGTAAATTTCAACAAGCCTCTGCTACATCTCAACTAATTACCAGGATAGTTTACGATAAATTTCCAGCGATGAAATAAAATCAACTTATTTGAGCCCAAGTAAATGTTTTAGAAAGTTGTGGTTCATGTCATGGTTTTTCAACTCAAGTTTCACAATCGACCCATGTCATGTCACATGGGATTTTGCAACGACGTCGCCCGTTCCCGAGAGTGCAAATAGGCAATTTGCTGGGATTAGCGGACGCGTGCAGGGAGCCGAAAGCCAGACAGGTGCTGCGGGAGTCGGGCCTGGTGTTGGTTGACCGCTGGTCAGCCGGCCGGCTGTGATATGCCTGTCACATTCGGACGTGAAACGTTCCTCATTATTGAACGTCGATAAAACGACAAAATTTCAACAACAGATAACAACAGGATTGTAAATGACCTATTAGTGGGCCACTAATAATAAATATGTCCAGCCAAACACTTTTTGTCCACTGGGACAAAGGGAATACAGTCGTTATAATTGCCTTTATTTTTACATATTTTCTCCAATTATTTGACCGGCTCTTGAATAGTTGATATTTTATGATAATGCTTCTCGGTGTAACGGCCAGTCAATTTTAAAAGGGAAATTATGGGGTTTTCAACGACATGTAAGCTGGTAAAAGGGGTCACTTTTACGGGTGACGACTTGCTACTGTCCTAATGAGACGGCATTCATTGAAATTCTTATAGAAATTCAAATGAAGAATATCTACTTTTCCTGATTAACATACAAGCAAATATCTCACCTAATATCTCAATTGAAAATGAGGTTATACGTGAGATATGGGTTCAGGAAATTTAAAATATTCCTTTCGCGATGATGATCGATTATTGATTGGCATTATGATGAACCGATTTCGTGTCGGTGTTGGTCAAAACGATGGGTGTTCCGGCCTCCTAGAGCTTAAGCGTGCGACTCACCATCACCATAACCATCACCTGTGCCACTGATTGATGACCGCACAAGTATCACAAACTCTACATGTAAACAAACCATGTACCTACATCGAAACCACTCATACCCATACATTGACTCGCTTCATGATTGATAGATTCTCCATCTTATTACACATAATTTCCGTATTTGTTTTGCATGAACAAATTTTTTACAGTTGGCGCAATGAAATATTGTTACAGCCTTCGGTCTTCGAGAAAAAAAAACAATATTGGCCTTTGTTCAATCATACAATTGATTTATTAAATGCTTGTTACAGTCCTCCTACGACACTCAAATTGATTAATGCATTCGTTAATCGCTCGTTAATCTCAATTTTTACTTTTCAAAACTTGCATAAATTTGCCTCGATCGATTTACTAGGAACATGAAAGCAAAACTGTATTTTCTCCATTGATACTATCGTTAGCCATAAGGCTACATTTTTTTTTCAAAGTAAAAATATTTGAACAAATGTAATTCATGGTTGAAAAAAGAGAAGAAAAAAAGACGAAGACGAGTACGAATTGAAAGACCGTTTTGTAGGTTTATCCGTGTAAACGCACTACTAAAGACTTGTATAAATGTTTCAAAAGCATATTGTGTGGCGCCGAGGGGGGTCTCTTCCTCAGTGGTCCTCATCGGGGGGGCCGCCTTTTACGGGACCCACAAATACACCGCTATCAATTGTCATTTCTCTACTCCAGTTTCCTGGATGTGTATTATGACGTAACTGGTTCATGAGACTGCATGTTTGCGTCTTGCTGTTACTTTTTAACATTGGTAAGTAACGTTCGTTTTGTGCTTTCAAAAACCACCTTTGCCGAGATTATTATTTGCATTGGTGTGGCGAAATACCTATGTATACCATTGAAATAAAAATTAAATATCCAAAAATTGCAAATTTGCATATAGGAATAATTAAGAGCAAAAGCTTATAGACAAACGTGAAAAACCGATGACTGAAACTGTACAAGAGCTTTTGCTCGATACAGTAATTTGACAGAAAGGAACAAAACCGAAGTTGAATAATGAAGATAATTAAATATTAAGACCATTATGATTAAGTTTAGAATATTACTAGAACTTCACTACTTAACTTGATTTTCAAGCTACTTGATTTAATTTCAAGTTGAACTTTAATATTTAAATATTAAGTTCAACCAGGTATTAAATTGTTAGCTATTTCATTTCAAAGTTTAAATATTAAACTCAAATTATGATAGAAAGTGGAAAATAGTTCCCCTGATGAATCACTAAATATTAAATACTAGATGATACCCGCTCGCTTTGCTGAGTGTATCTAAATTTAACTGATTGATTTAAAGATTCCCTACGTTCATAGCGAAATATAAAAATTAATAATCTATTTTGACAGAAATAAAATTATAGATACTTTCAGACTTTAGATCCAAAGAAAGTTCATCAAAATTCATATAACTACTTTTCATGAAAGAGGTATTAGCTGTCTCATATCAGCTTCTACACGATTTTCAGTAAAAAAGTAACTGTATTCCTTCCTTTAGGACTTGAAAATCTTTCATAGCAAATGCCATTTAAAACCGTAAATCTATTTTAGGGGGCATTCATTAATTACGCGAGGCGTCTTGGCGATTTTTGAAATCCCATCCCTCCCCTCTGGTAAGATGTTATGAGATTTGGCTCTTTCCCCCAACCCGCAATTTAATGTGATATTTTTCAAAACAAAAAAATACTTGATATTTGCGAGACCTTCCCTTTCCCCAAAGTAAGATTAGATGAGATTCGACTCAACCCCATCTGCACCTGAACGCCTCACGTAATTAATGGATGTTCCCTTAAAAGAATAGATTAGTATTGCTATCCTACAGTATCTTTAGCAAAACTTCATTAAATTTCGTTCCGTTAAGTAATTGTTAAATTTTGACATTTTTAGTTTATTATTTTAATACGTTTATTTCTAATTAATATCTTCGACAATAAACAATGAAAAAATTCAAATATTTAAAAAAATTTTATTATTAATTTTATCGGGTGTTAAATTGAAATTCATAATTATTTATTTTCCAGTAAAAATTGGTAATTTTCTAATTTCAACTTTGTAAAGATTTATTTCGTTATCATGTAAAATTGGAGGAAAATGCGTAAAAAATTCTATTTCACGAACTTTACCGAAACTTTTTAAATGTACGGTTCCTGTAGGATATAATTGTTTTGCCATCCCATGGGAACCATGCATTATTCTAGCCTTAAAAGTAAGCTATATCATTCTCCCCCAAACTACCATATTGCAAAAATCATATCAATCGTTAACTCTGTGATAAACAAAAAACATATCTATTCCACGGGAATAGTACATCTCTTGAGTAAAAAGTAGATCAAATCTTCTTAAGGAAAATGAGTTAAGACTCTATTTCGTGGATTTTAATGAAACTGTTTATAAATACACGGTTTTTATAGAATACATACTTGTGTTGCTATCCCATAGAAACCGTTTATATTATTCCGGTATGATCTTTATTATTTTCTGACCCTTAAACTACCAAATTACAAAAAAGGAAGTTAATCTTTTGCTCTATAAAAAACAAAAAAATATCTATCCCATGGGAACCGTACATTTTTTTCTGGATATAAAGTATATCTATGCCAAATTTCATCCAGATCCATTCAGTACTTTTTGAATGAAAGAGCAACAAACATCCGTACATCCTTACAAACTTTCACGTTTATACTATAATTAAGAAGTAAGAAAAGCGAGATTACCTACTATAGGTTAAGATAATATAGCTATTTCACGTTCATCTATAATAAGATATTTGTTTTCTTATAAGTTAAGGTAAGTACAAGTGTACAACCTATAACTACATTAGAATATAAATCTCAGTGCTGAATTTCCACCTAGGCTCGTGGGGCCCGGGCCTAGGGTGGCATAATTTTAGGGGCGACAAAAACTTATAGACATCATTTTGAAGATGCAAAAATAATCCACCACTGATAAATTTAAGTAAAACATAATAATGTTGATTATTTCAGTACCTTAGAAAAACTTCCAAGACATTTTGCAAAGTGGGTTAGAAAATTTTTCTTTCTTTTATTTTTTATAGTTTACAACCAAAGAATTAGTTTCGGTTTGAAAGCGTTACAAGGAAAACTGGATGCAATTACGCAGTTAGAAAATCAAAATCGGAACGTATATCAAAAGCATTAAAGAGATAGATAAACAATCTTTACATCGAAATTCAATCTGTCTCGTTGCGTAAAACAAGCCATTGTCGAGCCTCGATGGCAATGCAACATAGAAAATTTCACACCGCTAAAATGATTCTCCACAGCTAATATATCGGCAACGATAGCTATGCGAAGGAAGCCTCGGCATAATCGCGAATCAAACGCATTGCAGCTACCCGTAAACACGATGCGAACAATATGTCGTAAATGTCATTACCTATATGTTATTTTTAGATATCTAATAAAAATGAATTTCAATTCAAATAAAGACATTTGCGTACCTAATTTTCAACACTTTTATTCAGCTATTTGCTATATCCGATAACCGCGTTCTTTTCGCAAAGATCTGTTTGATGATCGACACAGTGTGAAAATCAGTTGGTTGTTCAATTCATGCCACATTACTGATATTATTCTTATCTGTTTTCGATTACGATTTGCATTGGATATTGTGTTTGATTAAGGTGTTCTTAGTTACTCTTTCCTGATGGATTTGGAGTAATAAAATGAGTTGTTTCATACAAAATAATCTGATATGAAATTAAATAACCAAATTTTTTTTAACCACACTCGCCAATTCAATTAAGTATGTACATTAAAAAACCAAAAACTTTTTGTTTCTTCAATACTTAACAGAAGTCTATAACAATTAATATAAATACATACTATAAGAGTGCTCTACTTTTTGTATAAAAACGCTTGTGAATTGAATTATTTCATGTAAAATAACTTTGTTTGTACCCAAAGATGTGGTATTTTAGGTACCTTAATTTATTTACAGATTTAACTTTTAAAAAAATTGGTTGTCTGTGAAGTCGGTTTACGGACGATAGTTTTACGTGATAACATCATAAAGAACACCTAATTGATGAAAAATTGCGTACTTCTATGAATTGAATTATTATCACTGAATTATCATTATTTTGTATAGTAGGTACAAAGGAGTTAACTGAAAATTAACAATTTTTTCAAAATGAAATCAGACTGAAAATTATAAAGAAAAAAATCACTTAAATCTTAAGTCAAGTAAATTGTAAAAGAAAATCACAAAACACGTTTTTAAAAAAATAAATTTCGCTGACTTTGGACTTAATTATTATATTTCACAAATACTATTCACTAAAAATCACATAACAAATTATAAATTTAAGTAAAAATAAATTGATAAATGAATCAGCACGAAATTGTCCTCAAAGACACTTCAATTTGATTCACTGATGACGAACCCATGGCGTTTGAAATACCTACGTATCTGGAGATACAAAATTTGGATTTTTCGTTTTGTGATTTTTACATTTATTTTTACTTTAATTTATAATTTGTATGGTGAATTTTAGTGAATAGTATATTTGTAATATATAACAAAACACGTTGCCTAGGATTCAACAATAATTTCGTGCCTCTCTATCATTTATATCGCGTTCTCGCTTGCACGCACAGGCTGAAATGAAACGTGTCTTCTTTTTCAGAATCTTTTTCAGACTGGCTGTCGTAGTTCATCAATTTATAAGACGTTATCATATCAAAATATTTTTATGTGGCGTTTTTAAATCATAATTTAATTTCTTAATTTGGTTCGTAGATACTATCTTGGCTAAGATATGAGGTTCTTGTGATGAAAAGAGTAGGTACCTAATCAGTGCTGTTACTTATATAGTACCTACCTATATTTGTTCTTGCCACTATATTTATTTTACCCTCTACCTACGTCTACATCGACTCTCACCCCATTTGTAGGTTAATTGTCTCAATTGCATACTGTGTTATTTAAAAATGCCATTTCGAAATAACATCGTATCTATAAACTTAAGTATGGAAATATTTCAATGAATTAATTTCACAATTTTAAATTATCCTCTGATACGATAGTAGAAAACGTTGATGACTATAAAAGGAACTGGGATTTTCATATAAAAGCAACTGGAATAAAAGATAAATGAATAGGATAAGTGCATTTGAAATATTATCAACCATTTGAATAATAACTTGATTAAGTACTTATATCGTCTGTCATTTTAATTAGTTTTCACTGTAAAAGTAATTTTAGTTATAAAGAAAACTAAAATTATAAAACAAATTAAATAATAGTTGTAATGTGTTATTAAAATGTAATGTGTAATGTGTAGGTAATTACACGAAGTAAGGAGGTTGTGCAGTTCCCCGGCTGCCAAAATTTATTAATTTTTTTAATCCTTACAGATCTATAATCGCCAAAATAAAACGAGAATGAAGAGTACAATTTTCCGAGTTTTCGTCCAGTTTTCGAGAAAAATTGGATTTTAGTAGCACAACTTCAATGGTATTTCTTATGGGAGATAAATTTTGTGAACGTGGCCATTTTTGGAACTACAAAGTTTTGACAGCTGCTTGCAATTATTTTGGAAGTTGAACCTGGGGATGCAGCCTCTGGCGAGAGTTTGGGGGTAGAGCCCCCAAAATAAAAAACAAATCCAACCCAACTTATTTATCAAGAGAAAATAACTTTTAGTTAGGTTAGGGCAGAGGTGGCCAAACCATGGCGCATTCAGTGATCACAAGTGGCGCATTGCACCCTTGCGCCAATTCCTTTTAAAATAGACGTCATGGCTGAATTCATAATCATATTTGCATACAATAATTAAATAGTTTAAAAATGTTCATTATGTGTATCACTTCATATCTAACAACAGTAATTCCTGGTTAACTTTATCAAACGAGACTCCCCAGCAGCTGTAGCATCAGTATGGTTCACACCAGTGATTACCCTCTCGCGTGATTATTTCTGATCATTGTAGATTGGTGCTCTACTAAACGTGTGTCTTTTGAAATGACGTAAATTTTAATTGAATTCCGTGATTGAGTTATTTCTTTTCCCCCAGAAGCGAAGCAGTTCTTATTCCTATCTTTATTTTACAACACCAAATATCCTGGGTAAAAAAAGCTCGAGTTGTATGACGCATCTGAACTTGCCTGTGAAAAAATTAGCGCATGGTAAACAAACGCTTGGCTACCACTGGATTAGGGTGACCATCGCGTTGTTTTTTAACCTTTGGCGTTGTCGGTGCAACTTAATAAATAACTACATAGTTTTAAAATACGAGAAAGAAGTCGAACTTTCTCGTCGCGTTGCTTGGCCCAAACTTCTGTCTTTGGGTGCACACTTTCTTAAATTCGTGTAAATAAGAACACCAAAAAAAAAAACAACATTCTAAATCAAACCAAATAAAACGTGGCTGAAAATTGCATTTTCAATGCCATTAATTGGTACTTATTAGTTGACAAGTTATTCGGTACTTATTTGGTCTGGTTTAGTTGTCTTGTGCGTGGTAGCCCTATTACAAGTGTATTAACTGCAATGTGTTCTCCATATAACTTAGTTCTTAGCGAAAGCAAGCCTTGAAAATGATACCATTTAAATAATTAAAGCTCCCATTGACTCTTCTTGACCAATAAGCGACAGTTAGTTCATAAGCTACTTGATTGAATAGACGTAATGACAGTTTAAGAGACACATGAATTACTAGGTAATATTATTCAAATTCGATTTAATTTCAGACTTATTTCGAGAAATTCAATGTTTTTCAGTTGTATATACACAAAATTCAAGTGCTAGTGTTTTCTATGAATTCAACTTCAACAAAAAAGTACAAGATTCCATAATTACAAACAGATTAAATACAAATAGATTAAATAGATAGGTAGGGGAAGACCGGGCAAGATGCATAGTGTAGGTAAGACGAATACTCAATTTTATTAAAAATCCACAATAGATTATACTACTGGACCAGCTCAGTTCAATCAACAGAATAATGGCTGTAATTTTTTGTAAAAATAAAAGATTTTTGGCAAGGTTTGTATATTGATTGGTTATAGGTTTGTATTAAGTGTTAACGAATAGACTATGTTTTATCGATTGCGTGTTTTTTGAAGTTTAATTTGTGTTTGTAACTTTTTATTCGTCGCTATAAATTTTACAGTAGGCAACAACTTTTAAATGCTAGTGCTTTGGGCAAAATAGATAGCTATAAAAATACAAAAATAGCTGAGTTAATAGGCACTTTTTTGTTATCAAAAATTTATTTACAAGTTGTTTAAGTTTCAAAGTTTTTACTGATATATTTTCCAATGATGATAAACCAAATTACAATTAATAATAAAAAGACTGCAGTTGATTGTCTGTATTTTTTACCCTTTCCCTTAACATATTCGTCTTGCTCGGGCTTCCCCTATATGTGAAATTTAAAATAATAACAAGCAATCTTTTTATCTCAAAAACCACCAATACTTTTACGATGTATATATACCTATTTTTATCAAACACGAGTTCCTTTATCTAAAGGATCCTTGAAAATATATTAGGTTCCTGGAAACAATTTCAACATAATATGATAAAATTTTATATAAATTCCAAATTGGCTAAATACGCGAATTCTTTGAATTCGATAATATAACGATAACATTTTTTTTTCTTATATCAACTATAGGAAAAAATAACTGGTATTGCACTGTCATTGAAATCAACGCTCAAATCCTCGGTGGTCTAAAGGTGTTGATCCGACTATCTCTCATCAAAGCTGCAGGAAGCCAAAACAGAAAACAAGATCTGCCTTTCTTCCTGAAGAAACGATTATTACCTATAAGTACGAGTATTTATATAATATGTAAGTAGTTTAATCACAATGAATCAAACTTGATAAACATTAGGTAAGTAGCTGTCTACAAAAATAACGTTCTTATCTTAATTCATAGACGTTTGATAAAATCAAATTAAAATATACAAATAATAGTTATTTTTTGTTTTCATTTAATAAAAAAATTATACTAAAAATTGAAATCGTTTGCAATCAACAAGACTTGATCGATTCGGTTTTAATTAGGTTCGAACAACTCGTGAATTCAAATCAGAAAATCTAATTATCTTTCATGTGAAATTAATTTTTTGGTCAATTAAAAATAATTAGATTGCACATGCTGTATATAGGTTATATACCCACACGATTTTTTTTTCGTCAAATTGTTTAGTTTACAAGATACATCTTTTCGACATGGAGAAATTCAATATTTGATCTCATTGTGCCACTTATCTCCCGTGTTAATTTAATACGTGCTGATAATACCTGTGGCCAAATAGGCATTACTTGAACAAATAGTGGGAACAAAGCGAGCGAAGGTGTTAGTCGAAAACAGCCTTTTTTGTTTGTAGATTAGGCAGCTTCTGCTTCGTGTTTCTTATACATTTATAATATGATCGATAGTGTCCATATAGTCGTTAAGGATGAGACGTATTTGGACAAGCCATTATCGACTATTGTTCGAGTCGTTTGCTTTTGTTACAAATCTGGGAGCCGGGGCATTTTTTCCTTTCTTCAAGGGAATTTCAGGGGTGCTTGAATAAGACGTTAGGGGCCGATATTTGCCTTTGTCAAAATATTACAATTTGTAAAGAGGGTTTTTAAAGCCTATTTGAAAGAGATAAGATTTTTTAGTGTTATACTATTTGTTCAACTAGCGGCTACCCGTGACTTCGTTCACAAAAGAAAAGTAAGCTACGTCCTTAGAAAATAATAATCCTCTGTCTATACGATATACAAAGAGAGAAACCACTCCAATAAATAAATACTCCAAAAAACAGGACAACTCTTGACAATTTGATTACAATAATGAAAAAATCGTAATATTAATAGACAAAAGTTTGTATCTCGACAGTTAGAAACGATTTGTTTTAATGCTTCGTTATACATTTTAATGTTCTATTTGTGGTCCGACAATTAAAGTGACAATCTCACATGCGAAAAGTCTACGGGACAAAACTTGCCATCGATTTTTTTTTAAATTTATATAGTACGTACCTATACATACGGTATTTTAGACTTTCGATTGTGAATATTTGACGGAAAGTTACTAGTAACTCAATGATAGGTAGTCTTCTGTATGTAAAGATATGAAATTGATATTATCATATTTCATTAAATGCTGCAAATCTCTAAAAAAAGTTTTTTAGAATACATATACATAACCATAAATAAAACATTAAGCGTAATGTAATTGCAGCGTTATTTACAGAATAAAACTTTGAATTTTTATAGTAGTTACAAAAAAAATCTGAAATGTATACCCCCCACCCTTAATTATAACAGCTTTCAAAGCAATGTCTTTCAGAGTACGTTATAATGAGTAAAAAAAGTTTGTTTAAAAAAATATTTACAAATGTGTCAGCAGTTCTGTAACATCTCAACTGCAGACAGTTCAACCGCGCCAGTTCAACCAGACAACAGTTTAACCACAAAATAATACTACTGATGACAGTTTAACCGTAAGATCAATAGATCATAAAATATTGAAAAATTAGCAGTAAAGTTGCATCGAAGACGTCAAATTTGATCAAAAAACAACGGGAAGGTCACATTTTTTGCAATTCTCGTTCGGTTGAAATCTCAGGTTCAACAGTCACGGGACCGTGTTAGCGAGGTCATTTTCTTAGTGGATTTTCATAAAATTTTTAAAAATGCATTGAACACTTTAATAAATGAATTAAGAAACAACAATAGAAAAGGTGCTTTACAGTTACGTGTAGAAAGATTGTATCGTCGAAAATCCTCCAACCTGAAGTTTTCTCGTAGTTCTTAAATAATTTATAATTAGTAAATAAAACACCATTTTACGGGAAGAAGCACTAAAAAACTCGATTTATTATAGTTATTGCATAGTTTTGAGATTTACTATATATCTTATTAATTGCATCATGAATTGATTGGTAGTGTGAAGTTATTTAGTTTTCTATGCGGTGGTACATTGGGGTTTGCTCAAGGATCGCTAGACGCGGCTCTTTGTGCCCGACTTGAACCTCTTTTTATATGTGGTGGTACATTGGGGTTCACTCAAGGATCGCTCGACGTGGTTCTCCGAGTGCCCACTCAAAGCTTTGCTTGACTTGAACCCCCCTGGGAAACATATATTGGATATGTATATTGGATGATATCGCATAATGAAATGGATCTGGGCCGGACGAATGCACAATCATTCTTAAGTTATCAAATTGCGGACCCGCGTAAACCATACTGTCGCCCAACGCAACAACCCGAACACACCCAATTGCAGCCAATAAGATATTTGTTTTACAAATCAATTGACATATTATGATATTGAATTCAATAGCAAATAGTTATAAAACCAGCGTTAAATATAAGCATAAATAAATAAAGAATATCACGTTCTTTTGTATATGAAGAATATTCCTCTATGGATCATTATTATATTCGATCAGTTCCAATTCTGGGTTTATGTTCTTTCATGTTTGCAGTTGATTCCAAAAACTGTTTTTGTTGTTAATATTTTATTTTACCTCAATTCGCTACATTGTTTTATTGTCATGGCGTCATAGCCTTCATAGTATATGTAAATTCATATACTATTTCTTTTGGTTCCATAGCCTCCATAGTATAAGTAATTATTATTCTTCCGTATAGAATGTATGGAACAAAGATAATTGAAATAACTAATTTTTTGAAATTTGGACTTTAGAAGAAATACTAAAAAAATACAAAATTTTTAATGTTCGTCTTGAACAACTTAAGGGTGGAATTTCGAAAAATTCTCCCATAGCGGAAACCAATGCTCAAATCAAGAATTACACCCAAAAAACGTTGAAATATAGTTAACATAAAGATTACATATTCGAGGACTAAAAAATTTATCATTAATGTAGATAACATATTTAAGAACTAAAAAGTTATTATAAAGAAAGGCATAATGACCCAAATACTCAATTATCATCATACCAAATTCATCAAAATTCGCCAATAACTACGACTATTCGAATAAGACTTCCTAAAAAATATTCAAATTAAAAACAAGAATTGTATTGTATGTATAAATGGAAACTGGACATCAATAACGGGCTAAGTGCCAAAAACAAAAAACAAAAGTTAGACCCGAAAAAGCAAGCTAATGTGTCATTGCGCAAATTTGTAATGTGTAAATGCCATGATAAGAATAACTATTATCAATGCTATTAATCTATTAGGTTGTTGGCAATGGCACTTGGCTTGTTTTTACAGGTCTAACTCAATTGTTTTTTTTTTGGTACTTATAGCTCATTATTGATGTCCAGTCTTAAAATGAAAACTTTTTGGTTATTTCCATATTCAGTCAAAGTGAGGTTATAGATATTTAAATTTTTTTACAATTAACATTTATTTAGTACAATTATGTCTTATTTAAATAATCTATTTCTCTTTTAAAAACAAGTTATTAGTCTATGAGAAATCGGCACTCATATTTAGTTTTACCGAGGTTTTTATGTCTGTCAAATAAAAGGGTGACTACAATAGAAGCACATAATACTTATTGTTATTTGAATGTGATCAATATGTTTTTTTAGATATAATGATCCCAGAATTCATTCCCACCCCGTGATTAGGGCAAGCTCTAGCACTGTATTATTGTTAGGAACAAATCATCGAGCATTGGCGAACCAGCGAGAGGTTTGTATCTGCCACGTGTATGTTCACGTGTTGTACAAGAGAACGCGGGCGGCTCAAAAAAAACTAATGCTAGTATAGAGTTGATGCACATTGTTAACTCGTATTATAGGATTTTGTGATTAAATTGTTTTTTAGTTGTTGTTCGAGGTGGTTTCGGTTTTGATTAGACTGCGTGAGGGTTCACTATATGTTTTAATGAGGTCGAAAACTCTGAGTTGTTTGTAGGTGAATCCGGCATTGGGACGTGTTTCTTGTTGTTTGCCACACTATGAACACACGGAAAAATCGATAAGGTAAATATGACTCAATAAGCTCAGATTTGCGTCGGAGATTTCTTCTCGAACTGGAAAAATAATCGGAATAATCAATCGTAAGTAAGCGATTTGAGGCGGTCTGAGGCGGGTTGCAATCGCATCATTGACTACAAATAATTCATGTCGATTGCAAAGTCTGGGCTATTGGTATCTGTAATGCATGAGGAAGATGAATACGACTTTGTGTGTCGAGCGTCGAATGCGAATGTCAATCACGGGCTGACAGGCTGGCCATGAATGTCTACTTTAATTGGATCGGCAGCTCGAATGTCTGTCAGTACGCGTTATATGGCCAATCCGAACCAACCAAATCGAAAACCACGTTTTCATATGACAACTATCTAGAGCCAGTGTCTCAGAGCGTAAGCGTTTCGCTTCAGAAAAACCACCAACTGACAACAAATCGTCCACGCTACAAATTTCAAACTAATGCATTTTCAATCATTCAAGACTTCTCACCTCTCACTTAATAGTAGGTAGTACCGTAACGGTTGTCAGTCATTCATTGATTTTCTATGAAAAACTTTTCGAACCAATTAGAATTTAGATCGTTGTATTCCACTCCATCGTGAATAGCTATGGCGTGTTTTTGCTCATTTTCGGAAGTTGATGACAAGTTGAAGTGCTTCATTGAAAACCTGTTATTTAGATATAAAAACTTGGGGCCAAAGTTACACTTTCCACTGTCAGTTTTAATAATCAGGTTTTTGATGGTCCTTAGTTGCTTTAGATCTTAATTTTTTCTAACACTGTTCTTTCATTGAGCCCTTGAATGACGACTTATCGTTCATACTACATTCTCTAGAATCTATATTTAGCATTGATATTTTCAACGTCGTGTTCTTGTTTTTAACGTTATTGATGGATTTTCATTTTATAATTTATAGCTTATATAAAAAGCTGTCTTATATTTCAAAACCTTAAATGCGCTTACACCTAATTTTATTAAGATTCTTTCTAATGTTTTATAATGAAGGTCTAAGAACTCTCCTACAGGAACTAATAAGTTAAAGTGGATAAAATGTATTTTTTGTAGCATGCTAAGTTGTTACCGCGTAGTGGAATGCAGCTTTTAAGTCCTTGTGAACGGATTTTCCTTATTGTTAAGCATTTTAAGTTCTGATTTTACGAACGATATTAGTAAAGTTTCTTGGCTTACCCCCACAATTTCGCTACCCGAGGTTAATGTCGCCTTTGCTCATCACACTTTGCACCTTTGCTGAACAACACATTTTTCTGGAATAAAAAATAACACAAGCACTGTTTAATCCATAAACTGACCCTATATAAAATCACGCTCTCTTTAACTCTTTTTATTTGCAAAAACCAATGAATTAAGTCTATTTATTTATTTCTGATGTTAAATTGGAATAAGATTAGCGTAGATTAGTTTGTAAATGCTATAGTAGAGTGCGTAAAATGCATTTGTCTCCCTAGGTTTAGCCAGGTTAGGAACCTTAACAATTTTGTGTTACCTACCACATTGTTTACTAATTGTACATAATATATACAATTTATATATATTTAATTTATATTATAAATTATTTTTAAGTTTTTTTATATCAAGTTTCAAGAAGAGCTATAAATAAATTATTTATTTTTAAATGGAATCGTCCTATCCAGTTAATAATGACCAATAATGGCAGATGACAAATACACTTCAATAATGCCAACTCATATTTTTATGTTTACTTGTTGGCACCACTGGTACATAAAATAAGAAAACATATCTGTAGTTGGAACGCTCGATGCTACAAATAATGCCGCATTTTATGGTAAATATGGTTATTGGAAAACGGCCATAGTCACTTTACAGGAATTATTCACGTAGAGACTTTCTTATTCTCCATTAGATCCCTCTCCAGGTAATGGATCGGGAAATTCTCTCCAGATATGAAGGGTACCGACTACCGAAGAAATAATATAATCGGAGTGGACCAAAACTAGACTAGTGGTAGAAAGCAACATCACTAGTATTGGCCTAAAGCAAAATAGGATTATCGCTGGTTTGACTTAAGATCAGACAGTCATATGCAACTATCAGATATAGGTACCAATTTATTTATTTCATTGTTTCAACAAATTCCTTTTTCTATTTTATAGTTATCAATCAACCGAAATAATGCATTTTCAGGATAAAAAGTTGAGTGCTAGTCAAGGTCAATAAAAAAAAACCTTTTTTGACCCTCTTTACAAAAAAATTGGTGACCCCCGATTTCAAACGGTTAGAAAATCAGAGGTTGTTCAGAACTGAAAATGGTGAATTAAGAATCTCAGCAAAATTTTAGTTGGCTATGGTGACGTCATAACGAGTTTCCTTGGTAACATGAAAGCTCTCTAAGCAAACTTTTAAATTCCTATATGTATTATTGTTATTGCTTCTTCTTTTTCTTCTTGACATTTCTGTCATTCGGTGACGCGCCGTCCAGTAGAGGTTGGAGACTAGTTGGTTTTGGTTCTTTTCGTTTTCCTCCCTGACTTCTTCAAGTGCAGAACAGTTGCCAAGATGCATAACGTTCATGGGTTCCCCATTGCAGAGGGAGCAGGTTGGAGTCGGTAGGAGTCCAATACGGTTCAAATGCTCGCATAGGTAGTCGTGTCCTTGGGTAGTTCGGAAAACTTCGACTGACACCTGATGAGGGAGAAGTCGTGTGATAGGAGATTCCAGTAAGGATTCCCATTTTTCCTTGCGCTTAATTTTTTTGAATATTCTAGGAATGCCAGTTGAAAGTGCTTGCAATATCGCTCTGAGATGATGTTAAAGACACACGGGTTGGCGGTTATTTAGAGCGGTGCCAGACTTTGCAAGGATGTCTGCTTTTTCATTTCTCAAAATACCAACATGACTGGGAATCCATTGTAGTGACAGGTGGCAACCTGTTTTATTGAGGAGCCATATTAAGATAGAATGAAGCATAGACTACTATTTTTAACTAAATTTTTTTCGTTGATAATGTTATAAGTCAATTGATGATAACAATGAATGACTTTGTTCAAGTAAATTACGTTCTTAATTTATTTTTGACAATATACAAACGAATAAGGTGGAAAAAATTCGTTTTTAATTCGAATGGTGTTTTATTTTAGGTAATTTAATTTAAAGGTGTTTAGGTGGTTTAGGTTAGGTGGTTAGGTTTTTGGTTTAGATTTTTTTAGGTGTTTAATTTTAAATTTTGAATAATTGTACTTAAATCAACAGAAGTAAAACATTCAAACGCTGAATTAATAAATTTAATTAATCAAATTAGGCAATAAATACTTTGATTCATTAAAGAAAAAAATTGACTTATCACAAATATACCTTATATAAATATAATCTCATTAAAGATAATAAATTTGCACACAAATAATTCCCAGAATACTCATACGTTTGAATTCATTCTTAAAATAAAATTTAATATTTTCCCACATTTTATATCAATAAATGTGCTTATCAGTTTCATTCAATTAAAATATTATTTTTAAATAAAATAATTTGATATTACAAGCCCCCAATATACCTCCTTATTATCACTCTGGTATCTCGTATTATAATATTCTAAAATTAAATTATCTCATTTGATTATATCGAGATAAATCTGATTGGTTGGGTCGAAGGGGCGAGTTTTATGTTGTTTGTGTTGTCGCACGTCGCTTATTAACACAAAAACCATTTTCGAGATCGAAATCGAATGTCACGTGCAATCATTTAAGCTTGGTTTAATGAACAACGGATTTGATCGGTCGGGTTTGGGTCAAAACCGTGCATAAGATTTGGTATAGATACTGATAAGGTTGAAAACGTTGATTTTCTTCCATTAACTTATAATAGGTACCTACTGTTAAATGTAAAAATTTTATGCTGGAATCTAAAAATTAACACGCCAATTAAAATATTTAAGGAATTGATGTTAAAATGTATTGACCTTATTAAAAATGATGAAAATATGATTCAATCAAAAACAATTTTCACGTCTAGACTTATGATTAATCAAATATTTCAATAAACGCGGTTTTATTTGGATTAAAACTTCAGAGTCCCAATTCCTGCGGGTCACTGTGACATTCTTGTATCATTTTTATGTGTGTTTATTAAATTATCTTGGCCTGAACCGCGCGTCAATTAAAAGTCATCCAACTGAAACATTAAGCCATAGAAACAAATTATAATGTTTTAATTTTTTTCCAGTATTGTAAAATATTACGAACCCAAATTGTTGGTATGACTATGTATGACCGAAGGCGAGCACGCAAACTGAAAACGTAAAAATTCAAAGGAAAAAAATCGTTTAAAAAACAAAACAGACATTAATTAGTTGAATAATATGTTTGAAATTTAGATGGTTTTATAATTTAATACAGACTTTTGGGCATAAATATGAAGCAAGAAATGAAATTTTTACCTTTTTTCTATATATGTATGTATATTTAAAAATTTTAAATGATTGTTAAATTGATCTACTTGGTAACTTTGAAGGAGAAATTAAGAATTTGCAGTTGATTTCTTGTAGTTTTTACTGTGATGATTTTATTGCGATATTAATTATTGATTAATTGAAACTAATTTTTGCAATGTTTTGCACGCGATCCAATTAAGAACATAAAAATTAAAGTAACCTTCTTCTAGGTGTATATATTCGTAAGTCTACTTTTACTTAAAATGTAGGTACCTACCTATATGTAAAGTTATTACAAGATAGGTGCATATGTAGTTTTTTTATTTTAATTTTTTAAGGTCGATTCACACTAAACGGGTAGAGCAAGGCAGGGCAAGAACCGCTAAATCCTATGGCAGATTCCCGCTCGGGCACTTGTAGGGCAGGGCAGTCGTATTTTCGGTAGGACATATCGAACTAATTCAATTAACCGTTCGTCCTCTATTTTATCTTCTTCGACGCAATACAAAAGCATGCACAATTGACAGGAACAAAGAGATAACGAGAATAGAATGACCGAAAAGCAGGTGGGAGAAGTGGCAGAAACCGATTTTGATCGTTTTGATCTCGATAGACCGGGCAAAGTTCGTACAAAGATCGATGTTTGAATGTACCGTTTACGTTGATTGTAAACGGAAGAATTACTTTTGCATTAGATCGATCAAAACCAAGCCTTACCCTGTTCTTGTCTTGCTCTGCCCGTATAGTAGGAATCGACCTTAAGCTTCAAGGTTATTAGATAGGATGTGGCTATTTATACATACAGTATGTATACGCAATTGGCTATTTATACATACAGTATGCATACGCAATTGGCTATTTATACATACAGTATGTATAAGAAATTGGCTATTTATACATACAATATGTATAAGAAATTGGCTATTTATAGTTACAATATGTATAAGAAATTGGCTATTTATAGTTACGTATAACGTACTAACTAACCAAAAAGTTTATTGATATTAATATTTTAATAAAAACTACATAATTATAGAAAAATATTGTTTTATTTATTGTTTATTGTTACAATATACTTGGGTATTTATTTTATTTTTTATTTCGTGTTTTAATTTGCTTCTTGTAAAACTGAATCTGTTTAGTTTTTCTCTTCGGACGTCCTTTAGACTTAATTTTTGTTTTAAATTTTAGGTTTTCACTTGATTGATGATTTGTATCGGATTCGTTCTGACTTTCAGTACCAACTAAGCTATCCTGGCAACTTCCAGCTTCAACTAAGTTACTTGTCTCAAATTCTATTGAACTAATTGTAGGTTCACTATACTTATTAGTACCGGTGCACACGGGCGTCAAAAGTAAGCTAACCGCGCGCGTCGATTTGCAGCAGATAGGTAGAGAGACATTGGCGCTTATGGTGCGATGCACACGGTAAGCTGCTTACTTTTGACGCGCCGATAGGTATCGAAATCAACGCGTGTTTCTGTGGAACGCAGCTTCCTATCTTGCCTATCCCGATACCCACAGAGGCATTGCTGGCTATTGTGCGATGCACACGAGACGCAGCTTCCTATCGCCTATCTCCATTAAAAATTATTTATGAGCTTCGTGATGGCTTGAAAATCGGAATATGTGCACTGTGAGTAAACTAGCTCATCACGATATGCAAAATTAACGCAGTTTACTTTTGACGCCCGTGTATGTTAAACAGAAGTATTAACAAGAAGAAGGGGCACTTTAATGGATATAGTGGAGGCAAACATTTTAGTTGAGGATGGCATTCATAGATGGTCACAATCAATATTCTACTTTTCTATCTGCGTTATACGTAACTATAAATAGCCAATTTCTTATACATATTGTAACTATAAATAGCCAATTTCTTATACATATTGTATGTATAAATAGCCAATTTCTTATACATACTGTATGTATAAATAGCCAATTGCGTATACATACTGTATGTATAAATAGCCAATTGCGTATACATACTGTATGTATAAATAGCCACATCCTATTAGATACATAAAGTATGCTCACTTGGCTAGGCGGCGTTTCTTTGATCTCTGAAAATGACGTCACTGGTTTGTTGACTGGCGCGGGAATTCAAAATATATAGCTCAGTAAGGTATAGATTCTAGAAGAAATATATCTTCATTATTTAATTAAAATAAAATAACAAAGAAAAATCAAATTAACATTTATAATGTTCATAAAAATTTACTATTGACATAATGAAAATTTAAAATTTTTGTTAAAGGAATTTAATAACCTAAATAAAAATCATATTTTATTAAATATAGTAGTGCCAACCAAATGTCAAAAGGCACCAGGTGGAATCCCCTACAAACCAACGATAGCTAATGGTCTTTAACGCCTCTACTGGCTTCTGTCAGAAACAACAAACCAGTGCCGTCAGAGCAAGTCAAAGTGAGCACCCCTTGCTTAAGCTTTGCTATAGATTTGAACTTTTGATGATTTCAAAGGTTCCCAATCTATTGTAGCTTTGAGCATATATCATTTCTTTACGTTATGGTTTATAAGAGTAATAGATTTATGGTTTTAAGAGAAGTAATTTTGTTTGTAATCAACAATTGGGTGGTAGCATAATAGGCAATCCAGCGAGTACCATTTTAGCAAATATTATGATGAATGATGCTGTTACAGAAATTCATGAAGTCTCTACTACTACTCTACTAGATGATTCTATTATGACTGTACCGTAGGAATAATTGGAATTGATTAACAAGGTAATGTGCGATTATTTGGTAAGCTAGCAGAAGGATAATGTCGTCACAGAACAGAATAATATTTAAAATTGACCTTCAAGACAGGATCGTAATTGTAAAAAAAAAATATAGTAGTAAGATTTCCTTTTATTGAGCAGATCTCGTAGATAGATATTTCAGGATTTTTTGTATGGTTTATACAATTCCATGTGAATGTGGCATGTCGTACTTCGGGTAAACTAAACAATATCCTGGAGAGGAGGATTTCCCAGCATAAGCGTGATGGTAAAAACATTAATTTACTAGAACAGAAGATGCTAGTAGAAGGGAATCCACTGGGAGTCACAATGGTTTTGTCGTTATACCATTTGAATACTGAGCATTGTTTTGCTTTTGAGAAAGTGCCTATAGTTCAAGATCCCAGAGCCTTAAGACATAACTTATTTTCAAAAAGATGAAGCCTTAGGTTCTGAGTAGGTGCTTTTAATATCTGCTTGCTTGTGGAGTTCGGTCTGTGACACCTGGGCAGGTACCAGGTGAGAAAGGTAACTAAAACTAAGATTTACTTAACTTAAGTTTGTATGGCTGATTTTTACATATGTTTTTTATAATATTACTCTGAAGAATCCATAGAGTCAGATGCTTTCCATGGATCAGAAATTTATCGCTTTAAAGCTCCACTTTGAGGTCGGATACTAGTAATTTGAATTTTAAATTATATATAATTTACTTTTCAACAGTTGATCAAGCAATATTATGAAAATAAGGAACCACAAGACGGACTTAATAAACTTACAATTAGTTGCTAATCTTCTAACATCACCAACATTACCGAAATTTTCAAAATCTAAAAATAGTTTTCTCTTGTCAAAATCTAACTTTAAAAACTCTTTTAAAATACAATAAGATTTCCCCAGTCTAAATTGCTTCAATCACTTGAGCATAATGCTCCATTTTAAGTGCCATTATTTGTACTTTTACTGTACAAAACCCAATTATAGTAATAGACCAGAGCTAAAGCCTTTGAAAATGGTAAAAAGTGAAAAAAAATTATAGTAGCCAATATAACAAAAATGAAAGAAAAAAATAATTACGGTCGATCTAAGGTTAGGAAATGGAAGGGGGGGGGAGAATAGAAATGGTTTAT
This sequence comes from Sisyra nigra, assembly GCA_958496155.1. Lineage (NCBI taxonomy): Eukaryota > Metazoa > Arthropoda > Insecta > Neuroptera > Sisyridae > Sisyra > Sisyra nigra. The sequence continues at coordinate 10,381,864 of OY292314.1, read as the reverse complement.
CTTGATTTCCGACAAAACTACAAGTCCTATAGAAAAAAGTTATATAGAAAAGTTGTAGGTAATAAGAAGATCTACTACTTTTGTTCTATCACTTTTTTCACATAACCTCAAAATTTATGTGAAAAATTCCAATAACCAAATTTTTGGTATTTTATTTTTATCTTTTAAAAAAAAATTGTTTTTTTATGAAATTCGGTAAAAACTTATCTTTTAATGTCCCAAACACACATTTTTTTAATTTAAAATATTGATTTTTTTACCTTATTTTGACTTAATACTGAAAAAGCACCCTAATTTTCAATCGAGAATTCTCACGTCAAAATATTTACTTTTTACATAAATCGGTGGGCTTTTTGTTCGTTGAAATCTCTACTTTTTAATGTTTCAAAAAATATACATTACAGTATTAAATGTTCCCAAAAAATGCAATAATTAAAGTGTAAATTTTAATAAATTGCTCAAAATTGTACATAATACAATTGTACAAATACAATTTGAAGCAATTTATTAAAATTTACCTATATGCGTAGTTTTTGTGTCATTTATCCTAATTTCACTGTACACCCACATACACCCATTGAAACCGTGTTGTTTCAAATCCAAAATTGACTCCAATTAGGATATAGATAGGTACAACAATGTATATTAAACGTTAAATTTTGCCATTACTGAAAATGTGCATTGTAGAATATAATCACCTTAAGTGAAAGATTATTTGCTTGAGTAGGGATTCATCAAGTTAAGTATCTGCACATTTTGTAATCTTAATAATGAAATATCGTACAAACCCGAGTCGAAATTTCAGACCTCCTGTGGCCCTAAAATGGTACTTTTACCCTCTTTTGGGCCTCCAAAGAGTAAAATGAGCCTCATATAGACCTAAACAATTCCATCGTCTTTATTTTAACCTGCATGAAATTTTTATTATATTTTGTGAACATATCGTCTCGTCCTAAAAAAAGGTTTATGATCATAAAACATAAAATATGGTTGTAAATTTCCTTTTTTTTACAATACCTATTGCAAATATTATTTACTAATAACCCAAATTTTTGATCTCTCTCTTTCCTATACTTAGATGTTTAATATAATATTCTGTATTCTTGTATCTATTACTGGGTTTTCCCTTAATCCTTTTCACTCTGGTTAATTTTTACTCAGCTTTAGTCTCTTGTTAACCGTTCGAGTGCTACACGAGTTATTATACAACAATTGAATAAACTTATTTCACTATTAGATTATTTTTCAATATTGTCTATGTCAAAAGGCATAAAAGTGCAAATGTAAAAAATTTAAAAGTGAAAAAACCGAGTTTCAAAGAAAAAGTGTGAAGAAATTTGCTTTAATTTATTATCTTGAAAGTAATCAGAGAGATGTTATACAATTAAATAAAATTTCTAAAGAAATGCACATGGTTGGGTATATTGTGGATTATAATAAAAGGAAATCCTGGAAAAAAATTATGGCAATGGCGACAATAAAAGAGCTGGTAAACTTAAATTAAGAACTAAGAACTGATATTTGTAATATTCTTATAACTTTTAAATTTATCGCTTATATAAATGAAACTTGTATATTTAATGAATAAAAAAAAACAAAATATTAAAATAAAAATGTTATTCTTTTTGAAAAAAATCCTACCAATAAAACAATAAATAAGAGTGACAAAGAAAGAGTGGAGAAAAGAGAGAGAGAGACCTGTTTTGGGCCTAAACATGTTATTTTGTCCGACAAATGCCACTTGTAGGCTCAAAAGAGGTCTTAAATTCAAATGCAAATGGTCATGTTTCAATCTACTTGAACCCAGATTTTGAGGTCTAAAATTTCGACTCGGGAATTCAACGCTTGACTTAACCTTTTTATTTTAATATTAATATTTAACTTCAGTTTGATTTGATTTTAAATTAATTAATGAATCGTTTGGAATTTATTGTGGACAAATATTAAGAAAAAAATCTTTCCCTCAACTTTTCTGACAAATGATTATTAAAAAAACATGAAGATCTAAACAAAACTTAATGATTCCATTTGTAATCAATTTTATTTGAGTAATACGAGTATAAGAGATGGCAGCATACAGTTTGTAAGCAATGATTTTTTAGTAATTGATATTTTTTGTGAAAAAGATCTGTGAATGGGTGGCCGATTAAAAGCAGCATCGCTTCCTGTTTGATAGTAAAGATCTCACAAGACGACTTTTTTTGAACGAAATATATTTAAGAGAACTGCGCTTTCTGTCATCAACCATAATATTGATAAAATAAACGGATAACGGCTCGACACATAGCTTTCCCTATTCTGGAACGCTTGAGCCTTCGAAGATATTTGTGGAATTCTTCAAATATATGAAACCGAAACAGTCACAAATTGAACATTTAATATGTATCTATAGTATATATTATATGGAAGCCGGGATCTTGATAACATCCATGCTTTTTGTCTCTCTATTTAGGCTTCATTTTTTCGAGACTCACTCACACACAAAATATAAAAAGTATTGACCTGGCCCGATGAAGGTTAACATGACAAGTCAGAGATAATACAACATAATATATATTTTTATTGAAATGACGCATTCAGGAAATTTGTGTTGCCTGTTACATATTATACATATTTTTCATGCTCCACACTTTTGACAGTTTCGATAACAGATACAAGATATTAATAAATTGAGTTTACGATAAAACAATATCTTATATTATTATTATTTTAAAAAAATATCTGGTCAAAACTATCTAATACTCATACGAAAAATGATCCAACATCTCATAGAAACCTTTTCTAAACGACAATCTATAAAAAATGACAAATTATTATCGACTTGACTCGAACTCATATCGGTATCTTCTTGGCTGGAGACATTGCGTAACTGTCAAATATCGTACGATAAACTCCACAAAAAATGTTTAAATACATTTTTATCTCAATTACTTGTGTTAAATATTAAATAATTGCTTTATTTATAAAATAAAAATGCGATAAGAATTATTGTCCTTCATAACTCAAATAGGGAAACGTTGTGATACAATTATTATTTTTTTATTTATGTTAATAATAATTACATGTTTGAATAAACTGATTGCTAATTAATTTTATAATTATTCATTAATTTAATTGTTATTCATGTAACAACTTTAATTTTAACTAAGTGATTATTTTTTCAATGATTAATTATTTTTATCAATTATGTTTTTTAAATGCACAAACTTAAAATTATTCTCAAGTAGACTTTCGAGGTGGATTTAGCCATAGAGATTCATCAAGTCAAGTAGTTGGACATTTTTAAAATGAATTGCATTTCTGTGAATAAACTTCCAAAATATTGACTAGAATAATTTGGCTCACTTCATTTCAATGTTAATATTTGACTCTTTGACTTGATTTTAAGTTATTAATATAATTATTATATTAAGGCCAAGTACAGAGTGCGGCAGCATAACTTCCTTTTTCCAAACCTTTAAGGCAGTATTCTAGTCTAGAGGCATGAATTTCAGGTGATTTTTGAAGTGTCATAAAAAAAGGCAATTAATATTTTTACCATCCATTTTTTGTTAGTTATTTATTAACCTTACAAAAATACAGAAAAAAAAATAAAAAAACAAAAAAAGTTAAAAATTACAAAAATTAAAATCTGATGAAGTGGGGGGTCTCAAAAAATTGGCACTTGACGATACCAATGATTTCAACCCTTCTAGCAATGTGAAACCAAAAAAAAAGAAGATTATTAATCTAGAATAATGTCGCAATGTCTAGAACTATGGAAAAGTTGGAAAAAATTTTTTTTCACAAAATGGCGACTGCCTCTAAAAAAAACAATTTTATACCACTTTTTTTGACTGTTTCGAATTTTTTAAAAATAGCTAAAATTGAAATTTGGGGATGGGGATAGTTCCAGGTATAGACAAGTCTATAAAGAAGACTCTTTAAAGATTTCAGGTAAATCGGTCTAGTAGAACCTGAGAAATCGTGGGTATCGTTTTGAAAAAGACAGTTTCGAGAAAAACGCGTTTAAAATTTTGGGTTAAGTTACATCCAGTGGCCATACAATGGTACTTAATACTTACATTTTTTAATCAGCCATTCCTGGTCCGAAAATATTGAAAATTTTGAAAAATCCTCTTAAGGGCATATTCTTAAAGGTTTAAATTTTGAGAATGTGAAAGAAAAGAAAAATCAATTTTTTTAAATTTCTAGACTAGAATACCTTCTTAATAAAACACATTGTATGAACCAGACAGTTTTATTTTTTTTTACAATATAACGTAGACGTACATACATAAAGTTTTGTTTTACATAGTTTTAATGATAAAATTAGGTAGGTGCCGTCCCCCATTCTCGATACATGAGTATACCGATTTCAGGTGTTTGTCGTGGCCAGCCCCCTATCACTTAAATACGAGAAAGGCTAAAAAACTGACCAATTGTTACGCAAATCTTAGTACCTTTGGGCCCTATGGGTGGCGCTGGTATCTAGTTGAAAAACAGTTGTTTACTATTTGTGTTGTTATACGAGTCATACGTCTCAAACAGCCCCCTGTCACTTAAACTTATCATCACTTATCAGAGTTATTATACTTATTATATAAAAAATACTTATAATAATTATTCTCATATAATAACAATAAAAATAATTTGCCTGACATTTTAAAAAAATTTATTTCTAACCTTTGACCTTCATAAAAGTCTTCGGTCTTCGTCAGTCTTCGAGGTTTTCGTTCAACTCGTTTTTAAGTAATTATACTGGCGATGTCTGCAAATGCAGTTAAAATAGTCACATTTTTGCAACATGGAGTTGTAGGGGGCTGGTAATGACTCTTGCAAACATAGCAGGCGCTATGTTGGCCTATAGCTTCCTGGATGTTGTTCTTCAAATCTTGTAGGGTCCTTGGACGGTTCACATAAACACGGGATTTAAAAAAAAAAAACAAAAAACAAAAACCAAAAAAAAATCACAAGCTACCAAATTGGGGGATCCGACAGGCCACTGCAAATCGCCCCTAATTGATATTAGGCGTTCTGGGAAGAGTTCTCTCAAAACAGCCATCGATGCTTTTGCGATATGCGCCGTTGCATCGTCTTGTTAGAACCACATGTTTCCTAAGTCCAACTCATATAACCGTTGGAAAAAAAATCCTATAACATGTTTACATTCCGGCCCGAATCCACTGACACTGCAACTTCAATTTCCTCAAAGAACCAGGTACCAATAATTGTACCTGAAAAAATTGCACACCACACTGTCACTCTCACAAACTCATCTTTACCGATGGTTCAAAAACAGAACACAATGCGGGCTGTTTCTTTGTAGTTGATCAGGAAGAACGGGGGATCAGACTGCCTAATTACAGCTCATCTTAGACAACGGAGCTGAGAGCAATATATGAAGCACTACAATACATATCGGATCAGCTGGGAGACAATTTTATCCTTTGAACTGACTCTCTTAGTGCTATAAATTCGCTGAAGGGTGAGAGTTTAGGGAATTTAGTGGGAGACGTCAGGTCTAGAGTATGGCGTCTGGGTCCACGAGTGACCTTTATGTGGGTTTCTGGGCACGAAGGCATAGAAGGGAATGAGAGGGTTGTTGTCCTTGCCAATGAGACCGCCAAAAATTTCTTGAGGATCCCTCAAGCCTCAGGCCCTGCGATCCGCAGGGCCTCATAAAATGACTTATCAACAAACAGAAAAAACTTATCACAGCGGAGCTGGCAAAGCAAGTAGGGAGTTTCCTTACACCTTCTGAGATCGTTTAAGCCCCTAGTTGCTGAAACGAGACAGACTTATTTGACCTCACGTGGAGTCGATGAAAACGAACGAGTCTCATTCAAATAGAAATTAAAAAGAAAAATGTTTAAAAAAATAATAATTATAAAAAGTTTAAGGTTTTTGGGTGTGTGAGGCACGGGGATTCTTTGATTTTATAACTGTTGATCCACCACCAAACAGGATTTTTGAAGGACTTACCTTGGTGGTCGCCTCGCTCGTAACTCGCTTGAAAATGAATTTCCAAATAACCAAAACACTATTTACTTAATGATAATAAACAAAAATAAATTTATTCTTTTAAAAAAGTAAATCAAAATTAACACGAAAAAATATATAATAAAATTATCGAAAATAAAATTTGATTATTAATGACGGCGAGGCTCGCTCATCGACTGGCGGAATCAGAGTCTTCGTTTTGAGTTTTTCCATTTGCCTCGGAATCCAGTGAATCGCGTCCCTCTACCCGATGCCCCCAAAGTCGCCGACAAAAACAATCAAATTTGACTTATTTGTCCTCGACGACCCGAGGACATCGGTTCTCCAACTGGACTTAATACATAACGCCTCGTTACATTGTTTAACCACTTTTGGTGATCTCGAAGGCAAGAGGAGTTGGTCTTTACTCGCCTGAGAACTGAGAACACCAAATTAGCACACAGCTTCCTACTGACAAAAGTATCGAGGAATCTATGTCCATCCTCGACGAATCACTGACCGCTAAACGACTCCTGACGATTTCTAGTTCGGCTCAACATCTGCCAATGCCCCCAATAGATTTAAACCAGCCCCCTACAACTCCATGTTACAAAAATGTGACCATTTTTACTCGATTTGCAGTCACTAGTTGCCATTTAGTTGCCAACGAGTTGAACGAAGAAGACCACAAAGACTGACAAAGACCGTAGAATTTATGAAAGTCGGAGATTAGAAATAATTTTTTTTAAACGTCAGGCAAGTTATTAAAATGAAACTTTTTTAAATGTTTTCATTATTATTGTGATTATGAGAATAATTATGATAAGTATTTTTATATAATAATTATAATAACTCTGATAAGTTTAAGTGGTAGGGGGCTGTTTGAGACGTATGACTCTTATAACAACACAGATTTCTGTAGAAAACGGTCACGTTTTTTTAGCATTTCTTGTATCTAAGTGACAGGGGGCTGATTTAAACTCAGAGTGTCCGGGTTTTCTGGAATATTGGCGTGCCATAAAGACATCAACCGATTATAACCTTTTATAGACTTTTATTAACCAAGTCGCGACATAGCCTTGTTTGAAAATTTTATATCAATTGAAAATATTTAGCAACTACATAAAAACTCATCTAATGGAGGAAAATTATTTGCCGTAAAAACAGCTATAAATTCGTTTAAATGAACACAGTTTAAATGAATAAAATATAAAAACATTGGAAATTGAATTCATCGAGTTGTATCATAACATATTATATATTTGCAAATGAAATTTTTTAATTAAGTTCTTATTTTGATAATTATATGTATGTACATCTTCAACTTTACACGCGTTCGTAACACGAAATTAACGAAGAATAAATTTCAATAAAAACATATACCTACCTATAATCAATTCATAAAATATGAGAGTGGTGGTTATATTTTTTATTTTCCTTCTTTCACTTAATATTGAATTTAGTTATCATTTAATTCAAATGAATTATAATACGTACTTTTTAATGCCTTTATTAAAATATAAGAAGACAGACGCTTTTTTTTTTCCTGGCACGACACACAACGCTTTCGGATGTCTCTGTTCAAATTATTTTATATTTATGCGGCTGCTGTCATAGTTTAATTAATTAATATATTATTTACTCAGGCAATAAAATGTTAAAAAACGGAAGTAATATTTACATTTGTTTGGTATTCATGAAACAATTTGAAGTTTTTCGTTTTAATTTCGTTTTTTTTATTACATTCTTGCATTCGATCTTCGTCAAGTTTTTGATTCGGAACCGATTTTTCGTTAGTCTAAGACCAGTTTCTTCGGGGCTATTATATTGTTATCAATTTTTCTATTAAAAACGTCAATCTGCTTGTTTCATCCTACAAAATTCATTAACCGAATTCAAGCTCGATGCTCGTTCGAGAGGCAACTTGCTCATTTGAATACAATATTCATAAGTTTCGTTGATATCACACGGTTGCATAATTTGATTTATTGTTATATGTAATTGTATTCACGGTTTCCGGCTTCGAAGTCATCTCTCATCGCGTTATATATTTTCCCTACGAAAAATAATTATAAAAAAAATACCTGAAGGTGCAGTGCAATAATGTAATACCTTAGACATGACGTATCTGAACGAAAAGATCAATATTGTCTCTAGTAGTAGAACGAATTTATTCTTTTCTCGTTGGCCATCGCTATCATTTTTCATGTGTGATATGTGGATCAAAGAGAAAATTGGACAGTTACGTTCCGAGGTACTGATTTCGAAGAATTTTTAATGATAAGACCAGTCAAAAATTTAATTTGATCAGGTCGTAATTTGCGGTTGCATCATTTCGTTGAAAGATTTCAAGCTAAAAGTTCTTACAAGACAAAGATTTCCCTAACAATCAATCCGATAACACTGCTTTGATGAACCGATTTTTTTAGGCATGTTTTGAAATCTAAATATATAATATTGTTACGTATCTTAGCATTTGCGTTTTACGACCAAAATGTATTTTATACAATCGTTTAATTATTTAACGCTATTACACTTATTTATTTACACTTCAACAGGTGTTTATTTCACTGTTTAACTTGTCACTTATTCACTATCACTCACTAAATCCCTGTTTATATTTCACTGTGTATAACTGATTCACTCACTATTTATCACTAACTGTTTTTAAAAGTTAACTTTTATAACTAACCCACTATTAATTTTTAACTTTACTCACTTGGCTGTCGTCCTGTTATATTTATGGGCTCAGATATAATCTAGAATATTCGAGCTCCGGATTATTTCCTTTCTAGAATTTTTGATCCTAATTGTTTTACTGTCTATCTCTTTTCTCGTAAATTAAAAATCCTTACAGAATTCTTTAGAACATTTTGCGTCTTATGTGGTGACCACTTCTTCTTTGTTCATCTTTCACTTTTCGGTGAACACCCAACGGGACGCCCAGTTTACATGGCGCCAGATGCGAAAGTCCAAGCCCACACCCATTTGCACACCACCACGCTCACACATAAAATAGATGTTTTGTGTTGTATTTACAGGTTTATTTTCTTTTACTATTATATAGTAAAGAAAGTATTGTAATCGGGTCGAATTTTTGAATTCGAGCTTTCATCGGAAATAAGTACATGTTTTGAGGTTTCCTGATTCCAAAAAAGTGGTTTTTAGAAACATGTCTGTGTGTGACAGTCATATCGTATCGAAAGCTTTATCCGAACTACACTAATCTTGGAATTTTGCCTTCATGTCATATCTATACCAATCTAGCTGCACGGAATAGAATTGTGGGAGTATTCTAAAACATTAAACATTAAAATAATCCAGAAAATCCAGTCTAAAACACTTAGGATGCTGGTAGAAGCACCATGGTACGTGTCAAACCAAACCGTGCATGAAGACCTACAAGTGCCATTCGTATAGGAAGTAATTGCGGAAAGGTCTCAAAGTTACAGGGACCAATGTGACAACCATCCAAATGCCCTGATAACGAACCTACTATCCGGTCCACTTACCAACAGAAGAATGAAACGAACATGGCCTGACGATCTAACATGTAGTCAAGTTGATAAGGACAGCTCTCCCTAACAGATGCTCCTCAGTGATTGACTGAAGATCACACATCAACGGACGTAATCTTACATTATCCTACCACTCCCAGTTCCTCCCTAACCCTAACCTCTTTACAATCCTAACTTTCTGCTCCACTTCCCCAACTCATAACCCTATCCCAATCAATTCGTCACTTTTACTAAATGCTCTAAGAGCAGATTGTAAAAAATTCTAATTTTAAAATAAAAAAAAATCATATCTACTTAGTTGTACCGCGAAGCTTTTGGTAAAATCGGTTAACCGGAAACTTCACTTTATTCTAGGAGTTTTGGAGGTTTTTCAATTTTTTTTTCGAAAACGGCTCCAACGATTTTCTTTAATCTTTTTATAGTTCTTAGTCTAATCTATGCCTAAAACTTTTATTTGAAACCTTTTCCTGGTAAAATTCAAATAAGGATGGTTCTGGGGCGAAGGTTGGGAATTCCTATATACGTATAGGTTGTATACTTGTATGCATATAGACATAGTTCTGTTTATATGTATATAGTTATAAAGTGTTTATATTTCTTTTAACCAACAGCGAGTTTTATAAATGGCAGTAAAAGAAACTACTGTAACGCCTTGCAGCAGATATTTTAAATTATTTTCTAAAAATTATAAATTTTCAATAAACTAGTTGATTTTTATAATAGGTGCTTAACCTAATTTTTAAGCCACTTGAACGAAAACTTAAAAAATATCAATTTGAATATCATTTAAGTCATTTAAGTTAATGATCTGTTGCTAATTTTGTTTGTATTTTAGGGAAATTTATTTTTCCATATTTAATACTTGGTACGTAGTGGCGGCGGTGGCGGTAGTGGAATGGTGGAATCTGTCAAAGTGGGATAATAAAACAAAAACCAAAACGAATTCGTTCAAGTTAATCAAGTTAAATGTCATCAACACGTCAATTTAAAATAATATTTATTTCTAGATGAAATCGGTGTGAATCAAAATAAAAATGTATGTTTCTTAAAATTACGACAACAAAATCTGACCCACATATTACGTTGGTCGATGCCGCCTCGTCCGTCCGTCCCTCAATCATCTAATTTTGCACACAGCAACAATGAATATCCGCAATTACCTCCGCGAACAAATTCTCCACACACATACCCACAAAAACGCCAAGAAAAAATGCATAATAAATAATTCAATTCACTTATTATTTCCACCGATTCGTTCAATTGTATAAAAGAAATGCCGACAAAATCACAATATCAAATGGATTTTTTTATATAAATTCTTTGCAAACAAAAGATTAAATCATATCAGATCAGCAAGCGATTATCGTACGTAGCCAAGAAGAAATGCATTTCATTTTCACAATTAATCTCGGCTACGTGACGAAAATTCCAATAGGCCGGCCAAAAGACCCATCACACATGCATTTAATTGCACTGTTCATAGCAGATACGATAGGAAGGTACCATCTGCTCTCATATATGTATTGTTGATTAAAAAACTTTTTTTTTTTTACTTCGTACTTCATTCATTCCTTGGTCACTTTCCACCGAGCATAGAGAATTTAAAACGTTATCTCTATACACGTAGAATGCATCGTATCAACAACATAAGAACGAAGGAATATGTTATTAATTTACGTTGCACCCCATAATTGTCCATAAACTTACAATTATAATGTGAAATTGTTAGAACAAAAAAGTTCATTCCTTCAATACCTCGACTTAACAACTATTTAAGCATTATTTAAATCGTTTTATAATGCATAACTAATCCCAATTTCCACTACGCTAATATACTTATTAAATTTACGATATACATATACATATAAAAAGTCGTATTTAATATAGATTGGCAATCAGAAGTTTTATCATATAGCTTGACGTAGAAGGTATTATGGATCTGTAATTGCATCGCGTCTGAAGGGATTCAACGTCGTGATCTTATCACAAAAAGACGTTGATTAAGTAATTTTATTAAACGTACATCGCTTTTTTTTCAATTAAAAATTAAATTGATATTTAGAAAAAATAAAATTCATTTTTAGGGTAGTAAAATTAAAAGAAATAAGCAGAGTTTGTTCACAATGATTATAGGTGTTGAGTGTTTCTTAATTTATTTTAATTTTGACAAATTATTTACCTGTAAGGTGTTTTAAAGAAGTTATAATGTCAAGTACAATACATTTTAGCTGGGTTTCTTTTGTATACTTGTATACTATGAAGAAGCAATCAATGTGTATAGATATATTTGAAAAAAAAATTTATAATGCATTGAATAGTCATAGGTGTTACTTAAGGGGGTATTCTAGTTAAGAGTCTCGAATTTGAGGTGATTTTACGGGTGTAATAAAAAAACAGTAAATATTTTTACCATCCATCTGTTTTTTATTGATATTTGAAAATATAAAATGTGTAACATTTGAAAAAAAATCAAAATTGATGTCGGTAAACCCCATTTCAATCCTCCTGGTGATCTGACACATAATGTTAAGGTTAATTTTTATAAAACAAGGATGTAGAATTATCTGGACGTAGTTGATTTGAAAATATCTGGTGCGAGGCGTCACACTACTTCTTTTACTTTCATTTATGAAAATACTCGCTGTTAGTTAAAAGAAATATAAGCACTTTGTAACAATACATATAAACAGTACTATATGCATACAACCTATAGGGCTATATGTATATACACGAATTCCCAACCTTCATCCCAGAACCGCCTTTATTCGAATTTTCCCAAGAAAAAACTTCAAATAAAAGTTGTAGCCACTAATAGTCTAAGAACTATAGAATGTTTAGAGGAAATCGTTGGAGCCGTTTTCGAAAGAAGTTGAAAAAGCTCAAAAACGCTAAGAGTAAAGTAGAGCTTTCGGTTAACCGATTTCAACCAAAAGCTTCGCGGCACAACTAGGTATAATATGAAGGCCAGATTCCAAGTTTGATGAAATTCGGATAAAGCTTTCGATACGATATGGCTGTCACACACAGAAACACACACACACAGACATGTTCCTAAAAACCACTTTTTTGGTTTCAGGGGACCTCAAAACATGTATTTCCGGTGAAAGCTTGAATTCGAAAATTCGACCCGATTACAATACTTCTTTTACTATCTATATAGTAGTAAAAGAAAATAAAAAAATCATAAAATGGCGTCTTTTTGAAAATGACGGTGACGAGCCTCAAGACAACCCTGATGATCCACCAATACTGGAGTACCCATCAAATGCGATTTTACCTTATAAAGATTCTCTAAGATTGTGAGAGCACTTAATTTAAAGCTAATTAAATTGCCTACAAATTATATCACATAAGTTCTGCTCGTATAGGATCAATGGTTTCGACGCAACTTCGATCCAAAAAGGTCTAAAACTAAAATGTTTAATGTCTGAAAAAACTGGTCTATTTTTAAAGTGCCGTAACTTAGTGATCCATCAACGTGCAGAACTCCGTTTGGGCTCAATTTTTTAACAAATTTGATGCTCTTAAAAAACAAACAGAATAGCTTCCGAATAAAAATGTATGGATTTGGAGATACCGAGCAGAATCTAAAAAAAGTTCACAAATTTAACGGTTTATCCGTTAAAAATTTTTCCACAACTTTTTGAGAGTTGCAGACTTGAGCCAGACACAATAGTTAAGGCGATGCTGTTCTCGGAGGCTGCATGGAACGCGATCAGTACTTTCACAACGGGGGTCCTTTAAGACCTGCGTTGCGTAGAAAGAACAAGACCCGAAAGGACTGGCCGTCGAGGAGAAAAGCGACAGACTGCCCCCCCCCCCGTGAAGAATGCCTAGCGTTGGTTTCCGTGGGGGAACAGAGGCTGGAGAAAGAGGAGGTTTTTAGTCGGTATTGTACGACATACCAGGTCGAACAGCGGAGCCTGATGATACGTAAAGGTATTTTCATTCCTCTCTAAAAAAAAAACAAACACACACGCAAACATATTTCTAAAAACCACTTTTTTAGACTCAGGGGACCAAAGAACATGTATTTCCGGGGAAAGCTCGAATTTGAAAATTCGACCAGATTACAATATTTCCTTTACTATACATATAGTACAAAGCACAACCGAGTCAAACTTGGTTGGGTGCCGGGGCATAAGGAGTTGAGGGAAATGAAAAAGCTGATGCTTGCGCAAGGGCTGGTTTGATGACCCTACTCGTGGGCTCGGAGCCTGGAGTAGGGATCACCAAATCTGCTGTCAAAAGGGCGATGAAAAGTCGGCTGATACGGCCAGCAAAACAAATACTGGCAAGAAATTCCTGGTCAGAAGTTCAGCAAGAGAATGATGGGGAGAATCTGCCCCTCGCTCACAGCTGAGGTTTTACGGCTGGGAAGGAACCAACTCAGGACAGTAACAGGACGGACTGATAACCGGACACTGTGGACTGATAAAGCATCTGCAGACTATTGGGGTGTCTCAACGAGACCTCAATTGCAGATTGTGTGGGGATAGGGATAGGCCTTCACAAAGGGGCGACACCTGTATGGGATAGATGACGCCCAAACAGGCTCAAATCGCACAAGCTTAGTACAGGGACTGCTTTCGCAAGGTAGAATACTGAACTTAACATCTTATAAATTTAAGGACTTAGGATGTCCGTATTATTTTTATGATAAACTTTGAATAAAAAATAATAAAATAAAAATAATATAATAAAATAATAATATAATAAAATATGTTTAGAAATTTTTTCGGAAAATTTAGGCCCAGTAGTTTCCGGACGCAAAATATGAGAGAGGATAAATATTTAATTGAATTTTTACATCTTTTGAAGTATGCATTTAAAAAAAATAAAAACAATTATTTTGAGATTCTGAAACTCATTCTTTTCACTGGATAACATGGTGCATTTGGCATTTTTTTTTTTTTAATTTTTCACTTCAGACACATAAAGTACCCCTCAAAATCAATAGAGTTCCATGATATCTTCACCATTATGCTATGATATCTTGATATATTATGCTGTATAGGTTTCGTTTCTCGTTTTTGACGTACGATATCCTTAATATAATTAAATTCGGGTAATTTCTTAAAAAAGTTATATTCGATCATATATTAACATATCCTTACAAAAATATGGAGTTGGGACCTCCATGTTTTGCGTCGATCGAGAAAATTTTCCTTTCCATCGATTATTATGGCGATAGCCTTTCTAAGACTGGTATTTTTTTTAAATCTACGTTTTTAGGTAGAAAGTTTTTTTTAAATTCTCTTCTAGTTGAAAATACCAGGAGGTAATCTAAAAGTGGATCTTTATATAAAGGTTAGTACAGAAAGTCCCATTTTAGTGCGGTAATTACGAGATGAAATATGTTACAATGGATTGGATTGAGTCGACATAATAAATGTGTAATGTTATTGTGGCGAGCAGCATCTCATCTCATCTCGTCGCATACTAAAAATCAGTAAAATATTTCGTGAGTCCCCGTATGACACGTGAATAAAATTGCAGGGGGTTTATTTTTATAATTTATTTCAGAAAAAAACGGCTTTTAAACACACACATACACATTTACTGGACAATATTTTTATTATTTTTTTGGAATTGCGCTGACATTTTTATGATCGTCCAGCGCAATCCAAAATAAAATTCACATTTTATAAGCGCCATTATCCTCATTTGTGTGTGTATACAATTCGCATTGGAACGAGTGAAGCGTCGTTCTTCTAAAAATCTGCATAAAATTGTAAGTTTCGACGATTGCATATGGACAAAAATGAGATGCAATCGTGCACTGGAAACTGTCGACGTGCAGCAACTAATTTGTATATTTACGAGGTTTATTTTGCACGCATATTCTCGCGTCTCTTAAAATTTCTCTTCAACAAACAACATTCGACCGGGAAATTTATCGGTTATATTAAAAGGCTCTTAGGATATAAAACAATCAATAAATTGCGATAATGCAAGGTGAAAAGGCGAATATCGTCGAGCATAAAAGAATCGAATTTGTCTCTCTATTAACCACAACGATTTCCATATGCTCGTATTTATATATATTGAGTCATTCAACTGAACATTTTCGACTGGAGTCCAAGGTATGTTATTGCACATTTTATTTTTTGCCTACAATTTCATTACCTTCTGTATTATTATTATTATTATCATCATCGTGGAATTTGTAGAGAGAGCGTAGGTACGACGGGCAATTTAATAACGTAATAAATGTGCAAATAAAGACAAATGGAGATTGCCAGCATTTTTTTTCTTCAAATGTGGGTTTTATTTGAGTGAGATTTTATATACTTTTTTTTATTCCAATTTTTCATGATTTTTTTATAGCTTTTCAGAATATTAAAAAAGCATAACATGAAAGAATACATGATAATAAAAAAATCAAATTTAATCTATGGTTTGTTTCGAACATGGGTACATACTGGTGAACCATAAAGGGAACAAAGAGGGTTTTTACCCAGGATGGTATAAATATGGAGGTGGCAAGAAGAGGTTACACGTTGGTTGATCCTGTCTATAGTATAAACTAAAGAATAAAAAAAATTTTTAGCTGAGGCCTTAATAAATGCTCAAAAATTGCACAAAAACTTCACGGAAAAAAATCTGTTGTAGATTTAACTACAATCCTTGTTAAAGTTACAACATACACTAGTAATATATAGGATGAAACCACGTATGGTAACGTTTACCAGTTAAGTGTAGTTAAATAAACTGTTGTATTATTTACAACACGAACTAGTAAAAATGACTCCATGATAATATAATATAGTTGAATTTTTGAAACTTGCATTTAATTGTCAAAATTATTGGTTATGTTGTACGCGCCGCATGCGCAGCATTGAAAATCTTGAAAATATAATTATAGAAAAAGGTAAAGATGGCTCTGATGTTTTTTTTCTCAGCCGTTTTACAAACTTTTACAACATATTGGAGTAAATCGTACATTGTATCTAGTATTGTATACACCAAAAATGGTAACGATTACAATTTTGTTAAAATTCGTGGCGTAACAGAAACGCCAACATTTGTTAATTGTACAACACTCAGCAGTTGTAACAGCTACATATATTTATTACACTTTGATAGTAAAAAATACTATACGTTAGAGCTGAATACATCAAAGTGTGTTATCTGCTGTTACATTTGTGGTTATAGTGAACGCAAGGTGCAGTAAAATTATTACTAGTTTAGTGTTGTAAATTTTACACCACTATTTTTTTTCCGTGTTGGTATATAAGTACGGAGGATTCATCAAGTCAAATAGTAGGACAATCTCTGAAAGGAATTGTGTTTGACATTTTGACTTGTTAATAAAATAACTTGCGAAGTCAATGCTTGACTTGATTTGGCTTTAATAAATAAAAACGGGATATCAATAACGGGCTAAGTGTCAAAAATAAAAAATGAGTTAGACCCAAAAAAGCAAGCAAATGTGCCATTGCCAACAACGTAAAAAGCGAGCTAAATGCCATGAAAAATTAATTATCTTTGTTCACGGGTCTCATTCTGAAGCGATTACGAATCACGAATCAGTTGAAGACAGATTTGGGAATATCGCCAAGCGCATGCAAGCTTATGGACTGAGTAACGGTCCGATGTTTGCAGTTCACACGAAATACGTTCGTTACTAATTCAGAATTGGTTCTAGCAATTCTCGGATTTTTGTTGGAACAAAATTCGATTTTCTTCTTCATGCGCAGTTTGATAAATTGTGGCTAGTTCAAAGTCCAGTTTCTCTGTCATTGCGTTCACACGAATCAACTTTAGCTGACCGAGTTTAGTTGATCGACAAAAGTTAAACAAAAAACCTTGTGTGAACCTATAACATTCAGTTGATCAACTTTTTAGAGAATCAACAAAAGTTTGAACTAGATTTTTCATTCAACTTTTGTCGATCAAATAAAATCGGTTAACTAAAGTTGACTCGTGTGAACGCGACATCAACCACTGTCAACGTTCAAATCAATTAACAATTTTCGTGGGTTCTCGTTAATCCTCGTCTTAGTTCAGAGCAATTCTAAAATCGTTCACGGAAAATAACCCTTAATCAGTTCATAAGCGTGCATGCGCTTGGCGATTATTCCAAATCCGTTTGAACTGATTCCTAATCGGTTGCGAATGAGACCCGCGAACAGAGCTAATAGTAACTATTAATGTATTAAGTTAATGTATGTATTAGTAATTAGGGACTAACTCAATTTTTTTTTGGCCTTAAGCTCGTTATTGATGTCTAATCTTTAAATATCAGTTTGGTTCAAGTTTGATTTGATTTCAAGTGTTAAGGTCAAGTAGCTTTAAAATCATGCCCAGAAGTGAATTCCCAAATACTTTATCTTCTATAAGGCATTTTAATAGCACCGTAATCAAATAAAAAAAAATTCTCGTACAGTATCTTACACGTGATAGAAGTGAACCTTTTTAGAAAATAAAGAACATGGGAGATTTAGTGAGAGACAGAGAATAATACGAAATTGGCATTAGAATTAATATTCTGTGTTTCAATGTTTACATTTTCATCTTATTCTATCGCTGTGTATATGCCACTCTCTTTTGTTTCACTTCCAACCATTGACGTGCATATATTGTTCTCTTTCTTGTTCTTTGTAAGTTGTATCTTGCTTCTTTCTCGTGTAACAAAATGAACCGTCTAAGAATTTAGAAATCCATTTGAAACCTTTTTTTACTTTCTTTTACTGCTAATAATATAGTAAACGAAGTATTGTAATGGGGTCTTACTTTCAATTTCGCATTTTCACCGAAAATACACGCTTTGAGGTGCCCTGAATCTAAAAAAGTGATTCTTAGAAAAATGTTTGTACGTGTGTATGTGTGTGACAGCGATATCGTATCGAAAGTTGTATCCGATTTTCACCAAACTTGACATTTTTTCTTCGTATTTCATCTAATTATACTGCAAAGCTTTTAGTTGAAATCGGTTGACCAGAAATTTCAATTTATTCCATGGGTCTTTGAGCTTTTTAAATTTTTTTCGAAAATGGCTCCAACGATTTTCTTTAAAATTGCTCTAACTCTTAGATGTATTAATGCCTAAAACTTTTACTTGAAACTTTTTCCTGGAAAAATTCAAATAATGAGGGTTCTAGAGTTGAGGGTGAAATACATAGATGATACCTACATATAGTTCTGTTAATGTATAAATTTATACTCTTATATAGCGGTTTTCAACCTGTGATCCGTGGAATGCTAAGGGTCTGCAAAGCTATCGTAAGGATTTCACAGTGGATCCCACTGTTGGGGTTTGCCACTAAGCGTAATAATACTTCTTTATCTTTAGAAGAAAATGAAGCTACGAATCAATTTAAAGTATGCTGATTGTTTCTTATTTTTAACGTTTTTATTCTAATAGACGATAGAATAATGAAAGAAATTATTCCTCTTTTAAAGTTAGTTTAATTTTTTAAAGTAGCTTTTTGAATGTTAAACAACAATTTCTTTTCACTGATCGATAACAAAATTTTTTTTCTTCCTCTAGAAAAAGTGATCATAATTTTCAAAATAATTCTTAAAGATTTCACTTATCAAAACTTAAATCTCGTTGGTTTTAACAAGTGCATATATGAAAATGAGAAAAAGGAAATAGATTGTCTGAAAACGTTATCTACTTTATGATTAATGATATAAAATATAAATATTTTACGATTTTCGTTTCATTTTTACGACTTTTACTGGCTTTAAAATGAAATGTTTAGATCATAAAATAATATTCGACTTAATTTTACGGACTGACCACATTTTTTTTTTAATTGTATTCAAATCGTGATTGTAACGTATATTAGAGTTTTTATTCCCAGAACCAACTCGGAGTTCCTTCCAAAAAATAATTCAAGTGAAAAATCATGAGAGCTTAAAGAATTGTATAATAAATATTGGTTTAGAATTTAGTTGGTTTCGAGTGATATAATTTCAGACGTGAGATGTTTTTGTGATGAGCCACATGTTGCGACCACGATACGTTTACTATGTGTTTAGGAGCCAGCGGCGTTTTTCCCTACCGATAACGTAAACGCCACTTGTGCTCAAGTCGGGCGCGGATCGTTAAATAACACGGCACGCGATAATTAATTGTTGGTCAAGCAGATCTTTGAACCATAATGCAATCTCTTGCTATAGGTACATTTGTAATCCATTTGGCCGAGTTGTTGAATTATTAGCGTTCAAATCCAACATCACAAACGCATGTTTGTGAAAATGTTAAATTACCTCCGATACCTTCAATAGGTATATACTCGTATACATTGTATGTACGATGTACATGAACATACAACGAAACAAGTGACCATGTTCATTCTTTAATTTCGGTCAAATCGGCTTTAATTGCCGTTCAGATTCATAAATACGCCACAGAAATATGTTGAAATTTAAATGTACACGCATTAGTTCGCGTACTAACAATGTTACTGTTTGAATTATCATAATTTACACGGGAGCTACTGTTTGAGGTTTTGATGAAATATTTTTTTTCTTTCACTGAATCGTTATTGTTTCCTGCGTTTGTTTAAAGATGTGTCTACAAGACAGTTTTATGAGCTTTATTTATTTGTAAAACCGAAATCATCCAGTTAAAGTCAACGATTTCCGCTCGAGAAGAATGTTAAAATGTAAGGCAAATTGGTCGAATGTGTGAAATAGCCAAAAATACGATTTTTTATAATTCAACAGCTTGTAGTTTTTTTACTCAATTCAGACCTTAAAATCCAATATTATGATAAAATAACGAAGTCAATTTATAAAAAACTAGCTGATACCCGCTCACTTTGCTGAGAGTATCTAATTTTAATTGATTGATTAATAGATTTCCTACCTTCATAGCGAAATAGGTAAAAAAATTAATTTGTTTTGACAGAAAAAGATGATAGATACTTCCAGACCTTAGATCCAAAGTAAGTCCAACAAAATACTTAGAACTACTTCTCTAAGAAGAGATATTAGCTATTTCACAGGTTCTATACAATTTTAAGTATAATAAGGTTCTTTAAGAAAATTTGAAAATCTTTCATACCAAATGTCATTGAAAACCGTTCAGCTATTTAAGTAGAAAAGATTAGGAGCTGTCCTACAGGAACTGTACCTTTTTTAGGATAAATGGTAATCAATATATTAAGATCTGAGGTATCTTTAACAAAATATCATTAAAATTCGTTTCGTTAAACAATTGTTAATTATTGAAAAATTTAATATACCTATTAAAGTAAAACTTTTTATGCTTCGTCTCAAATTTTTGGCCTGTCTTTAGCATGTCGCTAAATAACACATTCTCGGCAGGGAATCGGCAAGTGTTCGGCAGAGCTCGTATACACATTGTTAGCTATATACCATTTCGTTTTCCCAGGCCTGTTGCGCGAGCTATTACTGAATGTAATGAGCTATTTTCCTCTCCATGACAACGTTTTATTGTATTATAAGTTGTCAATCATTTTTGTATTGGTATTTGTGTTTTGATCAGTGCATTGATATAAATGTTATTGTTCACTTGATCATGATAGAAAAAAATACAGCTAGTGAGAAGAGTGCAAAAATATCCGACGGTGATGTTACAATAGATAACAACAGGCAGATGATCGATTTAACAGTAATCAACAAATTCAATAATAAAAATAACATTCGAGTATTAACATTAATAATGAAAATTTAAAATTAGTTGCAACGGTTCGCGTCACGTCAGACAGTGAATTCGTGTCACATCCCTTTCTTTGTATTCTATTTTCATACCCTAAATCGAATAATTTTCCGAAAATTTTCAGTTATTTAAGTGCCTAAAATCCGAAAAAAAGTTTCACTTGCATCGTGGTTTCGTAAAACTACACAATATTTTTTATTTTAATACGTTTTTCTCTAATTAATATTTTGGACAATGAACAATAGAGAAATTCAAATTTTTTTAAAAAAAATCAATTATTAATTTTATTGGATGTTAAATTGAAATTTATATTTATTTTCCAGTAAAAATTGTCAATTTTTTAATTTAAACTTTGTAGAGATTTCTTTCGTTACTGTGTAAAATTGGTCAGGCCTTCTTCAGGAAAATGCGTTAAAATGGTCAATTAGTGCAGAATTTTTCTAGTTTTGTCCGAGAAAAGAACCAACATAATATATCTACATATATAAGGAAATAATATCAATAAAACAGCCACTACGTACGCCGTACAAAATAGCTAGCTGTTCTATCAACGCTTTTTAAATCTCTGATATCTTTTAAGATATTCATTTTTATGATTTGCTGTAAAGGGCAATTTTGATCTCCATGAAATGCACAACGTATCTAATGTATGTAATTGGATAAGGAATAATACTGTATTGTATAAAATAGCTTGGTTAATAACTTATAATTTTTTTTGTAATATATAGAAGATAAATGGTTTCTGTAGGTTATCCTTAGAAAATAGGCATATACCGTCGCGGACTTTTTTATCAATCTTTTTAAGATACACAATTTCGTCGTATATTAGTTTGATCTATCTCTTAAGGTTTAGCCAACGTTTGCAATGTAAGTGCACAAAAATATGCTTGTTATGACATCACATTAGAAATCTTTGAATTTCCGGACTTTTCTATACTATAATAGATGCATGTTTTATACCCACAAACGTTCCTCTTGAATCACTCTATCAATTGCTAAAACCTGCATTAAAATCCGTCTTGTAGTTTGAAAGATCTAAAGGAACAGACAGCGGGAGAGACTTTGTTTTATACTATGGTATGTAAAGATGCATAATCTTATACCTAGACAGCATTAAATTCACTTAAGATGTCATGCAGAAATCTTGGAAATGAATTCTCGAAGATCCCATCTTTACGATGTCCAAATTATGAATTCTTGACGAGTTCATCACTTTTCAGTGTTTCTTTATTGAATTCATTTATCAAGCCCAAATGCTATATCGGTAATTTCCGTGGGTAATCTATTACATAATAATTATGCAAAACCAATTCTCCTAATGGGCAATGGTTCATCTCTCGTTTTCTATAATAAAATGTTAATATCTATCCACCTATATAAAGATAATTATAAAATTACTTGAACAAAACACTCACATCATAGGATCGTTTCGTGTTTCTCAGTCATTTAGTGTGCGATATATTTCACACAGAGTGCAGCCGCCGGAAGTGTATTATACATTGCGACCTTCCGCCAACATGCACCGGCTTTGTGCCGCTCCAGCTTATAATAAGTCGCTTCATACAATTACAATAAAATTCATTTCATACCTAGACACTCTCCAAGACTCGAGAGCTAATCATTTGATTCGATTTGATCATTTGCAAAGGAAACGACGAGACTCGAAATGTTGTTCCGCATCTTCGGAAACGGTTTCGACTTTTTTTTTTGTGCGAATGCGAAATCCTTCTCATGTAAGGGATTACTGTCGCACTGTGTCTCCCGTATCGAGCTTGCAAAGGCTAAAAAAGGAAATGTTTCCGGTTTGACGTGCAACCGGGGATGAATGTTAAATTAAATATTGCTACGGATATAAGAATTAAAGGTTTAAGTATATAGCAGTTATAAGAACTTACTTTAAAATTTAATTAACCCCACTTGATAAATTGACAGATGCAAATTTCCCAAGGATAAATATTAATTTTAATCCAAATTGATTTTTTTTTTAAATTAACAGTGGTTAAACCACTTCGTTTGTCAGTTATACTGAGTTACATTCTGATTATACAAGGGAATATTAGAATTAATATATTTAATTAGTTTTATAACACATTTGACTTTTGTCTAACAGACATCTAAATCTCAACAAAGGATACAATGAATTTAGTGTAAATTATTGGAAGTACTTTTTCTTTAACAATAACAACAAATCAAAACAACTGTTTTTGGGATATTGGTCAGTAACTAAAGACATTTAAAGAGCTAAGATTTTGGATTTATATATCCAAAATGTTCATTTTTTAATCGTATGATCTCTCTTATGCCGGGTTCACACGGTTCAACTTGAGTTGAACGATAATTTTCAATCTTTTAGACCGTAGCGGGGTAAGCGACGCGAGAAGTGAAGCACAAGCGAATCGAATTGAAAGAAAACTGACCGGGGTTGACTCGATCGACTTGAACGACAAAATGTTTGACTCATTTGGGGTGTAAAAAAATTATGATTCTATGAAAACAAAGACACCAAAAAAACCACAGAAGAGAAAGGGAAGGTAGGGTGATTTTTTCCCTTTGAACATAGATCTTCTCTCCCCAACTCTGTGGAGAAGATATTGAAAATTGTTAAAACTCTTCTAGTATTTATGGGCGCCCTCTATGAAATTCCTAGCTTTGTAAGTGTTAAAGTTATTAAAGAGTTAAATCTTATTAATATATTTTTAAACTAATTTCAATAGTATTAAGTTTTTATTTAAAAATTCTTATATCCTTTTCATTAAAGCTTAGTCAACTGTTTACTCTTGTAATTGTGTCAAAACTGGTTAAGCAACTAATTAGGAATTTACTTCTTAACTTGACTTTTTTTTTAGGTACTTGATTTCAGTTTAAGCTACTTGTCCTAAATTGGCCTTAAAATTAGGTAAGTCAAACTCAATTTAAATTTTAATATTTAATCAAGTATTACATTCACGAGTCAAAATGTCAAGCAAAATTTATTTCAAAAAATTAAAACGTTCAACTTCTTGGCTTTACAAATCTCTATGAATGACTTACATTTATTTTGTTTTATGATAATTTTTTCATCACTTATTGTTAGTCATAGCCGGGCACAAGAAGACTCCAAGCACATGTTAATAAATTAAAAAAAATATTTATATTTGATAGTTTTTATTTATTTTAAGTCGACTACTCAGTTAATTAGCAATCATCAAAACCGAGAACCTAAGAAACATTTTGGATTTATACTCGGATTTGAACTTAGGACACACTACTAAGTGGTCAAAACCACTGTGATCATGGTTGTTGGATAAAACCGGAGTATTTTATAGTTACTATAATTTATGCATTCAGACGCTTGAATTTAGTCCTAAATAAGCAGGTATCGAATTCAAGTTAAATAAGTACCTAAGCGCTATTTTATCACACGTGCTATTTTAATACTTTTACCAATTTTTATGAGAAATTACAAATCATCTACGACTTAACGAAATCCCAATTAATCTAATTATTAAAATTAATTTTATGTTGATAATCGACCTAATAAAAACCTTACAATTGAAATAATTATTTAATCGCAGAAATTTGGTTACATATAGGACAATAAGCATGATTCAGCGCTAATTTTTAAATATAGAGATAATAAACAAATATTGATTCCATGATTCACCATTTACAATCTTGAATAATTATTATTAAGTTCAAAATTCTTAATATTACAATAACGAATATTTTTAAATTTGAATTTTACTTTGGCTATGTTTTTGTGTGAAAAGGAATAATTAAAGCAATGAAATTAAAAAAAAATCTAAATATCTTGTCCTTGCTTTGAGTGGGTTTGTTGGGTTAAATGGGTTCATGCTTATGGGTTACAAAATCAGTACAATTTGATTTGAAATATCTTTAGATTTTTATCAATCCGACATCGAGGGCTGAAATGCAGTAAAAGTCTTTCAAAAATTTGGCTTGTTTCTATAATATTTGATAATTATTAGTTCATTATTACTTAAATGCATATTTTAAAATATATAAGTAAGATACTTACATGTAATGAGGTTTCGGCTAATTCAGTCATAGCGATTTTTTTTTAGCACCAATGAAAGTAATGTACATGCAAGGTTCAAAGTTTAATAATAGGTCAATTCTTTCATTTTCATGATGTACAGTCTACCGTAGACGTTTGGGAACCATAATGGCTATTTTTTGTACTTTAAAAAAATACAAATTACTTCAAATAAACGAGTCATAAAAAATTTATCAATTAGGTATACTTCGTTGGTCAGTTTAAAACTTCATTTATTAATTATCAATATCTGACCTCCAAAAGTTTGCCATATTACTGAAATAATCTAAAAGGACGTTTACAAGCATTGAAAGTTAGGACATATGGCTACTCATAAAATCAGTTTTTCATTAACACGTATTTTAAAAAGTATTAAATAGGAGTGTGTAAAGATTCACTACTTGTTTTAATTTTCAAGCTACTTGACCACTTAAAATCAAGTTAAACGTTTTTTTTTTAAATTTAAGGTCGCATCAACTACTATGGCAAAAGCGTCTGTCGAATCCGAAAACCCACATGGAAAAAATCTTAGGCTTGTATGTTTAAATTACAAATTAAAATAACAAGCATTATTCTGTGTCGATTGTGTATAGCGAGCTATATCCAAAGTCAAAATTGAATTGGATGCACCAATTACCGCTAATATTTGTTGTAAAATAAAATTTCATACTATTAAATTATAAACAGATGTATTATATAATGTGAATTATAAACATTTAAATGCATTTATGTAACTTATTCGTGATAGTCAGTAAAACTTTAAAAATCATTCTGCCAAAAGCCAAAAATGACAAATTTGGACATTATAGGTCACTATACACAATTGACATGGAATTGAAGCTCTTGGAAGAAGAAGGTGTTAACTATTTTTACAATTTTGGGAAAATAGACTAGCATTTGACCTTGAAACTTTTAGTCTATAGACCTTCTGGTCCTAAAATGTTGATATTATTATTTAATACTAAAAAAACCATTTTCGTCATAATAAGAGTTAATATCTTCTTCTTCCAAGAGCTTCAATTCATTAAAAAAATATCCAGCTACCTCACTTAATGAATCCTTTTTTTGGTTTATTTAAGGTCACATCAACTTCCATGGTCATTAGCGACCGTCAAATGCGAAAACCCATAAAAACATTTTAGGCTTTCATTGGGATTCACACCCAGGACGCCCAAGACCACTGCGGCATATAGGGCAGCAACTGCCAACTATCTAGTCTAGTCAACCACGCCATTAATTGTAAGTGACCTTATGAATCCTTAAAATAGTGAAAATAGTGTACAACTTACGTCAATGGCGACAATGGAGACAAATCTTTGTCAAATTTGAAAATTTATTGTTGAGTCGTTAAATTGATTGTTAAATATATAGATTTGTTTTGTTAAACAATTCACTTTAATTTTAGTTATAATAATTAAACAATAATTGTTTATTTATATTAAGCTTGAATTGCTTTTGTTTTAAAGTTTTATTGTTTAAAAGTTCAGCATACGTTCACGTAAGTCGTAAGGTCACAGTAGTTATTTAAAATTTACTCCTTTTTACGTTTACGAATTTATTGAACATTTTTGAGATGTTATAAATGAGTTTAATTAAGTGTAATAACCTAACCTATCAAAATATAGTATTAAAATATATACTATAGGTATAGGTATAAATGTATAACAGTTTACTTGTGATGATTCATTTTTTTCTGAAAAGGTAGAAATATACATAATAAATAGATTGTATAGTTTTCAAGAAACATTTATCTTCTTCTTTTTAAACGTTTTCGTTGGCTTTTAGTAGCATAATACAATAACAAACTGTGTGGTAACTTGTATCAATTTTTTAACTCATTTTATTGAAGCTTTCTCGTTAAGTTAGTTGTTCTTATTTATGAGAAAAAATTTAATTTTTAACGAGAAAACTTTAATCAAATTAGTCGGCACACTACTAAAATAAATAGATACATTGTTGTAAATTTAGTCATGTCTCCTGTATAATAAGTACACCTTAATTACCATAAGTAAAAATAAGCTCTAGATATAAATAAATAACCTTTTAATATTTTTAGGTACTTCTGAAACGATCAATCAAAAAAAGAGTAATAATCAATAAATAACTGCAAAAAATCACATGGAACAACAGAATTGATTTGTGGTAAAATACATGACAAACCTTTCTAACGTACAATATATATTACATTTTAATAATTATTTTATTACCTTCATTACAAAAACAACGTTGATTTTAACTTTTTGCCGTTTAAAACATTAACTTTTGTTATTTCATGTAGGTACAATAAATTTTAAAGTGATTTATAAAAATCACAGTCGCATAACACTTTCAAGGAAAGTCCATTACCACATGTAAACATAATGAAAACGTGAATGAGTTTTATGATTGGCGTAAATCTCATTTATGTCTGTCTTATTTTGTTAACATGTAAAATCGCTACATATATATGTATATACCTGTACCTATATAATTATTGCAATAGATAGCTCATGAGGCGCTTAAGCTTATCATGTTAATGTTTTTAAAGAAAACAGTACTCTTATAATAATATCGCATATACACATATCCACTCTATGAATGAAGAATATGTAAAAGTTAAAATATGGCTACATGAACATCCGGTAGATAAGTAACTTGATTATCTTATTCATATTATCAACTTATGAGAATCTTCCGCTAAGACTTTTTGAATGAAGTTAGTCACCGAGAAAATATCAGATTAATATTTAATTACGGTTTTTATTATTACCAACAATATTTTTTTTTTAAATTTATGGGAATTTGTTCAATGGGTTTTTATGAGATTTATGATGGACATGGTTTGGTTGAGTTAATTTCAAAAAAAATTATACTGGTAAGATTTATTGAAAACATTTTTTCTTGAAGATTTTAAAAATGTTTTTTTTTAGGTCCCAGCGATTTTTCTGTAAAAAAAATTACGTCTGACACATTTCGATCACATAAAAATGCTGAGTTGAACGTTAATGATGTTCAGAAGATGGATTGTAAATTATATTTAATACTTAAGAATTCACTTTGCATGGCGTTATATGGGGATTGAAAGCGTAATGTGAGTTATCAACGCCAACATAAAACTGTCTACTCGTACCGCCCCATGCGATAATTGGAACGAATTTAAACGTCTTGTTTTGAAGGGTTGTCGATGCACATACAAAAACGCACACGGCACAAAGTGTTTTGTTGGAAAAACGAAAAATTACCTTTAAGTCATCTCATAAATTTCCTCCATTCCGACTAAATTGGTATATTCTCGATTTCAACGTAAAACTCGACGTCTGGATACAAATCGTTAAAATGCAGAAGAAAGCATCTCGCTTAGGTATTGAATTTTTTAATAATACCAGTTCAATTTGGGAGAGTAATTTTTTTTTCTTTCGAACGAAAGCTTTGCTCGCAGCTTTGAAGAGACAAGCGCGTTGTTACCATAGTGATACTGGCAACATCTCATTAGTAAACTCGAGCAGCCGAGTTTCGTTGTCGTAAAAATATGAAGCTGCTGCTTAAAAAAAAAACATAAAAAACGAGAAAAAATAAAATTGAAACTTCACTCACATTAAAAAACCTTGATAATATTATAATTAATATTTTTAGGTTTTTAAAAACATTGAACACCAACAAGAAAATTATGTGAAGGGTCAATCGTTGATTTTGACCTGAAAAAAATCATTAAGATATTTAAAAATTAATTTAAAATTTAATTACTCGTAATATTGATGACTTAATTTCATCAAATAATTATTTCAACTAGACAAAAATTCTTTGTTCCTATAATTAATTCAAGCTAATACGTTGAAAATCTTCACAAGTTTATGACTAAATAAACACACATTTTAACAAGCTGATTTGAATAATTTAATACAAAATAAAATCGTATCATATCCGTTTTAGTTTTCATTTAATTTTTTTCTTTATACTACATAAACCAAAAATGCTAAATTTATGAATGAATTTCAAAAAAACAAATAAAATTTTTGGCCATGCAAAATTGACATTGTTTGATTCAGAAAAAGAAGGAAATTAAATTAGAGAAAAAAAAATTACATAAAATTCACGGTGTGTGTATTTAACAGGTTTCATATAAAGTTTAAAGCAGAATTTTGCTTAAATTATTTCACATTCATGAGACATAGAATACGATTAGCTTACGTTAATTGGAAACAGAAGTAGAATGTATCGTTTCTCATGCTTAACGTTAAAATATTTGTGATTCTTTGCCGTGGAATTCAGCATTTATTATCACTTCAAATGACAACTTAATAATTTTTCAGCCTTAATTTTTCGGCATATTAACAGTGAATTTATCACGATGCTCCAAATATAGAAGAAGGAAGTTTTACAATTAGCTAAATGCTCTTTTTGAAGTTAAACCTAAAGGGGAAGACAATGTAATACTAATCCCTAAGAAATTAATTCACAGTCGTTAATTTTAACTTAATAATATAGTTATCTATTAAATTAACTATATATTGTATCATACTAGATACGAATAACGTTAACATGAAGTGAAAAAATTAAAATTTTAAAACCGAGATTAATTAAGTCGTGAAATAGCTGCTTTCAATATACTACACATCAAACGTAATAATTAGAAAAATAAAATTATAAAAAAATAAAAATAATGTCTGTAATATCTTCATTAAAAACGAAAGAACAAATATACAATTATAATTTTATTATCTTCTCCCTGAATATTAACTAGGTGTGTTTGTGTGGAAGTGCCTACAAATAATATAGAAGACATGGGTGAGACACAACTGAGACCGCGATCGCGTCTCTTTTACATAGTCTCTCATTATAGGAATATACTGAATGGAATATTTGGAATTGTATTCAATTCTTTTGCAAGGTATAAAATTATTAAAGTGAATTAACTGTTATGATTTTGTTGTTTATAAGTGTATTATATGCTAAATGATCCCGGTTTCAGCCACTTTGATATCGTTAGATTGAGGATGTTGGGGTAATTATAAGTTTTTACGGCAGAAAAAAATTGTGCTCGCCTGAGAAATACTTACCAAGAATCTTGTTTTGTCCTAAGTTTATTTGAACTTTCGTCAATCTTTCGTAAAAAAATTTAGCCTTTTCCAAATTAAATGAAGTTGAAGTCTTCTCCAAAGCAAGTGTAACTACTTTTCAGTAAATTGTACAGTTGTATAACTAAAGATTCACTACTTGACTTGATTTTCAAGCTATTTGATTAAGTTAAGTTTGAAATCATACCAGCTTAAGTCAAATATCAATATTTATATATCAAGGCATCAACTTCGTAAATTATTTTATTTTAAAGTTATAATATAAAGCTTAATTGATTTCATACCTAACATAGCCAGTTACTTGACTTGATGTGTCCCTTAATTGATACCTACGCATTAAATTTCAATTTTTATAATTTCTCTTTTATTCGTAAATCTTCAAATTTAATATCTCGCTAACTGCATTAACTATTAAGTCTACGCTCAAGTATGAAATAATCAGTAGGCAGTGGAAGGAGAAGCCCTTCTCTCTGCAGTAGCTCATGCGCATTAAACTGTTTGCCCCACTCTATCAAAGCCAAGGGGTGCTCACTTTCAAGGTTATTACTTTTGTCTGACGTCATTGGATTAAGATTTCTGACAGAACCATTAGATATCTGCTATAATTGGTTCTTATCACTACTATTGTTCTTATTGCGCAAGGTTCTTATTACGCTCTATAGTTTGAAATTTCATTTCGTTTCATTTTGCTCAGTTAAAGTTCAAAATAAAACTTTTTTTATACACTTTATTTTATTTTAAACTTTTTTAGCAATATTGTTTATATTCCTTTTTATTTGTAATCTTTCTAGGTTTATCTAGTTAAAAAAGGTGGGCTTCTTTTCACAAAAAAAAAATAAGTTTCACTATGTTAATAGTTAATTTTTATGAACATAATAAATATTAATTTGATTTTTCTTTATTACTTTATTTAAATTGGATAATGATGATATATCATATCAAAACACTGGTTTGTTGACTGACGCGGGAATTCAAAATTTATAGCTCAGTAAAATATAGATTCTAGAAGAATTAATATGTCTTCATTATTCAATTAAAATAAAATAACAGAGAAAAATCAAATTAACATATATTATGTTCATAAAAATTAATTATTGACATATTGAAATTTAAATTTGTTGTTCAAAGGATTTAATATAACCTAAATAAAAAGCATATTTTATTAAATATAGTAGTGCCAACCAAATGCAGTCACCAGGTAAAATCCCCCACAAATCAACGATAGCTAATGGCCTTTAACGCCTCTACTGGCCTCTATCAGAAACATTAATCCGGTGACGTCATTTTCAGAGATCAAAGAAACGCCGCCTAGTCAAGTGAGCATACCTTATGTATCTAATAACCTTGTATCAAAGCGACGAAAAATGCCCGCTTAACGCGTTTTGCTTGTAAAAATCGCATTTTTTAAAACTTTAATTACTTTGTTTTATTGAAGATATTGTGATAATTCTTATTTTAGACTAGCTGATACCCGTCCGCTTCGCAGAGCGTATCTAAATTAATCTGATTGAATAATAGAAAATTTTACCCAAAATAATAAATTAAGCTATTTTTACAAAAAAAGATAATTAGATATTTTTAGACCTTTATTTCATAGAAAGTTCATGAAAATCCGTTAAACTACTTTTCCAGGAACAGATATAAGCTATCTTATAGGTAGGATCTTTATGTTTCTTTGAATATTGTAAAATATTAAGAAAATTTTAAGCCCTGAGAACCTTTCACGCCAAATGTCATATGAAATTATTTATTAATTTTAGTAGAATGAATTAGTAGTTATCCTTTAGGAAGTGTACCTTTTTTAAGATCAATAATATTTAATGTGTTACCTTAAGATCTGAGGTATCAGGTTTGGTTGCTTTAGGTTTATTATTCTAAGATATAGTATTAAGTCTATTATGTCTTATCAGCAAGTCTGCTATTTCCCGAGGTCCAAGATTAGACAACGAATTCTTATATATCTTGCTAAAATAAATTGAAAATTAAGAATATAGTTTTTGTGTAAAAAAACAACGCGATGGTCACATCTAAATTGCTATTTTCTCTTGAAAAAAAATAAAAATAAATAAATTCGGCTGGATTTCTTTTTGTTCTGGGGGCTCTGCCTAACGGCTTCACCTCTCTTAATCAAACTCCTAATTGGGATCACTAAAGTCAAACTGTCTGTTTTTGTTATTTATTCTTACGGGTCTCATTTTTGAACAAAGATATTTATTTTTATGAATTAAATCATATTTACTGCACAGGATTTCCTTCTCTTCCCTCGACAATTTGAACGTTTACTCAGCCGAACTATTAATAATATATTAACTACCCGTAAATTCACAATAGAGTTATGGTTTCTAGGAATTTAACCTATCGCTATACTTTTATCATGGTTATAATTTTCAAATTTGCGAACATTAATTCATAAGAATAACAAACTACATAATTTAAGATCATGTCGTCTCTACGATATGTTAGTATATGTACATTGTATCACAACTGCCTGCCGACTAATGTTTTTTGTTGCGCAGTTTTTATAGTTTTTATTTTTTTGCTCAGAAAATCAACATTTTTTCGGAATAAAAAGTATTTTAAAGCACTTTTTGTAATATTTACTACTTGTAGTGAAAATCTCGTCCAAATCGGACCAGCCGTTTTCAAGTTTGCCAAGAACAAACAAACAGACAGGGAAAATTATTTCAAATAAAAAGTAGCCTTTAATGTAAATTACAATATTTAATAACTTTTTGTGAAAATTCCATTGAAATCAGCTCAGCTGTTTGTCGTCCTCAATTGACCCTAAACATTGTATTTTGTCCGATAACTGCCACTTGTTGGTTCAAATGAGGAGCAAAATTCAAATGCAAATGATCCTCTTTTCAATCTACTTGAACCTTTGAAAGCCTGGATTTTAAGGGCGAAAATAGGTTTAAAATTTCGACATGGGCATATCCCGCAATTTATCCATCAATCAACAAATAATTCCTTGGAATGACGATAGCGTGACGTACCTACTTGGGTATGGAGCTTCATAAAAAACCTTAATCGTGGTGACCATTTTACCTACAAAATCAAAAATGTAACAAAAGATTACACCAACTATACCCCATCATGAATAAGAAGTCAAGTGTGAACTACTATTATGCAAGAACACAATCCGCCCAATACTAACTTACGGAGCACTCATCTGGAGAAACACTCCACACTTGAAAAGACTTCAGATAGTGGAAAACAAGATACTAAGAACCACTATCAAGGCTCCATGGTACGGGCGCAATAGTCAAATACCCCGAGAATTAGAGATTAATCTACTATTACGGACTGCGTGATGGAATTAGCAGAAAGCGACCACAGGAGTGAAAAACCAGAGATGGATTGGTGAACAGTGAATAGAGTATGAAAGAGTATGAACAAGGTGTATGATAAAAGTTTAATAACAAATAAGTTTAAAAAATCAAGAGTGAGGACAAAAAAATATCTAAAGGTTACTATATAGTGCCCAGATAACGACACTATGCATAACAATTAATATTTGTTAATCTAGTGATAAGACCTAACAAAAAAAAAATCAAAGGTGATAATTTTATTTTAAGCAAGAAATCTAAAATTCAATAAAACGTTTTTAGTTTTAGAATAGGATTTGATTTGGCGATAGTTTTTCTGAGACAAACTGCTACCTTACAAAAGGGACGTTACTTTACTTTCCTGTTTCTAGGTCAAAATCAAAAGACTCCATTTTCTATTAACAGCTCTCCTGTATGAATGTAGGAGCTCTTGTAGAAGCAATGAATTTTCCTAGGATAAAATAATTTCGTGTATGGCTTTTCAAAAAACTTAAATACGTTCATATTAGATTGTAGCAAACGCCTCTCAGCCTTGTTAAGAAGGATACGTTGATCTTAGAAAACAATACATTTTTTCACGATTAATTTTATTACTTCTTTTTATCTATGACTCATTTATAGTATTAAGTATATAATCTATATTTTTAATTCCTTTGAAACACAAAGCCTTTAATATCTCAATTTAAGTTATCTTATAATTTATAAAAATAAACAAAAAATTCTTCATCATCAAAATTTAATAATATTTACTCGTAATATGTATATTGTATATTGATATAGCAAAGATAAATCATTTTTTTCTAGGTTCTCTTGCTTTTATCTTGGTCACGCTTTTTCTTAAAAAATTAATATTGTGGTATTGGGCAAATTTGCTCTTTTCTTCCTCTAAATTCACTCTGTTACATTCCTTTTTTTACACACAACAAACTAACTTTTTTCCATTCCAAAACTGTCCATTTTTATATTATTGTCGAGGCAAAATGGGCGTTTAATATTCGGTAAATATTTATGGATAAAGGAAATGAGATTTGAAAGCTTTTCAAGTCTTATCCTTTTAGAGAAAAAAAAATAACTCAATAGAAAACGTTACATAATAATTATTGTTGGCTCGTTCCATTAAAAACAGTCCACACCTTCAATAAACTTTGTCACCTATCCACAAAAAAAGAGTCTAAGCTATTTGAATGTCTTCACTTAAGGTCCTGTCAACCGGGCCAGGATTTATTGGTCTCTATTTAACGACAACCTGCCATATGGAGTCAGTGAGGACAACGAAAAGATGCGTCGTGTTGAAGAATATTTATAACATTGTGTACCTTTTTGTCTCGATATAATATCGGTAATTTTGTGCCGTTTTGTGTTATATTGGTCGGAGCAAAAGATAGATCAAGCCAAACCGATCGATTGTTATCGGTCGAGCTGTGTTTAAAAAGAAGATGTTTGTGTTTTTGAAAGACTTTTCCACCTGCATTAGAGACGGGGACATATTATTGAGTCCTTTTATACGATTGATTGAGAGATAACCAGAAAATGAAGTTATGGTTTTCGTCATCCGGTCGCCAAGACCTAGCATACAGTGTACATCTATAGAATTTTTATAGTTATTATATTTTCATCAATATTTCAATTGTAAATTTTATGAGCTTCCTGATTTTAATTAGAGTCAAATTTTTTTAGTCAGTGCGAAATCTTATCGACATTTATTTTGTGATGATTAAATCAGAGTATAGTACAACTTTCCCAGAAATCAAGAAGCGTATTAAAGACAATGAATTAATTATTTTTAATTATATAATTTACGAAAATCGTTTTGGTGATAAGAAGAGCATAAGCCAATACGTTAGTGAGTGACCTGTATACATATTAAGATAAATAAATTAATAGATTCGGAATGTAAACGGGAATTTAAACATGCTCTCTCTGGTAATATATGTGATCATTTAGATATAGCCCAAGTTTTTTTAGTTTATTTACGATATGAGTTATCTTAAATGCACTTGATTTGACGGAGTTCTCTTTTCCCATAGACTGAATTTACAATTCATTCATGAAATTTCCAAGATGAAAGATTAAAGAAAAAAAAAACATTTCACTGGCAAAAGGTTAATAAATGATTTGAAACTGCGTTTTGATATTCTACTGTTAAATCGGGGATATGACTTGGCACAATTTAATTTTTTTAATGTGAAGCTTTAATACGAAAATCTTTCTTGTTATGAGTTTGAGGTGTAGCGTGCTATTGTCGCGACTGCCACATTTTTTT
The DNA here is from genome assembly GCA_958496155.1 of Sisyra nigra. Classification (NCBI taxonomy): domain Eukaryota; kingdom Metazoa; phylum Arthropoda; class Insecta; order Neuroptera; family Sisyridae; genus Sisyra; species Sisyra nigra. The sequence continues at coordinate 10,346,062 of OY292314.1, read as the reverse complement.
TTCTTTGCCTTAATGCCCCAGCTTTACAACTTTATCCAACAATATTAATCATTTTTTAATAGTTCTTCTTTAAACGCCAAGGTTTTTCTTTTTCCTCGTTGAATACATCATTTATAATAAAGGTGTTGACGGCCTTAATCTGATTTATCATTTTGTAATGCTCGTTTGGAATTTATTCAAATCGTAAATCTGAAAAAAGAATACTGAATGAAAAACACAATAAAAATGATTGATACTTGTCGATGGTTAAATTAATTCGTCGTTGGAACTTTCAAGCTGTAACTTGGTAGTTACTTCAAACCTTGTATCTAAACTTGCAACAAGTTACATACTGTGTTGTAGTGTGTGATAATTTAAATGAACCTATTATAGGACAAAAAGTAGAGGAAAAGTTCCAAGAAGTGAACTTGGTGAAGACTCAAGTAGCACGTGAATGCTTTGGTACATGCATTTGCTGGTATAAATCTGGCCGAGTGACATAAAACGCCTGTCGTTGCACCAACATCGCTACCACTTGTATCTTGTCTACCGCAACTTGACGATAATTTGTTATTTTTCCTCCCATTAATGACAATTTCTCTACGTTTTGCTTCCTGTAATCACTCCAACTAACAACCAAATATTTCATATTATGAAAAATCAAAATTTATTTTCCTTGCTAATGCCTGTCTTCTTCTATCTCATATTACTTAAACAGGGTTTCTCTTGTTGTTTTTACTGTCAAAATTTATTAGTTTTTTTTTTTTTATTAATTCAGCAAAAGCTTTTTCAACATAAAAAATTACTGTTTAGTAGGTTCACTGTATATATACTAATTTTTACAGGTTTTAAGATATCAAAATAAAAATAGAAAAATTGTCTTCAACTTAAGAGCCATACTATAATTACGCTAAAAATTTAAGTAACGACAGTTTCTTAAGCATAAAAAGTTCGTGTTACTTTTGTTTGGATATTGTTTCTGTTTGAAGTTTCTATGGTTATTAGAAATTTTATCAAATTGAGAGGACATCCAGAAATGAAATCAACAGTCAAATAACCATGGTAACAGTGACAATAACAAAAAGAACATATAAAAATTGATTGTCTGTAGAGTCGGTTTACGGACGATAGTTTTACCTGAAAACGTCATAAAAAACATTGATGAAAAATTGCATACTTTTATGAATTGAATTGAAATATTATCACTGAATTATCATTATTTTGTATAATTACAATACAAAGAAGGAGTTAATTGAAAATTAACAATTTTTTCAAAATGAAATCAGACTGAAAATTATGAAGGATTTAATCAATTAAATCTTATTAAGTAAATTGTAGAAAAAAACACAAAACACGTTTTCTAGGATTCAACAATTATTGAATACGAGGTATAGCTTATTGTAGAAGTTCTCGAAGAAACTCACGTGGCGGCGTTCCAGTGGCAGAACTCTATCGTGCCTTTCTATCGCTTTTATCGACTTCTCGCTTGCACGCACTGGCTCAAACGGAACGTGAGACTTTTTCATGCAAGCTGCCGGTGTTCAACAATTTATAAGACGTTATCACGTCAAAAAACTCTAAAGAAGGAATAACGCAACGTAAAATATTTCCACATTTCACTTTTCTTTCGAGAAGGCATTATAAATTTAAATATGGTTGATGGGATATTTATTTGTTGTTATTACAATTATTACACTACGCACGTCACATAATAATTTATTAGTCTTCAATCAATTGATGTTGAAAAAAAATTGAAAGAAAACAATCGAGGGAACAAGTGAAAGCTTTTTTGGTGTATAAGTGTTTATGTATAAGTCTTTTAAAATCCATAGGACTCACATTAAATCTCACCTTTAACAAAAACGTTAAAATTTGAATGTCAGCATTAAAAATCAGCAACGATAATTTCTGGTGCTGATGCTGATATTCGCAACAACCCTGGTCTTGATTTACAAAACAATACAAAAACCCGATCTGGATATATGTCATTGAAGTATGTAGTTCTGCCAGGTGGTTAAGTATGAAGCTCATTAAAGCATACCAATGCTAAATGCTCAGGCTGTTTATAGATGCTCCATGGTATATGTTAAATGATCAGTTCCACAAGAACGAACAGATCTTCCGAATCGCTAGCATTATTACAGTATACGTAAACCAATAGCAACTTTGTGAAGCTACGTCATCACGCCAACCTCCTAATTTCAACCCTACTGAAACCCCAAAATGGAGACCGCTTGAAAAGGAAAGAACCCACTAGATCTAATTGAACCGATCTGATGACTGATTAAAGTTCTTCGTGGTCAATTTTAGCACTAACAAAATATCGTCTACACACTATATAGTGGGACATCCGGGATAGTATATAAGGTCAAATAAAATTTGGTATCTTTGCTTTATAACAATATTAATCCAATGCTCAGTTTCACAGTGGCCACTTAAACTTAAGTTTACCTGAACCTTAACTGGAGTTCAAATTCAAAGTTTAGATGATTCAGTATAGTTTAAACTTCAGTTGAATTGAACGTCGTTTGAATGATAAGTTTAGAAATAAATTTGGTCGTTCTTTATGTAGCTTTTAAAGTTTCTATGGTTTCTATGTAACTTTACCAAATGAACTATGATAAATTAGTTAGGTATTAAAATGCAGTTGTCGAACGTTGAACTGTAGTTTAAACGGAAGAACTCCGTCGTTTAGTTCAAACGACGAATTGAACTCAGCTCTAGGTTTTAATGAAACTGTGAATCCGAGTTATTTGTTGAACCGAAGTTTAAACTAAAAGTAGAGACTAAACGTTCACTGTGAAACTAGGCATAAATTTGATTTTTAGTAGTTTTTACCACCCAGCTTCCATTAACTGAATCTATTTGTCTGTTATTTGAATAGAATCAAATATTGAATAATCGATATATTATCTATTTTTCGATATCCAATGATGAATTAATGATCAGGTTCACTAATGATGCTATGATTCTATGATACTGATCAAAACTTTGTATAGAAAAATTATCTAATGAGCCACCAAAAGATGATGCTAGTTTCATACCAAAGTAACCTCTTATGTGAAACTTTCTTTTTTAAAAACATCACTCACCTTATAGATGAGATGTTAATAAATGATTTCTACTCCCAAGTCTCCCAAAAGCTACATTTAACAAGAGCATATACTTTAAGTTCAGAGGAAGTGAGTACAAATTTGATTGCAGAATAATCTAAGTTTAAAAGTTAGAAAATAGTTTTAAACAAAAAAAGATTCATATTGAAATGTATAAAAAAGGAAAGCAGTATACATTTGACTTAAAATGTTTTTGTCTTTTTTTGGAAAATTGGTGCTTGAAATAAATCTAGATTATAAAATGTTGTCAAAGGAAAAGTATTCACGCCATTTTTTTGACTGAGTAAAAATTTTTTTATTTTTTTTTTAAATACATTCGTGTTTCAAAAGTCGTTTTCATGAATTTTATTGTCTTTAATATTCAATAAATGGTAGTACCTAAATCGAAGTAATTACATTAAACCGCCACTAGCAAACCGCCTCGTCGCATCTTTGTCTCAATAAATTGTCCGTGTCATTATTTTATATATACATATAGTTAAAATAACATACATGATATTATTTTATAAATTCCCCGAATCGCCCCATTATTTTTGGCTTGAAATAATTACAGTAATTGCATGATTTTTTCGATAATTTTTCAGTGGAAAACAAATGGAAAAATTCTCCATACAGCCACCATTCATATTGTAACAGATCTGGCCTAGGACTTTGATGAAGAGCGCAAACAGGGAACGAATAAATGGGTGGGCATCTTTTTACCTGAAGGACTTTTGAACACGATATCCACTCACATAAGTGGCGCGGTATATACCTATAATATATTTTTTTGTCTAAATGCTTATTAAAAATTGTTGACTTTACTTTGTACGTTTCCTTCGAATAATTATTATTATCACAGTTTGTAATTTGACATTATTTGTTGCTCTAGCGCAGTTACAATCACAGAAAAATAAAACGATATTAGACGCACGCAATCCAAATACATTCATCGTATTTATAAATATTTACGGTTTGTATACCTAATATTGGTTTCGGTTTATCACAGAGAGGTAGATCATATAATAAATATGCCCGAAATCAACTAGATACGTAATTTCAGGAAAATTATACAGTTTTGTCATTCGAAGAAGGTATTTTACTGAAAAAAATGTGGAATTTTATTTTTATTATTATAAGTATACTAGTTTAAAAAATATGAAGGCCAGTTGATGCACGAAATGGTTACATGGATGAATTCATTATTGATTGATAAGCCGAGCTAAACGATATGAACTATCAAATTAGATGAAATGTATTTCTTATAATTGCATCGGTTTACATTAATTTAAATAATAACAAAGTATGTTTGAAATTTTAACGAAATGCAGCAAGAAATTAGAAAGCTGCTTTGATGAAATGCAATCGATTTAGAAGTAAAATTAGAACTTAAAATTTTTGAAGTTATACTTCTTTAGGTGCGTTATGAAAAAATTATGGGAGTGAAATTTTATGATGCGCGCGCATCAGGGTGACACAAAATTAACAGGATGAAGTTGGCTGTAAAACGACTCGTTTTTTTCAAACTAAGCGTGCGTAATTTGAATGTTTGTTTTATTTATTTATTTATTTAATTTTATAGTTAAATTAAAAATAATTAAGTAATTCTTTAAATATGTTTTGTAATATTTTATTTAGAAAATATTTATATATACAAATGACACAAATTATCAATTAATAAGTTATTACTTTTCTCGAATTTTGCAGTAGCTGTTATACTATTCGGAGTTTAGTAATGAAAATGACGTCTGCATTCCATGCATATTCTTAGTAATCACGAAATCTGGGACTCTGAAATGATTCAACCATCTTAGAATAATAATTTAGTAAAACAAGATATGAATAAGATTAAGACATTTACTTTGAAGAGTAGCTACTTACTTTATTTTGCAATTTCTATAAAGCTTCGTTTTCATGACATGCATTAATTTTTAACCAAAAAAATGATCCTGACAAATTTTATAAACGTCTTGCAGCTTTCTTTGGATTTTATTTTTATTCTAAACCATAGTTTTTCAAAGTATTTCAGTCATTAAATAGTCATAAGAATACAAATTTACTCCATAAACGGTGACTCGGAAAAAACGCGTTAAGCGTCATATTACTTTTAGGCTATTAGTACGGCGCGTTGTTCTTAGAGGCGTTAGTATCGGTCTATTTGATCACCACAGCGCAAGTCCCTAATGTTTAAATGCATTTTGGGCATTTCCCCATCATCTCTGTTCAACGCGCCGTAGTAAAATACAAAAAAACACATCTCTTGTAAAAGTGTCCGCTCCAAGAATAAATTATATTCAGTAGTGATTTAAAATAATTATTTTGATTAATATTATTTACTATTCGTAAGTAGGTATTAGTGAAAAAAATTGCGCTTGTATACTTTTTAAAGTGCTCTAATATAATTCTGGTTAACTATCCGTATGTATTATTTATTGATATAAATTAAAATATTATTCTCTAAATTTTATTTTAATTAATTATTTGTATGCAATTAATAAAAACTAATTTGCAGTGATGCCAAAGAAGTATAACTTCTCACTCGCGAAAATATAAGTAGGTACTTAGTATACGCACCCACTTTTTTCTCTCCCAAATTTCCTTGATAATCATTAATCAGAAAATCCAAAATTTTACGTTGATTCCTCATGAATTCCCACTCGAAACAGTGAGAACTGGTGTCAGGTTGAATGTTAGTAGAAAAAAATAACAATAATCAATGGTCTTATGGGAACCATAATATACGTGTGATTAGTAGCAGCATCATGTTGTGATTAATGTGTGGAATATTTTTTCAAGACTTTATTATAATTTGCTACTCGAAAAATACAAGAAAAAAAATCAGTCTCAAAATGATTATATTATATTTCTGTAATATAGAAATCGGTGAAATTTCTGAGACAACAACGAAAAAAAAAAAGTAAAAATTCAAAATAGATTTAATTTATTTATGGGTTTCTTTTACTTGACGAACAGAGATAAAAGTAAATTAAAATGTTAATGGGATAAAGTCGTTTGAAATACTGTATGTGTTGAAATGTATTAGTGTGTGTATGGATTTTTGAAATATTTATTCCGAGTAGGAAAAAATTTGATCGCATAAACGAGCGAGAAACGTCGTTCTTCCCTTTCATTGACTATAAGTAGGTATCTATACAAATGTATTATCTGTAACTGGCCGAAGAGCTTGAATTAATTCCCACGCGCAAGAGGCGAATGAATGTGTGTACAGTAGCTAAAGGTCTGTCCAACTTGCCTACCGATTTTTTTTCTTTTCAACGTATAAAATATATTTGGTTTTTTCTCCACAACTTCATTTCATTTATTATCAGTCACAAACGTCCCAATGTGAACAGAAACGCATAAATATTATCAGCCCGCTCTCCAAAGTGTCTGTCTATATTTCTGACAACTAGTCCTCTATTTCACTATACTTAAATCAAAAAAAAAAAAAAAAACAACTCAAGTAAATAAACCAAGAAAATTCAAGATTCACGATGATAACACCTAAAAAAATTTACGAGAAAAAAAATTTTAAATTTAGATTTAATTCGTGCAAACGCGTATTTTATGAATGAAAAGATTAGATAATAGAGAAATATATCTCCGATTTAATATCTGAAAATGAATCTACAATGTACTCTTTTTAGATTAGCATAGTTGAACATTAAAAGGAAAGCATAATTCAAAGTAAATACAAATGATATACATTTGGCTCGACGCCGCCGTAGTGGCACAGTGTGTAAGCCTAGCCGGAAACAAAACTCAGAGGCTCGTTAATGTATTACACACATATATACATACAGTTTTCCAAATCAAGTCCGAATCTGAGACGAGGTACACTTTTCCTCTTCCTTCCCCATATCACACATGTTCATCTTAAGCGTTCACCATTCAAATGCATTAAAATTTACCGTCTAATTTACGACAGCATTTAAACAAAGCCGTGTAATAAATGTATCTATGTAATTCACTTGAGCGTCCTCTAACATTTTACATTTTTCATAACAAAATTGTTCCGGAAATGAGGGCTTGTTATACACACATTAACTGGGACATCATTAATATTATATGCATAAAAATATATTATCAATTACTATATGTTCTCACTTTCGGGAAGAACTATCGTTCACGTGGCGAGAGTTGAATTTCGGGTTTTGCGTGTGCAAATTATACCGTAATTGTATGGGGAATATAATGGACTATGGGCTTTAGGGTATGAAGGACAGGCCACATAATATATCCCGTGTAATTTGAAAACGAAACATTGACTTGAAATTGTAAAGAAGCGATCACGTGGCGCATCCCGCTGAGGAGAGGGCGTTACGCCAATGCTAAAACATATTCAATGAGCTTTGATAATGCACTCACAGCTTGACGCCGTGTCGAGCCTTTGAGCAAAACATAGGTAGAAGTTAATGTGTTTCGTATATTTTATTATTTCCTTGATATTATTCGAAAATTTTCACTCAAAATTGACAGTCTGGTCGCGCCATTAATAGATCTACTTGCAAACTTTATTTTAAGCATATTTCGCCCGATTAACTTTAAAAAAAAACCTACCTTATTATAACATAGATAAACATCTTCCCTAGAGGCAAATGCATTTTCAATCAAAAATCAATTACATATTGAATTGTTTTTAAGGTTATTAAATCAAGTCGATTTGTCTTAATCTATTTTCTCGACATGAAAATATGTCAAATTAAATATATTTTATCGTCTTAGTCGGCAGTAGGCTAAGCTGGAAAGATTACATCACATCAAATTAATAAAGGAAGCAAATGATCGCTTAGTTCAGCTTTACCCTCTTGTAAATAAAATCCAACCTTCGTAGATGCTCTCTAATAATTTACAAAGCTATGATCAGACCCATACTAACTTATGGCTGTTCTGTTTAGACTTTAGACTGTTTAAGATCAGCACTTCCGAGGGAAATTTGAAGAGGCTGCAAAATTTCCAAAACAAAGCGCTACGTATCATCTTGAAAGCACCATGGTACATGCGGAACTCTCAAATCCACAACGAGCTAAGCATGATAAGCATAAAAGAGATTATAACAAGTCAAGTCAAAAGATTCTTTGATAACATTTCCCTCTGCTCAAGTGCCGTCGAATTAAATTTGGGTCAATGCAGATTCCAGCAAAGATTAAAGAGAAGGCCCCACAGGAAATTTTAAAAATAAAAATTTAAACATTTCTCAATTGAATGCTTGAGGAAAAATGTTAAGCCTCCAGTTATTACAGGCATATTATAATAATCACTCTCATCAGGACTATGCATAAAACTTTTGAGATTCGCTGAACTAGCGACAAAGAAGAACAAAAAAAACAATTGGTCCTTTGGATTATAAGCATGCATTTAGTAATACTGAAATATTTATGTTGCATAGATATATATATACCAAAGAGTATATAGAAGAAATATATCTTTGTGTAGGCTCCGGCTGAGATCTTAAAGTAGTCCAGACATTTAAGAGACATTAGCTTCCAAAACCCTTTCTACAAAAACCCTACCATCAGCCAGTGATGTAGAGTCTACATGTGGTAGGTTTAGTCTACATTGTAGACTAGACGGCCTTTTACCGACCAACGGGGCTTATGCCTGGCCTGCCTAATGAATAATTAGTCGCATAGTTAATAAGGTTTCAATTATTGAAATTTCCATCTTCATTGAATATTGCTCCAAGAGAAAAGAAGAAAATATTTACGTTCAGAGAAAATTCAATCAACTTAAATTTGTATATTAGATACCTATTTTTGAGTACATGACACAGTTCTCCATCATGTGAAACAATTAAATTGCGTGCAAGTGGTACAAAATCGAGAACTAAGAATAATAACGGATGCTCCATGATATGTCCGTAATGCAAACCTATAAAAGGATCTCCACAAACCAACAGTAAAGGAAATCATCAACAAATCATACTCCCGGCTCTACTGCTCAATGGCAAATCACGGAAACTCACTTTCAAACACCATTGAACTCTCTTCCTCCATCCAGAAAACAACGGAGCCTTAAAAAGAATCACCATGGAGATCTCCTAATTTCAACTAATTAGTGACACCTTTATCTGCGAAGTCGGTATCAACAGGTTCGTTCGCGGATGTGATACTGAATCGGTAACGAATCAGTTCAAGACCGATTTAGGATCATCGCCAAGCGCATGCAAGGTTATGAGACGAGTTACGGTCCGATTTTTGCGGTTCACACGAAATGCGTTCGTTACCGATTCATAATTGGTTCTAGCGATCCTCAGATTTTTGTTAGGATGGAAAATTAGATTTTTTTACTCATGCGCAGTATGCTAAATTGTGGCTAATTCAAAATCCAGTTCCGCTGTCATGCTGCGTTCACACGAGTCAATTTTAGTAGCCCGTTATGTGTTGATCAAAAAAATTTGAATAAAAAACCTCGTGTGAGAACCGTAATCAACTTTTTAGTGGATCAAAAAAAGTTTGAACGAGTCATCACACTAGGTTTTTCATTCCACTTTTGATCGATCAACTAAAATCGGTTAACTAAAGTTGACTCGTGTGAACGAGGCATCAACGTCTATCAACGTTCAATTACATTAACAATTTTCGTTGGTTCTCGTTAATCTTACTTCCGAACATTTTCAAACTCGTTCACGGGAAAATAACCCTTAATCAGTTCATAAGGGTGTATATGTTTGGCAGTTATCCTATCTAATCACCTGGATTGATTCTCTACCAGTTCCGGATCAGTACCGCAAACAAACCTAATAACTAGGGTATACCATAAAAAAATATGACGGGTCTACTGTTGAGTAGCGACTCAAGACAAGCGTTATTTCTATGACTACATTATGAACTCAACAATATAGTAAACTACTTGCAGACAGTTAAAACAGTGTAAAAAAATAACAGTTGGCGAAATAACACAGAAAAACCTAAAAAGATGACCGTTTACTCCAACCCTCCATTCCACCCAACGTCCACACCCTATCAATGGAGTGTTCTCTACCATTTCCTAAAAAAAAGGCACTATTTATTTCCGCAAATCACTTTTTTGGGCTTCATTAACTGAACCAATATAATAAAAATCAATGTTACATTCGAAATCCCTGAATTGTAAAAACTTTATTAATTAATAAAGCTTTCATAATTTAGTAATGAACCAACTTTATTTCAGATAGAAAATTTCCATGGTAACGTTTCATTTTTAACGTAATTCTATTGGTTATCAATTGGTATTTTCTAGTGTTACCATATCATTTATAGTTTATTTTACTAACTAAATAACACACCAAAAGAACTAACAATTACTAAGATTGTATCGATTTTTTAAATATTTCAAACCTATTGTAATCTTAATTGTACAGAATTTACTTTTCTTTTATTAGATTTAACTGTTGATACTTATATTATTTTCTAACAATGAAAAATATAATACTTACGCCGTTATTTTTATAATAAAATTATGTTACAAAAAACGTAGTTTCCTTTCAAAATGTTTTCAATCTCTAATTATTCATCCAATCCCGTTATTTTACCTCGGATACAACAATTTTTTCTTTCCAAAAATGTTGATAGATCTGATTTATTTCGTCAAGAAAATTATGCAAATTTCTTTGAACACCTACCACAGATACACAGTAAGTGTAAGGCGGCGAAAATTACCCAAATTAATGAAAACAAAAAAAATATATTATATAATATGTTTAGGTGATATTACATGAAGCATGTTTTTGTGTATATGTGTCGTTCATAAAAATTTACAACCGGAAAATTATACACAAGTGCGTTTTGGGTTCACACGTAAAACGTAAAAAGCCATGCTCCTGCCACATATTAATTTCATTACACAGAGAGTGGTTATTTCAAACCCCATTTGATTTCGCTGTTAAAACTAATCTAAAGTCATCATCTTGCTGTATATATTGTAAAGTTTGCCACATTTTGTTTAATTAACCGATCAGATAACGGCGAGCCTCATTGAATTATGATGTTTTAATTAAACGTCTGTTTCATCCAACTAAATTGTCTTACACTTCCACGTTTCATTTAAATTATTATAGACATTAGATCGGTCATAGTTTAAATCCAAAACTAATTTTTCAAAAAAACAAAGAGATTTACAACAGAATTCAATTGATTAAGATGTTAAAATTTTATTTTAAGAGTTCCGACACAATTTATTGATTGAATTGAGATATTTTGAAGATGAGTCGGTCTTCTCATTCACACAAAGACAAAATTAATTGCAACGACTGAAAAAAATTCTTTTTAGGCAAAACGTTTGTAATGTGCTATAGGAAATGCTCAATCAATGTCATTACTTTGACTAAAAAAACGTGGATTGTTATCAGGTAATTTAAGGAAAATAATATAATTTGCATTATTTAAATCTCTTTAAACATTTCATATTATATGTATATGAGAGCATATTTGTTTTGGTTATAGCATAATTTGAAAAATTAGCTAGAAAAAAATTTATTATATGAAAAAGGTTGATTCAGTCTTCGTAAAATATTGAAAATTAAAACACCGAATCATATCCTGTAATTAACGCTCAAATATAGACATTATTTAACTGGTTGATGTATAAATAAATAATTTTAATAAATTTTCATTTAATCTAAATCTAATACAAATGCATTTTTGAGGATAGTTTGATGTTGTTATCCAGTTTTAGACAGAATTAGATTTTTAAATAACCATTTGAATATAACCGTTGTTAAAACTTATAATTTTTGTTCTATAATCACTATAATTTCGCGGTAAAATTCCCTTTTGTGTAATTATTATTGCATCAGATAAAAAAAATATGAAATATAAGGCGAGTAAATTTCATGCATTTTTCAAACAGCTTCTGTCGATTTGATTATTTTAATTTTAGAGGCGGTTCGTGGTTAAGCTATCGTATCTTTTCATTTTATTTTGTATACCTATACCTATGTGCTGTCTAAGAATTGAGGAAGAAATTTAGTAAATTAGTACCGTAATTAAGTCGGTATACGATGATGATGAACAACGTTAAAATATAACTAGTTCATTTAACCGTTTAATTCGGAAGGATATATAATTATTTTTCTTTTCGGTAATGAATTATGGAAATAGAATTTTAATAACTAAATTATCTGTAAGGTGGCTAAATGAACATTTTTATTTATGAATTACAAGTATTAATCTTCTAATATGTGTGTGGAAGTTTTAATCGTTTTTTATTATATTGTTGAATAATATAGGTGACGAATTAATTGATAGTATACTGTAGTACCTATTACTGATAGTATTTGAAAAAAATATAGTAAAATTAACAGCGCTTATTTTGGCGTTTGAATTTTTACTTTCAGCTGTAGGTATATTTCTATACTGGTTCATAGCCACGAACGCTACAATAAAATGAAAATACTAATATAAATATACTTTATACACAGAATACAAATGATTCGAGAACAGAGGATAAAAACGATATTAATAGGAATACCTATGCCTAGTATAGGTAGGCAACTAAAGGATAACACATTGTGAATTCAAAACTTAACTCAAAATTAACATTTTTTGTGGCTTAAAATATTTTCATATTGAAGACAGATCAATAAAATTTTAATTGAGGGTTACGACAAGTTGTCAATGTGCTGTTTTTTATACGTGTAATACCGTAATGGGCGTAATGCATAACATATAACGAAACGTAAAGTTTCACACAAATTGTTTACCACACTGTCAAGGATGATAAGTAAATCCCATGTATTCACTAAAAGGCATCGCAAGGTTGATCCAAGTCAATTGTCACAAATGACCACACTCTAGAAAAATTCAATTAAGTAATTTTTTAACCAAAAAATTTTCTTACTTTATACTTATACAAAAATATTTTTTTATAACAAATTTTTGCACAATCTGCCTCTTGGTATTAATTGCAATGTGTCTACGCATACACTCTTGAATTGGTTGTGTCCACTGACACAACTTAATTTCTTTTATTAACATCCTTGTGATGTCTACTGAACCCTATTGGTCAACTCTAGAATAGTGGGTCTTTTCAATCTCCTGTTTTCATTACCATTACCAAGCAGATTGATAGTAAGCTGGTTAGGATGGTTCTTCAGTCTCACTTAGTAACGATGTGATCGTTCCGTAATCACCTCATCCACCTTTTCAATTCTAAGATTCTCATGTACTCGATTGTTGTTAATGTACCACGGTACGCCTATTTTTGTTCGGAGGGTTTTGGATTGAAACCTCTGCAGAATTTCTATATTGGAGTTGGATGCCGTACCTCAAAGGTTCCACTCGATATGTCCAAATAGGCATTAGTACCGATTTGTATAGCTACACTTTATTTTCAATCGTTTTCTTTAATATGTATGAACTAAGACAGTCTTCTATCGAGATACATTTCCAGATATTTTGTGTGATCATATTGTGTCGGAGGGAAGTGTCTGGTGGTAACCCGAGTTGAAATCTTAGACCTATTTTAGACCTCAAAATCTAGGTTTAAGTAGATTGAAACATGACCATTTGCATTTGAATTTAAGACCTCTTTCAAACCTCCAAGTGGCATTTATCGGACAAAATACCATGTTTAAGCCCAAAAGAGGACAGTAAACTTCAAATGGACTTCTCTCTCTCTCTCTCTCTCTTTTCTCCACTCTTTCTTTGGCACTCTCTTTAATTGTTTTATTGATAGGGTTTTTTTTCAAAAAGAATAACATTTTTATTTTAATATTTTGTTTTTTTTTTTATTAATTTAATATACAAGTTTCCTAAATATAAGCGATAAATTTAAAAGTAATAATAATATTACAAATATCAGTTCTTCATCTCCTTGTCCTTGTTTACCAGCTCCTTTATTGTCGCCATTGCCATCATTTTTTTCCAGGATTTCCTTTTATTATAATCCACAATATACCCAACCATGTGCATTTCTTTAGAAATTTTATTTAATTGTATAACATCTCTCTGATTACTTTCAAGATAATAAATTAAAGCAAATTTCTTCACACTTTTTCTTTGAAACTCGGTTTTTTTACTTTTAAATTTTTTACATTTACACTTTTAGGCCTTTTGATATAGACAATATTGAAAAATAATCAAATAGTGAAATAAGTTTATTCAATTGATGTATTATAACTCGTGTAGCACTCGAACGGTTAACAAGAGATTAAAGCTGAGTAAAAATGAACCAGAGTGAACAGGATTAAGGGACAAACCGGTAATGTATACAAGAATACACAATATTATACTAAGCATCAAAGTAAAGGAAAGAGAGAGATCAAAAATTTGGATTATCAGTAAATAATATTTGCAATAGGTATTGTAAAAAAAAGGAAATTTACAACCAAATTTTATGTTTTATGATCATAAACCTTTTTTAAAGACGAGACGATATGTTTACAAAATATAATACAAATTTCATGTAGGTTAAAATGAAGACGATGGAATCGTTTAGGTCTATCGGAGGCTTATTTTAGTCTTTGGAGGCCCAAAAGAGGGTCAAAGTACCATTTTAAGGCCAAAAGAGGTCTGAAGGTGATATGTATGGACTTACCGCATCGTTGACTTTTATCCTCCATTTATTGGTCCACATATTAAAGATGTTTAATACCTTCTGAAGTTTTTCAGAATCTAATTCTGGATCCCTTGCAGTTGTCATCAGTGCAGTGTCATCCGTTTATGTAGCCGTTGAATATATAATACAAAAATATAAATGAAAAATAATAATTGTAAATGCATTTTTTTGAAGGAACTGAATACAAGAGAGCAAAACTTTTCAGCCTTAGTCCATATATTTTAACCGCTCACTTGATAAAATTTAGAAAAATATTTGCGAAAATGGGCTTCAAAAATAATTTTTATAAAATGAAATGATCCAAATAATATCTTTTACTTAATAAATATCTGCTGCGGGGCGTCACCTTACTTTCTTTTACTTTCATTTCTGAAACTCGCTGTTGGTTAAAAGAAATATAAGCATTTTATAACTATGCATATAAACAGAATTATATGCATTCAACCAACAGTTATATATGGATCTACAAATTCCCAACCTTCACCCCAGAACCGGCCTTATTCGAAATTTCCCAGAAAAAAGTTAAAAAAAAACGTGTAGACATCAATGAGTCTAAGAACTATAGAAAGTTTAAAGAAAATCGCTGGAGCCGTTTTTGAAAAAGCTTTACATTTCCTATAATAAAGTGGAGCTTCCCGTAAACCGATTTTAACCAAAAGCTTCGTGGTAACACTATTTCAAGATTAAAGTTAAATTTCAAGTTTGGTGTAATTCGGATAAAGCTTTCGATACGATATGGCTGTCACACACACACAGACATGTTTCTAAAAACCACTTTTTTGGACTCAGGGGACCTCAAAACATGTATTTTCGGTGAAAGCTTGAATTCGAAAATTCGACCCGATTACAATACGTTCTTTACTATATAGTAGGTAGTAAAAGAAAGTAAAAATTAAGTGCAATTCAAACAATTTATCATTTCTTCGATCAAGATTTTTTTTTTTATTGATAAAAGCGCTCAGCAACTGATGGCTATATGCGCTGACGATATAGTTATGTCATATAGTACAGAATAGTTTTTGTATAATAGTTATCTATGTACAATACTTGATTTTATAATTAATTGTAATTTTTAATAATTAAATACCATATATGAGCGATAAATATAAATAAATATATATGCTTACAGTCTAATGAATAGAGTAATCTTTTTTTTGTACAGTAACAGTAAATAATTTAATTTTATCAATATTAATTTAAACCTCTAAGTTTTAATACTAAATTTGGTCTTACAATTAGACTTATAGACTAGGTAGATCAAGATTTGATTAAGGTCCAAAAACAAGTTCATTGTAATCGGATTAAAACTCGAATTGACGATAAATGCAAAATTAATATTTTTCAGACCAAATTTTTACTAAAAATAAAAGATGTGAGCAGCCATTGAAAATTGGCAATAGAAGTGAAAGCGTAAAAGTAAGAAAGTTTTGAAGTATTCTTTTACCACTATCTGAAGATATCTTCAACGTTTTTACGTGGTATTGAGGATCTTAACTAATTTGAAAAATGGATACATTGAAAGATTTTCAACCTATAGGTACATAAATTTTAACTAATACCCTCTCGTTTTGCTTAGCATATCTAAAAGATGGGTTTATATAGTTGGTATATATAGTAATTATATAGTAAAGTATAATATAGTCAAGTTCGGTTTATACGAGAAATCTGCCTGGGAAGACTTTTAAATAATACAGTAAAAAAATTCTCTTAATTATATTTCTGCTCTGGAAAATCGGATTTTCTTCTGAGATTGAATATAATAGTGTGATTACTGCACAGGTTAGTTCCAAACTAAAAAAGCTTCATTTTCGCATGATTACCGTGGATACTTTATTGAAAGGAAGTTGAAAGATTCATCACCGGATCCAGTCAAATTCTTTGTCGTTTGAATAAAATCCGATCAGATTCAAGATCCATCAATGTGCTGGATGGGGACAAGTTCATAAAAAGGAAACGAAGCTCTCCACATAATATTGGTTGTGAACGACAAGAGAGCCTCAAACCCCGTGCATTATCGCTTCATCTAAAACATGCTTCGCCCGACGAACCTCAGCGACTAGATGACTTCATTGATTTATAGTAACTGTCGCAGGTGCTGGAAAAATGCTGACCTGTCTCCAACCAACATTAACACATTTTTTTAACCCAAACTCATTCACTCACGAATAAAATGGAAATTTATGCCTTGAAACGATAAATAAAATTTTTACTTGTGTGTACCAGCACTTATGAGTTACGTTTAACTACTTGTTTCAAATCTAGAAATAAAGCGAACTTGTGTAATAAATAATTTTTTTAAGACTTGAAACAACCAAAAATATATAAACTTGAACGGTTTCATTCATGAGATTTTAAAGGTTCTGCTGGCGTCTCATGTTTTTGGTGCTATAAATTTTTTTATAGATTTCATCAAACATTCAGTTGTGTCTTCAGTGTTAATGTCGCCGTTCTCATCGCCGTCCGTCCGGTTTGTCTTAAATATAATATCCGATCCGATCTGCAGATTGAATACCTGCTTTTAAACCGTACACATATTGACCTCTGTGGGAATAAATTCATATATTAAAATAACAAAATTAAACTTAAAAAAAAAATTTAAGCTTAATTTCTTTCTCGAAAAACCCAAGTTAAAATCCATCATTTTACGATGTTTTCATACCTAATTTTCCCTTTTTGTTTAACAACATTAATTTTTTTACGATATCTAGTACAATATTTTACAACTTCCAGAGCCGTAAATCTTTATAATTACAATCCAACAAAAGTACATACAAAACGATTGAATTATTATAATTTCGAAAACAGAACCGTTTTTTTATTGCAACGCAGATAGATGCTTGAGCTGATTATTCAAATTTAATATTTTATTGCATTCTCAAGACGTCATTCATGTCTTTAGTATTACGCTATATATAGTCATTATTTTTGTGCGAGTTAAATAAGTTTTTGTTGGTTCAAACTCTTCACGAGACTGACTAAAAACATAATAAAGTTTAACGATCAAACGCAACCTAATAATAACATGCTACTAACAAGGTAGAAAATTAAATTAGTTACATTAAAAATTGCAATGATTTTCAAGCCATGGTCACTCCCACTAAACTTCCTAAAAGCGAAGAAAAAAACGATTTCCTTAGTTTTAAGCAAGGCAACACCTCTTTAAAAGTCTTCTCATATTTCAATGAAATTAATATTTCTTGTATCATTGTGAAAAACTCGGAGAAACTTAGAAATTAAATCTCGTTGGAAATACTATTTAAGATTTTACTTGTCGGTTTTAATATGAATTTAACAGGGAAACTATTTCTCTAGCGTTATCTTTGCCTCGTAAAAATATTTAAAGACTTCTATGAATTATATTACGTTTATTTTACTACTGAGACTCATCATAAATTTTCTCTTTTAAATTAAACGCTATGTAATGCTTTTAAGTATATATTCTTTTCTAGATCTAATCGCACCGATTTAAATAATGATTTAAAACCTAAAATATTTAATAAAAATCTGATTTAAGACGAACGATTTTAAAGCTTAATAATAAAATAAAAACGATTTGGTTGAGGTGTGAATTTTTTTTAAGTTTATGAGTTTCCTATTATAGGTTTTATGATCTGAATATTTCAAAGGAAAGTTTTTTTTTCTTGACGCAATCTGCTGGTAAAGATGTTATGAATTGTGATTTAGTACATCTTAATCCAGGCGTGTGAGAATTTGTTTTGAGCCATCTTCGCCGATAAGAAACAAGTATATTAGTTACGAAAAAAGTCGATTAGGGGTTGAAAAACGTCTTGGTAACGCTCCGCAGTCCACATATATTTCTCATCTGAAAGCAGTAAAACACGATGAGACAAACACATAAAAATACACGAGTATCAGAGCGACAAGATGGATCACCTGACCTGTTGAGAACTGCTGATAACAAATATTGAGTTGGGTGCTCTCACAAATGTCAATCGAGCCAATTGTCCAAGAAAACGTTCGATCTGATCAAAGAACATCACAAGAACCAGTGTTCAGTGGATCCACTGGGCGACCGATAGGGCTTTATCTCGATACAAAACACAAGGTTCTGTTTTTCAATCTTTATAATATAGGTCTATTTGGTTTTTTTGTTTGTCGTTGCCTTGCTTCTTTGTCTTATTTTTTTTATCGACTTAGTATCAATAGCAAGTCTACAGGTATACGTGGTATATGTATCAATTTATATTTTTTTTTTGTATATGTAGATGTATGTCGTCGGTATGTGCTGACATTTTAATTTTTACAGATGTCGTTTTACATGATGAATGTAATAAAGGCGAGATTGAAAAAAATTATCGCTCTAAAAATATCTTACAAATTACATTTTCGTGTCGATGTTAATTCTTATACCTCTCCACTATATTGACAATGTTGCCACAGAACGTCGTTGATTTAATCAAATGGAAAACAACGACTCTTGAATCGAACTGAGGAAATCTAATCGGTATCCTATATTAAAACACTGATCAATCGATTTATTCAAAAATTAAATACAAATATACTTATTTCTTTTCATCTGGCTTATGACAAAAAAAGGACATGGAATGTCAATTTGTTAATTTCGTCTTGATTAGTTTGATTGTTTTAATAAAATTATTAGAATACATAGATTCATTGATTGCCTTTCATTTGATCTGAAAATAGAACGAAATGATAAAAATGCATAACAACTGATAAAAGATTGATAACCATGAAATGAACTAATTTTTAAAGTGATTTTTATATATTCCAGAATCTTAATTTGAATACCATTACTTGTTATAGAAAATTTACAAGAGCAAGAGGATGAGAATTTTGAAAGATTTTTTTTGAAAACTGTTTTGTTAGATAGATAGGAACTAATGGGTGATTATACTTAGTATATTGATAAGTGTATTAATCGCTTTAAGCTTTGTTAGCAGTTGGTAAGTAATTTAGTCGAGCGGTGAGCAATTCTGTAACCAAACGGTTTTGAACATTTTATTAATGTAAATATTTTCGTCATTCATTAGGCTACTTAATTAATTTATACTCTATTTTTACTTAAGTAGAGTTAACGATTAGTGATAACTAACTACTTAACAAGCATAAACCTGATAAAGTTTGTTTATTACAATTAGTTCATGTATTAACTGTCGCTATTTTCTCTAATACAAAAATATTTCCTCGACCGATACTTTTAAGAAATAATACCTTTTCTTTTTGCCTCTTCATTCTAAACTACTGATGTACTGTATGTTGTGTACAATTTAGTATACAAAGGTACGAAGAAGACTTTTAAGACAATTAAGTAATTTGCCATTAAAAATGGAATAACCTCATACAATGATTATCACGTTCAACGTTTTCATTAACTTTAACTGAAATTATTTAAATAATATGAGTGTTATATTTCACAATATTGAATAAAGGTTACCTTATTTAGATATTTTTTGGTATTAAATTAAGAAAACTCACTGAAATTAGCTCCTGAAAACTGAGGTACGTGTACTAAGTAACAATCAAAACAAAAAGACATCAATAATAATAAATACGTTTGACTTACCAGAGAATTGTGATTTTAGTTTTTATAAGGCGGCTAGATTTGAAAAAATATAAAAATGGCTTGGGAAATGGCAAAGGAAAACCATTAATTACCCGATTCCTAAACATTTTAAGTTATTTTCTTTATTAGTAATAATTATTTAACGGCTTAAATTCAAATCCATTATTGCTAAAAGAACATAACAAAGAAGTATTTATCTTCTAGCATTTCATTAAGAAGTATATCACTTATTTTTAAGATATAAGAATAGTGTAGCCGAAGGAAGTTTAAGTAGATTTTTTTTGTATTTAACTATATGTCAAAAAATTGCTCTTAAAATGCTCTGTAATTGCTCAGAACCCGTAATTGCTCCATATGTATAGTTGTTAGTTAATTAATAATTATTAATGTTTCAAAAAATTGTAAATTAAAAACTTAAAATTACTGTAAAATCCAAAATAAGCATTTTTATTGAAGTTTCTTTTTTGAAAAAAATGCTCCTTAAATGCTATTTCAGGATCCGCAATTGCTCTACGCGTATAGTTATTTGCTGATTAATTAGTAATTTTTAAGAATTAGTGGTGGACTAGATATAGTTGCCTTATACGCCAGTGGCCTGGGTTCGAATCCCAATGAAAGCTTAGATGTTTTTTTCTGGGTTTTCGGATTCGACGGTCGCTAATGACCATAGTAGTTGATTTGACCTTAAAATGCTTAAAATAAACCAAAAAAAAAAAAAAAAATTAGCAAGATTAAAATTGCTGTAAAATCTAAAATACAAATACATAAAAAGCCTTAGACTAATATAAAAAGGCTTAGTAACATTTATAAGATATTATCCTTTATAGAAATTAACTTTTGAAGGATCGGGAATAAGAACAAAAAAAACTTCCAATTTTCTGGTCGATGAAGCATTCCCTAACTGTTGAAAACTATTTCCTGACAGACATCTCGTATCCGTTATTTTAATTTAAATCAGAGTCGATCGGTTGCACGAAAGTACCTAGTAAGCACAAAACGTCCAACTATTGTAAGGAATACCTACAATTTTTTTCTTCTTTTTATTTATCAAGTGAATACAAAATATCCAACTATGTAACAGTTCCGATACATTTTCATAACTGTTTCAGAACTGTCACGTAGTTGGATGTTATGGCTATTGTATAAGAAGTAACAAAATGGTATTTAATAGAATAGTTGGAAGTTTTGTGCTTACTGGATACTTTCGAGGAACCGATCGACTCCGATTTAAATGATGGAAAACTGACACGGGATGTCTGTCAGGAAATAGTTTTCAACAGTTAGGGAATGCTTCCTTAACCGGAAAAGTAAAGGAATTGTTTTGGTTCTTATTCCCGATCCCTCAAAAGTCAATTCTTATAAAGGGTAAAATCTTATAAATGTTTCTAGGCCATTGACTTTTTTCTTCTAATTTCTTGCAGTTTGTTAAAAATTGTTTCATGGATATTGAACGTGATTAACATGAGATGAGCCAAGTTAGTAAGATTAGTAGGAAGTTAGTAAAGTATTCTACTTCAACGGAATCAAACATGTTCTCATGTTCGATGACAGTCATATTTAGATAATTTTTAGGTAATGCAACCTGATTTCTATCAACCTTAAAAAGAAATATTTTGATAAAGCTAAAAGAAGTTAGAAAAAAGTTTAAATATGAAATGTAATACACTCATAGACGAATTAAACGTGCAAGCAATAATATCTACAGACTATTTATCGTTTCAGATGACGACTCTGTAAATTTATTCGAAGAAAGGAAGTAGGTATGTGGATTAAATTTCGTCTTCGTTTTCATTCGTACACCAACGAAGAATAAAAAAGCTCTCCACTCGGTGCTTTCAACCTACCTTCAGAAGTGAAATGTGAATTTAATGAGCACCCCCTACTGTTAAGGGTGAAATATGACACTCCCACCAGCGAAATATCAAACATAAATGAAGTTTTACCTAGTGCCATCACACTTTTTAATGAATCAAACTGTTTCGAGAATATGGATTTTGATTATTTTCTTTGATTTGTGTAAGAAAGAAAATTTGATGTTTGTTAGCACAAAATATCAAGTTTTTCTTTTTTTCTAATTGTAGATCTTAATTTGAAGAGAGTGTCGTTTCGATTGTTGTAAGAGGTTTCATTTATATTTGCAACGCCGTCGTAAGTTCTATACTTGATAAAACTCGAGTGTTGAGGTGGGTGGATGTGGGGCCGGGACACAAACTCCGGACTTGAATGGCACCCCGGAGAAAAGCTCGTGCACGCTCCAGGGATGTTGAGTGTGTGTGACATGGCGTTGCCTCTATTGAAATCCGAGATTTATTATTTCACAGAGGGTAAAATTCTGCACTAGTGGTCGTTTATACTCGGCTACACCCATTCAGAACTAGTGATAATCACACAAAAATTTTAAGAACGGAAAAGTTTCACCGGTTACGTGCAAGAAAACGCCATGGAAAACTCCCTCTCAAGACTTCCATATGAATTTTATTTAATAAAAAAAAAAAACTGTACTCACATTGTACGAACACAGAGTGAAAAATGTGCAACTCATTTTGCAAACAAACAATTTTTTAAAACAGAATTCCCTCCCTCTCGTTCTTACAGCTTCAGGCTAAACGAAAAAAAAAACGCACAAGCAAAACAAAGCTTTTCTTGCTAATTTATTACAATTTGTGTGATTTACTAGTTCAGGCTGTGTACTCGTTCTCCTCGGGGGTAGTCAGTTTTTATAATTTTTTTTTTCATTTTAATTAAAAAAATTTTCTATAGATGATGTATATTTTGAAATTTACACAATGTGAAAAAAATCTAATGCAAATAGCTTTTAATTTATTGTCCTATATGGTTTATGATTTCATAAATTATGAGCATGAAATTTTATTTTTTTAAATGGCGTATTCTATCAAGGAAGTGACGTCGGTCGTACACTTAAATTGTGAATAGTTATCACGCTATGATTTTATATTATTATTTTGCAGGAAATTCCTTTTCAGACTATTAATAGCTTCTAGATTTCAAGCTACTTGCCTTAAGGTTTCAAATTTGTTCAGTGACTTTGTTAATCGAAAATTTAAAAGTGGTGCTGAATCCGAATTTCAGCTTTGCTTGTTTAGTAAATTAAGAAAATTGGTGTAATAAGTATTTTTTTAAAAACTCCAAAAAATATAACGACCGGATAAAAAAAATTATTGTGTGGTTTTACGAAACCACGATGCAAGTGAAACTTTTTTTTGGATTTTAGGCACTTAAGTAACTGAAAATTTTCGGAAAATTATTCGATTTAGGGTTTGAAAATAGAATAAAAAGAAAGGGATATGGCACGAATTCACTGTCTGACGTGACGCGCACTGTCGCAACTATTTTTGAATTTCCATTATTGATGTTAATACTCGAATGTTATTTTCATTATTAAATTTGTTGGTTATTGTTAAATCGATCATCTGCCTGTTGTTATCTACGAGAATTGTAACATCAACGTCGGATATTTTTGCACTATTCTCACTAGCTGTATCTTTTTCTATCATGATCAAGTGAACAATAACATTTATATCAATACACTGATCAAAATACAAATGCCAATACAAATATGATTGACAATTAATAACAACTTATAATATAATAAAACGTTGTCATAGAGAGAAAAATCGCTCATTACATTCAGTAATAGCTCGCGCAACAGGCCTGGGAAAACGACATGGTATATAGCTAACAATGTGTATAAGAGCTCTGCCGAACACTTGCCGATTCCTTGCCGAGAATGTGATACATTTAGCGACATGCTAAAGACAGGCCAAAAAATTTGAGACGATGTATAAAAAGTTTTACTTTAAAATATTTCTGAATTTTTCAAAACCCCCATTTGATGATACTATTGGGTGGTGGCATTAAATGCGTTCTAGAAACTACACAGTTTGATCAAAATAAGTGATTAAGGTGTGCATTAAATCTGGCTTTAATATGCTTTAAACATTTAATTAGATTTTTTCAGTTTAAAAGCATCCTTTTATGTTGGAAATAAAAAATAAACGAAAAAATCAGAAATTTTAAAAGGTAGAACATTTTATCCTTTTTCAACGCGCTCTAGCGGCCAAACCATTCAACTAGAAACATTTATGTAAGAAATATTTTTTTTAAATTTAATTTACTCCCTTTCTATATATATAAATCATCTTCGAAAAATGCATAATTTTTACGTTTTTCACAATTTTCATCATGAAGTCATATTCTTGGAAAAAAATTTGAAATTCAGATTCAGCACTTCGGGAAACATTTTAAAAAAGTAAGAAATTTATATTTTTTCTCGGAACCAGCATATTTGATCATGATTTGACTGGACTATGCCTCAAAAAGCTGACAAATCATCAAAAAAAAAAAAAATCATTTTTCTCTTAATGAAAATCGAAAATATTAAAATGCCACGCTTCCATTTTATTACTTTTTTTTTCTGAAAATAGAATAGAATTGGTATAAAAAAATGAATTGTAGAAAAGTATTTCATAAAAAAATTGTATGCATTTTATACAGCCCTTAAATAATTCGAAAAACAGGGGTAAAATAACATTTAGGGGTCCGACAATTGGCTTGTTATACCAATGACACGATTATTATCAAGTGCGGTGGGATTTGTAATGCATGTTTATTATTTTATTATGCTGTTCAAGCTATAAAACATTCATCAACCCCGTCTATTTTTTTTCGGTTTTCAAGGGCTCGACGGGAATATGTTGTTATACACGTATTAACATATTGACAGGTGAAAAGAAATCATTGATCTGAAAACTTGAAAGAAAGTGTAGATATTTTTTTTTCTTTTGGCCGATTTTTGTCAGAATTTCATTCGGATAATTATATTTGAGACAATGCTCGATTCGGTTCTCCCAGGGTTTTAGAGGCGTCTAATTTCTTCTTAATTTTGTTATAGTCATCTTGGCGGCAAGTGAAAAGGATTGTGTATGTGTGTGATTCGAGTTCGGCAAATTGACGTCAAGTAGCTTGGGAACCGTCCCCTGGTGTGTCAAGAAGGAAGATCTTTGGGTGTATGAGAGAATTTTCAATTTGTGTCGAATCATGCCGAGTCACCCAACCCGGTAGCACAGACCGTGAAGTCTGTCTCGAGCGATAAATCGAGACTTCAATTGAAATCCCAAATTTTCCAGAAAAGCATGGATTCATAATCCTAATCTAAAATAGTATAACTAGAGAGATATTTAAAGGACCAAAGTAAAAATTAAATAGGTTGAAAACCTTAAAAATGATGCTTATTCGAAATGTTGTCCTGTATTTTAATATCAATAGTACGGCTATAATTCCGAATGAATTATAGCTATTTGATGGGTTGACGTACCGTTCAATTTGTGATGTGAATAAAAAAAAAACTGTGGATGTGGGTACGTTGAGAACAATAAAAAATTGATGTAATCGAAGCAGCTTGTTGACTGTAATTCTAAGATTAATATAATTAAGATTCGAGCGAGGGCTATTGTCGGGCTATTTCATACCAGGGGTCTGCAGCCGACCACAAATTGTAGTGTTTAGCTGGAAGACTATGTGTTTATTGCAGGTTGGGGCGGAGCGCCTCAGACCTCGACGAACCAACAAGACCTTTTTTCACTCGCTATCCACATATTATTTGGGACTCTCGTTTCTTCCTTTTGCTGGACGATTTGATTCAATGAAAAGTCGGTGATTTTTTGCCGATCATCATAATAATAGTTTGGACTAGTGGAATTCGTTTTGTGGCCCGATGACTTGTAGAGATGTAACTCTAATAAAAAGGATAAACTCTAAATTTTGCGTTATAATTTTGATTTAGTGCGAAAATTAAGGCGTGAGAAAATTTAGACTTGCGGTTGTAGTTCAACATATACAGAGCTCTCTGTTGTTGTAGTACGAAAGTAATATATTTTGAACCATGGTTTCCAATCTACAATAATATAATGTTTACGATTCTTATGGCGCTTACGAATGCTAGCTGCTAAAAATGAGATTGTAAGCCATAACAATAATAAAAATAAATAACATAATCGAATACATTTTTGGACACATTTCTTTTATTTATCAATAGTAAAAGCTAAGTACATAAATTACAAACCTCTTCAACCTTATGGATTAAATACAATTAGTATCCTAAAGTGTAAAAACAATAAGAAAATAATTGCGGTATCGTATCGATTATCGTCCAATTCAAATCCTTGATTTGAATTCGGATTGATTATTTTGAAAATTACATTTTCTAAGGAAATCGAATTTAAAAACGTTGATAGTTTGACTATGAATTCAACGACTTCCCTCAAAAGATTATCGTAACATTTAACGATTTAACGACCTGTGATTCCCAATCTTTTTTTGTCCACGACACAGTAAAATAAATCAAGAATTTTCGCGACACACCTGTTTACACTAATGTATGATCTCCGGACAAAATATCCCTTACAAAATATCTCCAGACTAAAATAATTGCGATAAAATATTTCATGCAATTTCAAAACCTTACAATCCTCTGATAAAAGAGCACTATTTGATTAATTCCGTGGACAAAAAATTTTTTGAGCTCAAAAACTAAGATTTTATATTTAATAATTTTTAGTAAAAACCTGTTAGACCCCCAATTTTTTATTGAAATAGTGTTAAATTAACCCTTATATATCCGTGTTAAATCCGCAAAAACTGTGTTAATTAATGCTAAATGAGTCCAGAAGATCCCTTTAGCGGAGAACCTTCAACGCAAAAAGATTTTCATTCATTGACTAAATGTGCACTTCTTGACAACCGCGAAGTTTTACACAAAACTTTAACAACAAAATTATGCTGATGCAAATACGATTTGCAGTTATTCTATGAGGACTTTTTGTCTTATAAATGTAATACTCAAAAATCTTAGCAAATTTAAATATTTTTTTGAAAATCTTGCGACACAAGACCACATAGACCTTAATTTTTTTTCTTGCATTCAACTATGAATTTAGAATTTAAAATGTAACGATAAACTATTTCTTCCATTTATTAATTATTACCAAACTTGTATTGAAAAGTAAAATAGCCAGTTTTATTTTCCTCGAGAAAGGAAGGTATCTGGACTTAAGACTTTTCTACTTGTCTTATTGTCAGTAAAAAGCTTATACTAAAGTTGCTGATGCATTTTAGTTTTTTTGTTTAATTTTTGTTGTTTAATTATTGTTAACAAAGAAACATTATTATTAAATTAAATATAGACAATAGTTTGGGTCCTTTATAATTGGGACAACTAAAACTAGGGTCATAGAAGCTCGCAGCGTTTTAAAAAAGACGAATATGACGTCTGGCGACATGGCAGCTCCAAAGATGCTAGCTTACTTTAAAAGCCTAATGCTACCCTAGAACAGAGGGTCACATGACAAAAGATTTTATTGGTAATAACGAAAAAAAACGGGGGTCATTGACAACTAGGACCTGGTACAATTTAGCTCATTTACAATGTTGTTTACAAGAGGTTGTTACAAGAAAATTGCAAATGCTTAAAATGTTTTCCTAATGTTTCATTATTCTGAAAAGTTCGTTCCATTTAACATCAACAAAGTATAAATTTGTACCTACGTTAACGCAGCGATAAAAAAACTGTGTCCTCTAATTTTCTAACGTATGTCGACCTTTAGATTAGTTTTGGGCATTTTTAAACGATACCAGCTCGAGACCAAGTAAACCTGGTTCAGATTTGTACATTATTATATTACAAAGTTTTCTGGTTCATAAGCTCCCCGTACAGAAAACGTTAAAATTATGTCGAACGCCATTTTGCCGTTCATGTACGGAAATATAGCTCCGTTTGTTAAATGGAACTAACCTCAACTATTCAATGTCCGATTCATTTTATTAGTTTTATACAGCAACAGTTATTTTAAGATTCAAATTAATAACTACGAATATTTAATGAAATTTGAACTCCAAACAATAACAATATTGCATAAGCATAAATTAAGAGCTAACTTTTGTCGCTAAATAAGATCAAATATAATTTTTAGGATAATATCTTTTATGTACCTGCTAAAAAATCAAACAAACTCTTTGACTAGTTTCAAGGTTTTTTAGAAATAACCACTGCATCATCTCGGAAAGATTGCAGCCCATAGGTAGGTGCTGGCTTTCTTTAAAAGCCTGACACCTCCCTAGTTAACATAGAGGATCACATTACAATAAACCTCCTGGGTCGCGATGATAAAGAAAAGGAATATTCTGGGACTCGTAAAACTTGTTGGTAATAGTCCGAATTGAGAATGAGCCTAGTTCTTAATGGCCCCAGTTGTAAAAGGCCCGAATTGCTGTATTGCCCCAAATGGCTAGTTATGTTACACACTGCATATTCAAAAGAAAACTGTACCAACATTTTTGTTATTTAAAATTATTTTTATTTAAAGAAAAATTAATTGTTTCATAAAAATAAATATTTATATATGCTTAGAAACCATATCGTTACATTTCTTACATATCTAAAATTAATTTTTTTTTTCAATTTACTTAAATATATTCTTAAAACTAGCTATTTAAAAAAATCCAGAATTTAAACTATGTATCGCAATCAACTAGACAAAATACGTACAAGAAGCGGAAATATTCGCGTAAATATGCTCACAACACACGATAAAAATTCTAAATCGGAATTACAGAGAAAAAAATTTCTACCTAATTGTTTTATTTTTAGAATAAACGAGATCATTAAAAAGAGTTTGAAAGTTGTAAAAAAATAATCATTTAAAAATATTTTACGTACTTATATGGTTAATTCGTTTTTAGCTCTAAATAACCCGTGATATTTGTAACAAGTTGTCAGAAATTTTTATTTTAAAATCTATGTTAAAATATTCGTGCATGGTTGTTGCACATAGTTTAAACAAAAGCCGCGATTGTTGAAGTCATTGGGCGCCTCGATTCCGTCTGTATGGAAATTTAAACGAAATGGTTTTACTGAACCTAAAAAAAAAACACAGAAATTAGCAAATTTTCATAAGGAAGATGTCTGCAAGTATATACTCATAACAGTTGATGGAACTGAGATTGGTTCCGCACTAAATGTGCCTCCACAAATTCTATCAACACATCCAATATTGGTAGCTGGAGTTCTTCCCGAATTTATTGCACAGGGAATCGCTAACCAGTCTGACGTACATCCTCCGGCTCCCAATTGCCCTCCGCCAACCACAGCTGGAGTAAGATTGTTCGTGTTCCCCGTTAAAGAAAATGAACGAGATCGATTATTAACTGCAATGAAAAATCAAAGAAAATTATTTCATCTAAAAAATTAAGCACTTTTCTTACTGGATCCAGGATCGTCACATGCTGTGTATTGAATACCACAGAAGTTGCGCTCAATACGCACACAAATACTGTAGTCTTGATTAGAAAGTTGTAAGCCCATGTTGGGGTCGTAGTTGAAGCTTTTTATCATTCCAGAAACGCCAGTGAAATATTGCAAACATCCTTCTTCAGCTAGATTTTTTTTTAAATAAGAGTTAAAAATAAATAATGAAATTTAAATAGGTAGGTATTGTTCGCTATGAATTTTTTTTTCTGTTAATTGAAATAATTTTGGTTTTTAAAATAACCATTTGCTCCTAATTGTTTCATTAAGGACCATGTGAAATTCTTTTGCTGAGGACGCCAGTGAAATATTGCAAACATCCTTCTCAGCTAGATTTTTTTTAAATAAGAGTTAAAAATAAATAATTAAATTTAAATAAGTATTGTTCGCTATGAATTTTGTTTTTTGTAATTGAAATAATTTTGATTTTTAAAATAATTATTGCTCCTAATTGTTTCATTTAGGACTATGTAAAATTCTTTTGCTGAGGCAAGTATCTATGACCAACAAGAAGGCCTTACAATATTTGAGTGGAGAAGAGAAGTGAAGGAAGAAGTGAATAAAACGTTGAATGCTAATGTTTTAGAAAAGTAAATTATTAAAACGTGTACAGAATAAACATGTTAATAAAATACAAAACTATGTACAGAAATTTTCCGACAGCTAAAGTGATTTTAATATGGTAGTAACAAACTTAGGAAAATTTGTCTATGTACCGAATTATTAATTTTTTTTTTATTATAGTCGCTTTGGTACAAGGAAATGTTACGAGTACTTCAATGTCCGGGCAATTTGCCGTTTTTCTGATATTTTGACGTCGAACGGGTAATTCAACAAGTAATTGGAGTATTGGACAAAGTCGGGTAACATGATAATCAAATATTCTTAAAAGCATTTTTCAAAAACCAAATAAAAATCTTGTGCTAACTGCTTCCAAAACAAATTTCATACGATCATCTAATAATCAAAATTTTAAAATTCAAGGGAAACAATAAGATCATATACTCTTTGTTTGTTAAAAAATCCAATCTAACATCAACTCTGATTTTACTGTTAAAATCATAATACAAAAAAAATTAACTTACCTCGTAGAGAACTGAAGCATGGAATTTGAGTAACTTTAATTTTCCAGTTTCGAGCAAAAGTTGGTCCACTGGTTACTATAGTTATTGTCACTGGATTCGTAGGACCCATTCCCGTTCCAATATACACTAGTAAGTTTCATTAACATTTTTATCACAATTCAAAAAATGATTAATTATTAATTCTATAGGTTGCATTATAAAATCAACTTACTATGATTTCCTGTGTTGACTCCACAAATTGGAGGTACGGCAGATCCTCCCGAGACGATAAACTGGTCGTTGTTACAAATATTATTATTCAACTCCGGTCCCATTATGTTAAACTGATCGAAATCAAGCCTGGAAAAATTAAATAAAAATGAATAAGAAGTCAACATTTACACCTTTGTTTCAAATCAAACCGAAATTGGCAAATATCTGGATGCATTTTCATCAACGTTACTTGACACGAACCGGTCGAATCCATCATTTTTGGATATCCCATATTAACAAAATAAGTCCCATTTTGATAAATTGTTCCACCACAAGTAGCCATAACTATTATTAAGTTATTAAAAAAGTTTAATTGAATTGATAATTTTAATGCAAATTATAAACTTACAAAGACAACAAACTCCGTAACCATTAGCACAAGGGCCATTTGGAGTACCTCCACGTAAGAAACAATCGTTAGTCGGAAGACAAGTACCATTGTCGCCAGAAATTGATTTGCATTCGTCATTTCCAAATTGAATGACAGAAAATATTGATAAAACTAGAAAATGGACGTTTTTAAAAGCTCAAAAATACGAAGCTTTTTATACGTACATCGTGATTCTCTTCCAGACGTCGCATGGCTTTCCAACTTCAACTTTCCTTGTTTTCTTCGTCGTACCAAAACTCCTGTTCGATTTCCTCGATTTGGTCGTCGAATCAAGTTGTTATTACTCTCAAAATCGGTCTGAGCCAACAAACATGGACACAAACTCGATAAAACCACAACGAGTAAAAATATCAAAACCTTACACTGCATCGTTACAAAATAGTTTTGAACCATAAGAAAAAAAAAACTCAAATGGCATTAAAACATTCAAACCATCTCCGTTTTATTAAATAACCTTCGCTCGTTAACACCACAACATAAGACGAGCTCAAACGGGAGAAAAGCGTTTCGTTTTTGGCGTTTCTAAAGCGTGACATAGAAATTATTGTCACTTTCTTTCAGATTAAATGTCTCTTGTTATTGTTTTTTGTGCGAGAACAATGATTAAGTGACTAAGCCGTGAAAAGATGCACAGTTTGGTGACGTTTGTTCGCGAGCATAAAAGCTGAAAAACATTGAAAATTGCTTCACGCCTTCAGCTGGCGAAAGTAAAATTTTGGTCACAAATGTATTGTTTCACTAATTGATTTAATGATTTTTCATTTACGCACCGTTGTGATAAATGTTCTTGTTTATATTGTCAAAAATCGAGAAACAAAATAAGAGTGATTAAGGTAAGGTAATTTCTGTATTTGTCTTATTAGAAAGAATACTTTTCCATGTTATAGTTTAACTAAATCAATGGCCTTTGTGTTTTTGATAAATGTTCTCGTGTTTAAATGTGAAGAAGTTTTATAACATAATATTTTTACTAAGGCCAATGGTGTGTAAATATTATCCAGGTAATTTTAAAAACCAAACAAATTAAGCTCAGATCATTTCCGTTTATCTAAAAAATAAATATGACAAAAAAATTGTGTAACCGGACATGGTATAGCCTTTTTATGTTTTTTTTTTTTTTTTTTTTTTTGAGAGGAAGGAAAATACCTTTACGTATCATCCTGGTGTGTCGGACTCAGATACAATACCGACTAAAAACCTCTTCTTCCTACAGCCTCTGTTTCGTGTTCTGCATCTTCTGGAATTCCGGGACAGGACGGGCACTCTGGAGAATCATCGTGCTTAAAGTGATGTAGGTATGCCCGAAAGCAGCCATGCCCCGAGAGCATCTGAGTCAGGTAGTAGTTAACCTCACCGTGACTTCGGTTCAGCCAAACTCCCATCTGAGGTATGAGACGGTGCGTCCACCTACCCTTTACTGCAGCATCCCACAGCAATTGCCATCGGCGTATGCTGTGCCACCGCTCTGAGTCCGTCCGGGCTAAGTGAAGCCGAACTCCTCCGTCGGTAGAGGGCCCGTCTCTCCTCAGCTAGGACTTCGATAGGTAGCGCTCCAGAAATAACGCACACCGCCTCCTCAGAGACCGTTCGGAACGCACTGGCTACTCTCAGGGCACACAGCCGATACACCGATGCTATTCTCCTCCTTGTTTCGGTACTGCGAGGGCGTTAGACCAGATGGGCATTCCGTAGGTCAATACCGATGTAACCACCGACGACAGCAATGCCCTTCTGCTCTGCTTCGGACCGCCAACATTGGGCATCAGTCGCGACAATCTTGCCTCCACCACAGCCGCCTTAGTGCTTACTTGCTCCACCTGCTCCTTGAAGTTGAGTCGGGCATCAAGCATCACCCCCAAATACTGTCTAAACGGCCGGGTTGTGATCTCGTGCCCCCCAGCCCTCAGCCTGATGAGCTTAAGGTTACTGACAGGTCTGGTAAAACTATAATAACTAACAACTTTACAAGAAGAGTTTTTATGTTATTCAAATATTTACACTAAGATTTAAATCTACACTTTCAATATATTTTCTATATAAAAAAAATCTACTATAATTATAGTGGAAGTACTTGACCTACAGTGTCTCTTAACAACCAAAAGCTTTAACAACTGAATGGTATAAAATAGTTACAAGTTACATCTTAAGCAAAAAATTTTATTGTAAGAAACACATTTTATAATAAGATCCTTATAAGTTTCGAAATTTCTATTGACTTCTTGGCTATAGATTCTAGCTCTATTCCAATAACATAGTCCTTGTTTATGGGATAATCGTTAAACCAGTCTGGAGTTACGGGATCCTTTTGGAAACTTCCTCTTATTCTAACATCGAAATTTCGGAGAGGTTTCAATCAAAAGTTTTACGACTATTTACAAACGTTCCATGGTATACATCTCCATTATTATTATCTGAGAAGATCTTAATATACCAACCATGAAAAAAGAAGTTTTCAACTTCTTCAAGTATATACCTAGAACTTAGAAAGAACCTAGAACTAAAAAAAAAGATTTTTTTTTTATGATGATCAAGCTTCTATTTCCCACTAGGCACGTGCCCAGGACTCAATGATCGATAGGGGCTTAGTTCCATCCAAATCACCAAACG
Source organism: Sisyra nigra (assembly GCA_958496155.1). Lineage (NCBI taxonomy): Eukaryota > Metazoa > Arthropoda > Insecta > Neuroptera > Sisyridae > Sisyra > Sisyra nigra. Next base: position 10,312,251 of record OY292314.1, on the reverse strand, counting down.
ATAACAAATATTACTACCGATGTTAATGTTATACATCTTATGTTACTGTAAAGAAATAAAAACAAATCTTTGCGTATATAGTTTCTTTGTCTATCATTAAAAAAAATTATTGTGCGGTTTTACGAAACCACGATGCAAGTGAAACTTTTTTTCAGATTTTAGGCTTTTAAGTAACTGAAAATTTTCGGAAAATTATTATAGGGTATGAAAATAGAATAGAAAGAAAGGGATGTGACACAAATTCACTGTATGATGTGACGCGCACCGTCGCAACTATTTTTGAATTTCCATTATTGATGTTAATACTCGAATGTTATTTTCATTATTGAACTTGTTGATTATTGTTAAATCAACCATCTGCCTGTTGTTATCTATTGTAACATCACCGTCGGATATTTTTGCACTATTCTCACTAGCTGTATCTTTTTCTATCATGATCAAGTGAACATAATAACATTTATATCAATACACTGATCAAAATACAAATACCAATACAAATGTGATTGACAATTAATGACAACTTATAATATAATTAAACGTTGTCATGGAGAGGAAAATAGCTCATTACATTCAGTAATAGCTCGCGCAACAGCCCTGGGAAAACAACATGGTATATAACTTACAATGTGTATACGAGCTCTGCCGAACACTTGCCGATTCCCTGCCGAGAATGTGTTACATTTAGCGACATGCTAAAGACAGGCCAAAAAATTTGAGACGATGTATAAAAAGTTTCACTTTAAAAATACTATTAATGCTACGTAAAAGTCATAGGAGCTTCATTATCTTATGCAACCACTGCCTCTAAAAGGTTAAAAACAGCCCTCAACATACCCTCACTCACTACAATCATGATTGCAAATGAAAGATAATCTAATTCAACGCAAGAATTTCTTAAGAAATTATTGTATGTGTTGTTTAAGCCAAGAACAGTTTTGAATGAAAACTTGCACAGTAGAGCAAAAATTTGACATGTTGTTTAGACGATGCAAATTATTTATTGCGTCAATATTGTCGTATGCGACAGGCAAGAAACTACCATCCTTTAGCCCCCTAAATGGGCCTTAAAACTTCAACTTTCAAAAGAAAAGCTTTTAAAATCTGCAAATGAAAGGAAAAGACAAATAAAATGTTTTACAGAAAATATCAACAACAAATATTTTATATTTTTGCAAATTTATTAATATTGAAAATAAACAATGAAAATTTTAAAGATTTGATAGATAACCGATTCAATTGTGATGATCTGAGTAACTTAAAAAGTTCACATTTTCTAAGTGTGTGAAATTAATTTGGAAATAGTTTTAACATCTGCAAGAAAATTTGTTATAAAAAGTCTACAGCTATAATTTATTAAAATAATTCACATAAAAACAAGTTAGAAGTAAACTAATGCTAAACTTAAAACTAAAAAAAAAAAATAAAATGAAAAACCTGATGCGAACAATCTAAAAGTAAAGTTTACATAGACATGTGAATTTATTGAATTTTCTTAATTATTAAGGATGAATGTGTTATTTTAATATAAATTTAATTTTATATAAAATCTCATTTCAATTACTTTTTATAAGAAACATTTAATGGGCGATACAATTTTAAAGAGAGTTTTTTTTTTAATTATTAATCCCCTACGTCGCTTCAAAGACTTACATCATCGAGTTCTGCGAAGCTTGAACACTTCTAACATATAAAAAAAAAACAAAATCATTTTTAACCTAAATTTTTGTTGAAAATTCTTACTCTTTCGCTCTCATGAAATACGTTAGAATATCGATCGGCAACGGAAAAACAATCGTCGAATTCTTCTCGGCTGATATTGTATTCAAAGTCTACAAAGAAAAAATGGTGGTATGAATTAGTAATAAGGGAAGGAAAATCTAAAGCAAGCTTGCCAATAAAATGATTTTTAATGTTAATAGTTTCACCTGTAAATATCTGAGTTGTAAGGCAGCAGGCGAGTCGCCAATAACCTCAGACGCTTCACGTAAAGCTCTTGAAGCTTTTTGCTCGCCTTCAGCCGCAATAACTTTGGCCCGAGCTTCTCTGGCAGCCTCAGCTTCTGCAGCCATGGCTCGTTGCAATTGTACCGGCAAACGAACATCTTTTCTGTTATTAAAAAAGAACATTTAATAATTTTCCAATCGATTCAGACTACAAGTAAATTGGGTCAAACTATAATTTAACGTTTGATCTATTATTTAAAGTAAAATAATATTCAAATCAATAATCTCGAAATGTTTTTCAATTTTATTCCAATCTTTGATATAAAATAAAAATACTAATGAAAAGGAATTAAGGAAGAGAAATTTTAGAAATGTCTTACACTTCGACTCGTTCTACTTTGATTCCCCAAGCTTCAGTTGCTTCATCTAGAGCCATTTGCATGTTGCCCGAAATCGACTGTCGTTCACTCAAAATTTCATGTAACGGCCGCTTGCCCATCGTATTTCGAAGAGTTGTCTGTGCCAAAAGTCGTGTCGAATGATGCGCATTTTCGACATTAGCTATCGAAACAATCGCATTTGACACACGATAATAAACAACAGCATCGACAGAAACAGTCACACTATCCTTAGTTAAAACCTAAAATAAAATAAATAATTATTAAAAAATGACCTTTGAACTTTCCATATAACTCAATTTAATAAACAACATCTATAATCAAAAGTTGCATAATGAAATTATTTTACAACGCCAATTATCTTCATGTACATTAAGGAAATTATCAAAGTTTAATGGCGGAAAACTTTTCAATTTTTAATTCATCACGAGATGAGACTCGTATAAAAATAGAAAATCAATTAATTTAATGACAAAATAATTATTGAATCACACCATACTATGTCCCCGAGTCATTTAATATAATAATTTTTTTCCAGCAAACGGTGAAATTTGAAAAATTCAAGGATATCTCTAGTAAATGTAGTGATACAATTTATAGGTACCTATAGTATGAATATAAACGTGACATAGAGCATTGTATCTACATCTAATGTATTATTATTGTTATTGTTTATTCATAGACTACAGTGAATTGTCCTGTTTTATCCGTCATATCAAACAATATATGTAGATATAGATTGTCGAGCCGTTGAAAATTGATCAGTCCAATAACAACCCCTGTTCTGCGGAATGACGTCAAACGTTGAAGAGACGTCGCTAAATAAAATCCAATATACCTTATGAGTAGACTGTTGAATATATAATAAAATATAATATGTAAATTGAGCCAAGTACTATATCATAATGCAATGTAATATAATGCTAGGAAAATTAATCAATTTCTAAAAATCAATCATTCTCAAAGACTCATAATGGACGTGTTATGATATCACTTATATTTTCACGTTGGTCGATTTGTTCAGCTTATGGGAACATATTTTTAGAGGTGGAAAATGGGCTTTCAGTACCTACATGCTTGGGCAGTGTTTTCTTATTCTTAGTGTTACGGGGTATTTTAAATAATTTGCTCACTTCTTTTTTCTAGTTTTAAATTTTAACTAATGACGCAGGTAAAAGCGAAGGAAAAATTCACTATTTGATTTAATTTTCAAGTTACTTGACTTAAATTAGACTTGAAATCAAGTCCTTTAAAAATCTAGCTACTTGACTTTATGAATTATTTGAAGGAAATCTATGTCTTGCTTTATGTTTAAAAATTCGTAAAAAAAATTTCTCCTGTTTAATTAAGCACAATATAGATTAAAAAATAATTTTTTTTTGTAAAATAGAAAATAAAAACAAAACATGGTTATATATTTAGGGACATAAAAACAATCAGATAATGATACAAAACAAATCAGTAAGTAATTTTGAATTATCGAAATCAGTTTGTTCCTTGAGACTAAGGTCCGCTACAAATAAAACTCAGCCCATTTATAACTCATTTCAGCTAAGGGTTGCGTTTTTATTGGAGTATCTATGTACGCAGAATATGGGTTAATCGTGGAACGGGGTTAACTTGCATTGTTAATACAAAAAGCATTGCTCAAAAAATTTATCATAACTAAGAACTTGATTCAATTTGTGGTGGACCTGAAGAATCCATCTTAACAGCTATCTATTTACAATTCGGGTATGTTTCTATAACGACCAAAATATTTTTAAATAAAGTATAGAAAAATAAATACTTTAGATGAATTTCCATAGTAACGGTAATTTAATATTTCAGTTACCATGGAAATAATCAACATTAGTGATTCAGACTAAGGGTGGTATTTCATAGTCGTCAATAAAAAGTTTAAACAGTTTTAAGTACGGTGATCAGTGTGAATTTCAATGTTTGTTTTATAGAACTCTTCCGTTACAAAATAAAGCATAAATTCAAGTAAATACTTCCCTCAACTATTTTGAAAGTTTTCATAAAACAAATTCATAACATGAGTTGAGTATATGCTCAATTTATAATCATGAAAACTTAAATGCTTATTGGATGTCTGTAGAATAACATCTAATAAGCATTTAATTGAGGGAGCTTTAGTCTTCACTTCAGTTTCCAAGATTATAAGCTAAACATATACTCAATATTTAGAAATGAAAATTTAAATGGCCGATACTCATTACTACACTGGAGTATTTCCTCGAATTTCAGTAATAGTTATGAATACCGCCCTTATTTACGGCTTGAGTATGTTTCCATTGTGATCAATGTATAATATAAAAAGATAATATTGTATACCTATATAAAGAAGTAAAAATAAATGCTTTAAGCGAGTTTCCACAGTAGGTAACGGTAATTTAACAATTCGTTTAGGTAGGTACTATGCAGGTACTATGGACTTTAATATTAGTGATTATGACTAAATGAATGATTGACAAAAGTGTATAAGATTTGTTAGAAAACAAATTTTCTTTATCTCTTGAAAGCAAAGTCTTGTTGCCATTTGCTAAAGTCCTTATTGCTTACGCTTATTGGAGTACTATAAATTAACCATTAGAGATAAAAGATATTTTATATTGAATTTGGAAACTTTTGATTTTTTTGATCACTAAATAAAGTATCCATTATTGTAAATATGTTCGTCTTGAGATCCATCAAGTCAAGTAATAAGACGTTTTGTGAATCTTGAAATGAAAGAACTTATAAATTTAATATTTTACTTGACTTGCCATTTAAATATGTAGTAACATTTAACTGAAGTTTGAGTTGATTTTAAACCAAATTTTAGTCAAGTAGCTTGAAAAATTATGTAAAGTAGCTTAAAAATCAAGTGAAGCAGTGAATCTCTATCGATTTCAGTCATCTGTGGAGAGCTCTAAAATTGTAAGGTTTCATTGACCTTAAGTTGAAGATGGTATATATTTGACGTTATACAAATGATTCAATGCAAACATTTTTCTTTTAAGATAATCAAATAAATTAAATAATGATCAAATAACGATTAGGTAAATAACGTTTAAAAATGTTTTATTATAAAAATTCTTTTATGTTACTATTATGTGGATAGTAAAGGAAGTATTGTAATCGGATCGAATTTTCGAATTCGAACTTTCACCGGAAATACATGTTTTGAGGTTCCCTGAGTCCAAAAAAGTGATTTTTAGAAACATGTCTGTTTGTCTGTGTGTGACAGCCATATCGTATCGAAAGTTTTATCCGAATTTTACCAAACTTGGAAATTTTCCTAAATATTATGTCTAGTTGTGCCGCGAAGCTTTTGGGTGAAATCGGTTAACCGAAAGCTTCGCTTTATTCTAGAAGTTTTTGAGCTTTATCAATTTTTTTTGAAAACGGCTCCAACAATTTTCTTTAAAGTTCCTTTAATTTTTAGACTCATTGATGCCTACAACTTTTATTTGAAACTTTTTCCTGAGAAAATTTGATTAAGGGCGGTTCTGGGGTGAAGGTTGGGAATCCGTATACGTACATATATTGTTGTATTCATTCGGTTCTGTTTATATGTATAGGTATAGTTATAAAGTTCCTATATTTCTTTTAACTAACAGCGAGTTCCATAAATGAAAGTAACAGAAAGTACTGTGACGCCTCGCAGCAGATATTTTTATTTGTGTGACGTTCTTGGGTTTTCAAAGAATATTTGTAAACGGAACAACCTTTATGTTAGATCTAATCTCACTAATCTTATTCTTATTCTTATCAAACAACTAAGGGTGCATATATAAATCACGTCACACAAGTTTCATTAATTTTTGGACACCACAATCCTTGTCTTAGATCAGGGGTGGGCTTAAGAATATTTTTACAAAGATTCAGGGACTACTACTATGTACAAGAAGTAAAGGATTTTTTGGAATCAAAAGATGAGGCGTACGTTGAACTTAGTGATGACGTTTAGTTGATGGATTTAGCTTTTATTGCTGACATAACAAGCCAACTTAATGAATTGAACTTAAAATTTTGATTTATTAATACCTACGTTTAAAAGCAAGTTAAAGCTAATATTTTCTCAGTTGATGAAAAATGAACTTAAAAATTTCAAAAATATTTCTGACTCGAGTTGTTTAAAAACGGAGGTCCATTAAACAAAGAAAAATATTATGAACAAACAATAAAACTTCATTCCAAATTTGAGAGATGTTTTGTAAAATTTACTTAACTAGAACCAATTCATGTGATACCCATTTGGCAATATTAATGTGGAAGAAATAACTAAAAATATAAATTATATATTCTCGTTATCTCTTGAAGAGATTGAAGTTCGTCTCCTTCAAACAATGACATAATTTTAAAAGCACGTAGGTAGTTCAAAACCTAAGAATATCTTTTGTAGTCTAATGGACCAAGTGAAATATCCTGTTTAAAAAAATTGAATTTCATCTAACATCCTATTTGTATGAATCTACGTTTTCAACGATGAATATATTTAAGACCAAATATCGTTCCTGTCTCACAGACAACAACTTAGAATCCAGTGTAAGACTAGGAGTTATTTGTTACCTACACCGAGATGTTCAAGTTTAGAGGACAGTCTCTAATAATTTAAGATAAATTAATTTTTAATGAAATTTTTTTATAATATATGCATCATTTGATATTTTGATATTTTATAATTTGTAATTTTTGGTTAAGGGGGCCGGGTTCGTTTTTTAGCTAACCGCCACTGAGTGGACCCCCATAGTTACAGAAAATTAGAAGTTACCAACCCCTTGGAAAAGTCTGACCACACCTGTCATAGATAGTCACATTTGTGAGACTCCTTGCTCTCTGATGTGACTGCAGATTGTTAGGTTTGTTTCTATACAAGTTTCACGTTTTAATACTTTAGATTTCGAAAAGTGACGTCTTGAAGCTTATGTCCCGTCCTGTTCCTTGTGACATAAAATGTCACACATCATTTAACTTTCACCCGTTTATGAATGACCTAATTTATGAAGGACACCTAAGAGGTTACCTAAGACCAAAAATACCATCCAATAATTTATTATTAATACAAAATAAAAACTCCAAACTTGATTACTATTTATAAAAAAAAAATTGGTGGTTAATATTAATTTATTTCACAGGAAAAATGTGCAATGTACCAAAACAAACCTAAGATTATCTTGCAACACTTAAATTTAATTTCAAACACCGGTGATGTAAAATATACCTTCCGTATTTTATTTGTAAATAATGATAACCTTAAGAAAATAACGATATACTACTACTTTATCAAATTAAATGGTTTGCTAAATAGTTATTAACTTAGTTTATGCTATACTATTACACAATATAAATAGTAACATAAAACCTCTCATCTTTAAAATTTATAGTTCTGTACTCCATTTAGCTCAAGAAAGAAGACACGTGCATGACCAAGAAGAGGCCGTCAATTTAGTAATTGCACTTTTTCACTTAAAAATTTTTATGTTTCTGGTTACAAATTGATTTTCAATTATAATTTAAGTCATAGATAAGAGAAATTCCTACGTTCAAGTTGGTAAAATATTTTCTATCTTTCCATTAACAAAAGCTTGGAACTTTTTAATAAGAGCTTAGTTCAACTTTCGTATTAAATAATAATACAATGTAAACACCCTTAATGTTTTTTTTCTTATAATATTTAATTCAATAGTAAAAACTCAAACCAAAAAAATGGATCAATTAAAATTAATAATACACTAGAATATACACGTGGATAATATAAACCTACGTTGTTGTTAAAAAAAAAAACTATTACACTCTCCCAACACCAATTAGTACTCGATTAAAAGTTAATAAATCTAATACAAGTTTTATGAATAATATTGACATGTAAATTACCGACCTAGAAACGTTTTCATAAAAAATTAATAAGAATTGAAATAAAAAAAATGTCTCCTTATTTCTATATGATAGATATATATGAAACATCAAAGAATTTTTCATAAAAATATGAATATTGAGTAAGGGGTTTTGTATGCTTGAAACGTCACTGACCTCTTGGGGTGGTACATCATAGGTTCGAGTTCGTAAATCGACTCTTGCATACGCGTCAATACAAGGAAGAATGAAAAAAATTCCTGAAAGAAATATCAAATTTAATTGCTTGAATTTTATTGTTTTTTTAAGTGTTACCTGGTCCTCGAGCTCCTCCCGGAACAAGTCGTCCCAATCGGAAAATAACAGCTCGCTCATATTCCTGAACCACCTACAAAAAATTAACGTAGTTAACCTTTGAACTATAACGCAAAAATTTTAAGCTCACCTTGAAACAAATCAACAGGGAAAACGGCATCGTTAAACATACCAAAATCCACGAAAGAACAATCAAAATCGATCCACATCTTTTTGACTCTCCCTCTGAATCATCTATAAGTAAAAAAAACATTTTATTAAATACGTTTTAAATAATTTAAAAAAAAATTTACGTGGAACAAGGGACAAACCTAAGTTTTCCTGATCAGGCATTTTAGATTAAAACTCAATGAACAACACGTTGAACTCACGGAAGCTCTAAATACAAACTAATGTTCTCTCGACAATCACGAACAAGCAAACGAGGAATAATTAGTGCAACAAGGACAACAACATGGTGATTACATTGACTCATTTATCATTTCCTTGGTCAAACAAAATATAAACCACTTTTAAACAAGGAAAAATTAAAACGTAACTCCTTAAAAGTTAATAACACCTGAAATTATTTTTGGTTGTTAATTACCTGTATACATTTCAGCCGTGGAGGCAGTCGTTTCGGGCTGTAGATTCACTTGACTTTCGACGGGCGTTTGCGATGCAAACATTTTCGACGACTCAAAATCACTGTCCGAAATAACGGTGCCCAACATTGGGCTGTGACACCCTCCAAGAAACTTATCGCTTTTAAATATTTATAATAAGGATATGGAAATTGTTGGGGTGGTTGTCGCGCAAACGTGCACGTGGGTGGTACACGCGTACAATAATATCAAAGTGGTTCAGCGAGAACGAGGTGTTTGACTTTGGGCATTTTTTAAAAAAAAACGGGTCACTCTTTGATACTATCGGAAACGTGGTTTTTCTTCATGACTCCGAGTTCGGAACGGAACAATTTGTTCTTGCTACTCGGGAAAATTGTGCCGCTTTCGTGGAAATGTAACATGTGGGACGCTTGCGCTAATGGGGATACAAAATGCAATTATTATATCGAAGCTTCCATTGTACTGTTTTTTCATATTCAAGCTGACAGCCATTCTAATGTTATACAATGTAATCAATCGCTTCATTATTTTTATCGTAAGGAAAAAAACCATTAACGTTAATATTCTTTGAAAAAAATGAAAGGAAATTGATACTATAAGAAAAAATCCAACAATGAATTGATTGGAAAAATGTTTGTTTAAAACAGTGTTTCTCAAATGTTTTTTCCTGTTTTATGGATAGAAAAACGTCTGAAAGGTGAAGATGGTGGTAAATGCACAAGAATTATCCTAGGACCTCCAAATCTATCTTGCGATCCCCAAGAAAATCACATCCACCACTTAGAGTATCCCTTATTTAAACAACTTATTATTGTTTCGATTTTCCTTGATATAATCAGTATCGATAAAAATCTAATTGTAAGGAAAGCTTTAATAGTAACTTTAATGTTTTAATTTGGGACCCCTTTGTTAACATTAGTTGTTCAAGGGAGTAAAAAATAATATTTTATGATATTAATGTGATGTAATTGACTTAAGTTGACTTTGCTATTTTTTATAGTTGAAAACATTTTATATGAAAACTTTTAAGGTAAAATTTGTTCAATACGTAATAGCTGATGTTTGTGTACTCCAAATTTTTGTAAAGATAACTTTGTGCTTGATTTGATTTGACATTTAAACATTATAGTACGAGAGCTAGCGACGTCGAAAAAAAAAGAATTTTAGGTCGGCCAGTTTTTATATATGTTTTCTCTCGCCCTATCCCGGACATCATACGGGGGGCTGTCGGGAGGGGTTGCGTTTATTAGTGCGCATTGCACCTATGGCAGATAAAATATTGAAATTTTCAGAAAAAAGAAAAAGTTTCAGATGAAATTTGAACATTTTACATAAAAAATGTCCAGTGACTAATTTTCGTAAAGATGCTCGTTTGCCCGCTACAAGCTTGTAAAACTCATTGTATACATGTCGGCACAACGGCTGTTTCTCTGAACGATCGGCTACTCAAATGACGTCACGTCGAGCCAGCCTTTCCAAGCTTGTAGCGGGCAAACTAGCCACTTTACGAAAATTAGTCACTGGACATTTTTATGTAAAAAGTTATTTTCTACAAATTTCATCTGAAAATTTTTTTTTCCTAAAACTTTCAATATTTTACCTGTACAGGTGCGATGCGTACTAATTAACGCACCCCTCCCGACAGCCAGACAGCCCGTATGATACCCGGGATAGTGCGAGAGATAACATATATAAAAACTGGCCGATCTAAAATTCTTTCTCGACAACGTCGCTAGCTCTTAAACTATTAGGTAACATTTAAATTGGTGATCAGTAAAGCAAGACCAAGACTGTTTAAAATTTTAACCTATGTAGTTATCAAGACCAATTTTGGTCATCACTAATTTGAATCGAGATTGGCTTGATTGTAAGTAAAATTTATAAGTAGCTTGAAATTCAAGTTATGTTACTTTAAAATCAACCCAAGTAGTAGACCTTACGAAAATATTTTATGAAAAGCATAAATAGCTAGTCTAGTCGGGGGATCCCCACCAGGAACAAAGTTCTTTACATTTTTATTTCTTTAGTTTCAATAGAAAACTAAAAATCAATTATTATTCTTACTAAAAATTTTCTTCTTTATAAAAAAGTTTTTTTTAAAATATTTAAATAATTGCATAATTTAGTATTTGGATTTCAATTATAAAATTTGGAAACTATTAAAAAATAAAATCGACGAAGTTACCACCTAGTAGTTAGTAGAACCAATGTTTTCTTTTTTTTTTTTCTTGTTCTTTTTCTCTATCTCTATTTCCTCTCACTCACTCGGTACACTTCATTGTACCAATCACTGTTGGTAAGCAGTGAACAAAAGGTAATAGAATGATAGAAAGAGAGAGGGAGAAATAAAGAGAAAAAGAGGAAAGATCGTCTGATCGTCTTTTCGTTACGTGATGGTCTCCACGGTTTTACTTTAAGTCAGATAAAGGAACTTTGTTCCGATAAGAGTGAATAAAGCAATTGAAGTCATCTTAATTATATTCATAACTCTTGTAATTAGTATTGAACAAGAAAATTCAAAATACATTGTTACAATTGCAATTTTTGTATGAAATAGCTTAGGAATTCGCAGAACTTAAAAAATATATGAGTGACATTGTCTTTGACAAATCATTTGTATTTTTTTTTTATATTTGTCACCATATCATTTTGTATTTTATTATTTTTAAAGACAAAATTCTCCAACAGGAAGACATATTTCGGTCCTTTCAGTTTCATCTCAAGTTTTCACTATGCATTAAGCTGGAAGATTTTTAATTATTTTTGCTTTAGCTGCTAAGGCTATGTCGCGACTTGGTCAATAAAAATCTAGATATGATTGTAGACGGTTGATGTCTTTATAACTCGCCAATACTTCAGAAAACCCGGACTCTGGGTTTAGATTTATTGGAAGCACCAGCAGATATTGGGCCAAACCACATCCAGTCAAAATTCGTTTGGCGGTCAGTGATTCGCCGCAGGATGGGTATAGAGGCATCGATGTTTTGATAGTAGATAGTAGAAAGCTGTGTATTAATTTTTTCAATTGTTTTTCCACATAACTAAGCATTTTTCATTAAACAAGCCATTTATTTTGAAAGTGGAACAACTTCATTTAAAAAAAAATCAAGATAAACGTATTTAAAGATAAAACTAGTGGTGATTTTTTTTTGTAAACAATTTAAAGTAAAAAAATAGATTTTAGTATTTGAGAGATGGAAGTTTTAGCTCTTAAGAGTAGATATTGAAAAATTGAAATGAAATACTAACCTTTGAATATCTTGCAATAGCAAAAATTAGACTTGCTCCATTTTCAAAATAAACGGGTGAAATATTTTCTTTGTTGAAAATGTAGTGTTTCAGTAATTTGTAAGCTTATTTATTAACCATTTATTTTTAAGGGTATACAATTTGTTTTGCCACAGGAAAAAACCTAGAAATCGGTCCTGATATAAAACAGTTTTATGGTAATATAATAAGTTGATGATGGTACATTGATGAAAGATGAAAATACAAATTAAACAGTCGCAAATTTCAAAAAAAATATTTTCACTATAAAAATTCCATTTAATCTTTTTTCCATATTTGTTTTATTCATGGACCAAATTGAAACATAAAACGTAAACAGGGAACATGCAAGGCGACAACATGCAAACATTTAACTTAACATTGTTTGAAAAAAAATAAATCAGCTACTTACAATTCATTGCAGCATTATTTGCTGTAACAAAGAAAAAACCAAATAAATCACCCACAAAATTAAACAAACTAAAAGCACTATCTACTAAACGTCAACTATCCACAACAAAATAACACGAAGAACAAGCTCAAAAAATCACTGCAACCTTGAATTCCTCGGTCTCTTTTTAGAGATATAATAACTACTTGAAAAAATACAGAATACCGTTTACTTATTAAATAATAAAACATTCAGACGAACAAAACGTAAATATTTAAAAAAAAATAATTAAATATTTTATTTCTTCTGTTTGTTCACAATATGCATGTGAAATGAATCGTTTAATACATCTACAAATAACTATATTATCTATGAGCTGGAGGTTAAAAATTGAATATTAGAGATCAATAGTGATGGTATTTACAAGTATAGGTACAACATAGTATATGGTTATAAATTTTTTTTTGTCGTTTTATTGATCAAAAAGAAATTTATTATAATTTTCGTCATTACAAAGGATATAGGTATAGTGCTACTGTTACGCTTATAATGTCAGTTAAGCTTATGCAATAATTTTTTTTAGTCAATAATTCAAACGGCGACTTTGTAATTATAAATTTAGATAATTGAGGTTGTAAATGCGCGTACATTTTCATTAAAAAAAAAATAAAAAAGTTAGCTTATTTTGATATATTATGTATCAATGTCAAAATGTCGACATTTTTCTTGTATAATAATTGATGTAGAGGTAGCCAATTGAATATAGCATTTAATTGTGTAATTACTAAATGATAAAAAGGCGATAGTCATCAGCTAATTGAAAGAGTGAAAGAGTTCACATCATAGCCTTGCAGTTGTTGTTAAAGAAAATTTTTGGTTATTAAAATTAACTATGTTACTTCATTGTAGTAAGTCAAAATAGCTATGGAACTTTTTCAAAAGGATTGTGATTTCCTGTTTATAAAATTTCAAGTAACCATGGCATCAGAAACAATTACAATAATATAAACCACCTGTAACACTAATTTTTTATATAACTTTTTACAACCATCTTTGAATAATATTTTTATAAATTCCACTTTTATAAAACAAAAGGCCAATTAAATTTTTCTCAGAATGCAATTTTATATTATTATAACCAACTTTTTGTATTGAATATTATCCAGCAAAAAAAAACAAATTGCAATAACTTCAAAATTAACTTCGCTTTTAACAAATTCTGATTTTTTTTTTTTTTGAATTCCTAAGAATTGGTAAACAGAGCCGTAACTATAGGGTGGCAGGGCTGACAAAATGCTATGGGCCCTTCCGGAGGTTGGGGCCCCAGTTCCAGAGGTCGCGAACTCAGAAGTTACTTTACATGTTTAACAATAATAAGTAGAGATTATCCTAAATCTTATCAAAAACATAAAATCAATTAAAGTTAGACACAACTAATGACTATTAACAAGTTCAAATTAATTAATAATAAAAATATGCATACTGTATAGTGTATAGTGTATAGTGTATACTGATTCATACAATGAGCAAATGGTTTATATAAGAACTTTTGGATTAAAATGGGAAAATAATTTGTCATAAAATTTAATGAATCTATCGGAAATAGGTTTGGAAATATAAGGAACGTTAAGATCTCTATGAATTTGTGACATAATAAGAAGCGTTTAGGGTTTTTCAAAGGATTTTTGACTGAAAGGATTGGATGCGTTTGATATTAGAGGGCTTAGTTGAGCTCCACAATTCCATTCTATATGTCAAAATAGGTCTAATAAGGGATTTATATAAAGTAAATGTAGTTGGTACGTCTATGGGAGATTGTGGTGCTAAAAATCTTCTTAAGAGTTCTAAGGGGCTATCCATAAACCACGTAACGCGTTTTCGGTACTTTTCGAACCCCTCCCCCTCTTACGTAACGCCATGTATATGGCCTAATTTTATATCCTTTAACCGTACTTAACATAAAAACATACGTCTCCCCCCTGGTAGAGTGTGTTGGGTTCCACGTAAGTCGATTATCCAGGCAAAACCCTAGTTAAGAAACCTTCGTGGAGGTTGTTAGTGGTTCGTTGTTGTACGTTATCGGTGGGAACTGCTGTTTGTTGTTGCTGTTGTTTAAAATAAATTTTGCATCGTCAAATATGAGGAACCTAAGCTTTGTTAGAACTTATGACTTTATATTTTTCGGCACGAAATTTGCATAAAAATTGCCCGCAATCTAAAACAATTTAGCAGCAACTATCACTGGTATAAATCCAACAAAACTGTTTGATCAAGGTTTCAGGAGCTCCTGGGTTTCTTGATATATACAGAGCTTCCCCAAGTGAGCACTAATAGTGTTGATATATTTTATAAATTTATACATAAGCGTTGTTTTTTCAAGAAAATCTTGAGGAAATCGGAAGTTCCTAAAAGTGTTAGATGTTGAAATTCCTAATTTACACGCAAAAAGTCGCCATTTAAATGCTATAAACAACGAAGTATCGTACCGTATTTTTCGAACTATAATACATAGATAGGTACCTCAAATTTTATTTTGTTTTTTTATACACAAAAGTGCGTTTTATAATCCGAAAAATACTATCTTAACTATAATGTCCTATAATCAAAATAAGCAAAAAAGAATTGGCACGTTTTTATCAACGGACTTTACTTATATTATGTATATATCAATCTTTTGAATGTCGCTACATTCAAAAGATAATATAGAATAATATATAATATAATATAACACAGAAAATATTTTAATGTTTGTTTTAGAGAGTTATTTAAAATAAAAGTTAAATTTAAATTTTTGATTCCTAAAATTGTAAGAATTTCATATAACCAGTAGCTCTATAATAATAATGGTCACGTTGCTTAAACCTATGGACTTCTTGATTAATATTCGAGAAGCATAAATTTTAAGATCATTGGCTTCTGTGATATATTTCGTCAAGGGTCTAATTGTAAGTAGTATTATACAAACAAACACATTTTAAATATGTTCTTTTGTATTCAATACTAAATGTCACATATAAATTCATAGAAAACACTTTATAAATGTGATAGATTGTACAAAACAACCAAATTATACAACCGAGCGCTTTTTATCTGTATCAACGCACCCATTGACTTTCATAAGGCATCTTGATTTCAATAATCAAAATTCAAATCAATCTGATTGGCTATTCATGAATTTAAATCTGACAATATAACGTTTATGTAACTAAAAAAATAACCAAAATAAGTTTTGTAAGTAAAAATATCAAGTCTATTTAAATTTTCATCCTAAATAATTCAAACCAAATGAAAAATAGAAACCATTTAATATTAATAATAAATTGTAGCCTTGTCAACACTACGATATACTTATATTTTCGATACGTCATTAAAACTATAGGTAATTATTAATAAACGAAACCCCATAATTTCCTTTAATCAAATATTAAAAATGTCAAAGAAAATAAGAAATGTTGAAATTTTCTAAGGGAATTAAAAAAAAAAATCAGGTGGTTTTTTCCGTATCCTTGAACATCTCTTAATTATTATAAACATATAAAAGCAGTTAATGAATATTTTTTAAGTTTTAGTTTTTTTTTTCATCAAAGTTTTTTATAGGAATTTAGTGAAACATACCTCCAATTATTTGCTCTCGATAATCATCATCTCTGTGATTGGCTTGCAAAATAACTCCAGGACGAACGCGAACATCTGAATTCGAATTCATCTGAAAAATTAAGAAAAAAAAGTTTTTTAACTTAGTTTTTCTAGGATTATTTTTTTTTTCAGTTCTACCTTAATTTATTGAAATTTCTTCTAGCGTAAGCTTGCAAATATTTATCCTTCAAATATGTCAGTTGCCGGCAAAGAAAACTAACACAAACAGCTACATTGGCGAACTGTCTACAACTCAATGAAGTGTTTACGACAGTTCAGCTTCAGGCATATCGGTTTTCTCACGCTGCTTCGATTATTTCCCTCAATATATACTAAAACAAATTTACTTATTTTTAATTTAAATAATTGAACAGCGATGGGACGAAGGATAGACGGGATAGACTAAACTTGATTCTTTTTTTTTTCTTTTAGGAAACGCATAGACTTGAAAATATACAATGAGTTGCGTTAGTGCTTTATTAATGGTTTGAATTGTAAATGAAGTAATCGTTTATCAATAATACGGAATAACTTTAAAACGAAATATCATTTACATATAATGAGAAAAAACCACTTCAATGATATTGTCTCCTAAAACTTTAATGCGATTTGGTCGCTGAACAATATAATTTATTTTATTATTACGTTCAAAAAAAGAATGTAGATAAAAATAAGAAATTGATCTCAATCGATTGATTAAACAAATATAAATTTTTAATGCTAAATTAATCAGATGGCAATTCAAAATGTCAATGATAGCAACAATATAATAACTTAATTTGAAACTATTGTAGAAAAGCAAAAAAGTATATGAAAATATTGAAGTTACCCAGAACTAAAAGTAAATTGATTTATAGAAGTGATTTGTTTTATATATTTTAAGAACTAAGCTTAAATCAAGTCAAGTAAATTTTTCCAAGTAAATTTCACATTGAAAATATTTTTCATTTGATGAAAATTTTCTTTTGATTCAATTAGATAGCATAAAGATGTCTAAAAAATGTATTTCAAATTTAGGATTTCCTCCTTGATTTGGTTTTTAAACTATTTGACTTGAAATCAAACCAAACTTAAGCAACATGTTAATATTTAAGTATCAGGGTAAGTTAAGCATTGAAATTATTTCGTTTTAAAGCCGTAATATCAAGCTTAATTTTTTCCATAACATAGCCAGTTACTTGACTTGATAAGTCCTTACTTAAAATACCCAATTTACCTTATTTCTATATGATTTGAAAACGTTTTAACTAAATTACTTCCACTATGCTGTCCTAACACAAGACACAAGCTTAAATGAGTCCATAGAAAAACTTCAGAATGCTATGGATGAGGTAGATGAGTAGTTTAGAAAAATGGAAGCTCAAACTGCCCCCTTAAAAACCGAGATGAAAATCTTCACCCTCCGCAGGATGCGTAATCCAGACGTGGTAAAAGTGAACGGTACTGTTGTGGGATGGAACGACACCCTCAGCACCATGCTATACCTTCGAGTATACTTGGACTCAAGATTGGCTTAGCATCAGTAAATTGAAGTAAAGTTAAGAGAGGCATTCACGAGATTTGGCTATGCTATATTCTCTCATGAACAGAAAGTTAGCTCTCAATCTGGATTGCACTTTATTGATTGATAATAGATAATAGATAGTTTGATATCCATAGATTGATTGATATACAAGTCTATCTTGAGGCTGCTTATTACATACACAGCACCGCTTTGGTCACCAACATTCTCAATCAAACTATGGCAAACTCCAGGTATTTCAAAATAAGGTGTTGAGGATCGTAGTAAACGTCCCATAGCACATCAAAAATGCTGAACTCCATCGAGAAGTCAACATACAGAGTATCTCGGAATACACCCAACAGCTATAACTGACACTTACCTATCGCGTCTAAAAGAATAAAAAACATTTACTAAATCGGTCTCGACATTATTAACAATAGATTAAATGCTAGATTACCCCAAGAATGCTAAAATTATAAAAAAGAAATCGCATCACAGTACCAAATTGGTTATTAAATTATATTAAATGGTTTTAAAAAAAACTATATTCCCATAAAAATATATAAAAAATTTTGTTTGTCCTGTTTTAGGAGTAGATTAAGTTGCACTTAAATAAGAAAAGCATTTTTTGAAAAATTACACACAAGCTAACCAAGTACACGTAGATGTATAACGGGTTGTATATACTAAACATTTAATGTAAAATCACGGGCCTACCCCACAATCTCGACAGCCTCAAATCCCGGCAACTTAAAACCTCGACAGCCCAAATTTTCAACAATTTGATATTATAATTGTATTTACCAATATTTTTGTGTAAAAAAAATTACGATATCGTTAAGCAGTAGTTTATCCCACAATAAAATGAAAAAAAATTATAGTTGACCAATTAAATCTTACAAAAAATTTATCTGAAAATTTATGTATCCATGTACTCAAATGCATGTGAAACGTGTATTAGCAAATAAACCGAAAATGATATACCTATTACAGGTAGATTTCAATAAAAACAAAAATACCTAAGAAATGTTGAGAATCTGTCTTCATGATTTTTTTTATGAAAACACTTGACTAACACTGAAAAAAGGTAAGTTTTAATAATAGTTTATTATTAAAAGTAGAATACACGTATTAAAATAACATCATATAATAGTTAAACAATATCAAAACAACTTAAACGTTTACTTAAGAACAAGGAATTGGTGCTCGAAGATGACAGATATAATATAAAGTACAAGAGAAACTCCCGTTTCCCTTTACCAAACGCAGACTAGAAAATCCTTTTTTTTAGACTTGAATTAATTACATGGATAAAATGTAAATGTTATAATTAATATAGAGATGATTTCCAGCATTGTCTTTTGCTATGTGAAGCAATAGCGGGGGTGAAAAACTTTCCCATCAAACGCGTTTGTTCTTTTATTCGCCCGTCATCATTTCCATAAATTCTACAAAAAAATAAAAATATTTTGTCAGTAAAAAAAAAGTTCTTTGATTAGTTTTTTTTTTGACGTACCATCAAAGTCCACTGTGCCGGAGCCATCAGAGTCGATCTCTTCGATCATCATATCTAATTCAACTTCAGTGAGCTGGTCATCGAGCTCCCGAAGGATTTCCCGTAGGCATGATGTGGGAATATAACCGTTTCCTTCTTTATCGTACAATCTAAACGCTTCCCGTAATTCTTTTTGCATTGCCTCGGCATCCTCTTCGACAATGAATTTGGCGGCTAACGTCACGAATTCCTCGAACTCAAGTCGCCCGGATTCTAAAAAAAACAAAATATGATGTTATTAATAAGAAGATCATTACGAAACACCTAAAATGACTTAACTCTATTTAAAGAGTGACCATTTTGAAAGAAAATTTTGTTTTGTCAAAGGTTGTAACAATTTATTTTAAACTTCCATTTCAGGATCATGTAGATTAACGCCAATTCAATCAGTTATGATTGATGGTATGGTGAAAATTAAAGAAAACAGATAATCGTCAATCAATTGAATAAGCTATCTCTTAAGATAACAAAGTTAGTTGTAGCTGTGACTGTCGAAAAACTGACAGCAAAACTTGTAGCTTAATAGATCAGTGGCACGCAAACCGTAGGACGCAACTCTCAGAGGGTTCACGAGAAAATGTTTCTTTTAAACTTTTCTATTAGCACTACCTAGTCCTAGACGGAATTTTACTTTATCTGCGTCAACATTAAAAAAAAAAAAAAAAAAACGTTAACTGTGGTTACTTGAACTGGCCTTCGCCTGAAATTTAATGCAATAATCGGATTTTTGAAAAAGTAACGTTGAAACAATGAAAAGTATTCATTTGATTACTTCTCAAAACCACACCAAAACAAAGCTTTTGTTTAGTTAAGGGCGCACAAACTATCACGAAAACCAAAGAAAAACTATTGGGCTTTAACCAGGACCACTTAGGACCATTGACGTAGAGGAACTTCATTTTAATCAACTATTTATCAATGTTTTGGATACTTACGATCAGCGTCGACTTCTTCAATAAGTTCTTCCAAGATTCGTTTATTGAACGGTTGACCCATCAATCGTAGGATTTCTGCGACCATGTCTGTAGGGATGCTGCCTGATTTGTCCCGATCGAAACCATCAAACGCCTTACGAAGAACTAAATTCAAATAAACAATTCAATTAGAAGAAATCTTAAGAAGATTTTTGTTTGTTGACTAATTCGTGAGATGGATGGAAAGTGTCAAGAGAAATGGTATTCAACTAATTGAGAGCCACTGGTAATTGTATGAAATTGAAGACTCAATAAAGAGCTAAGTGCCCAAAAAATTTGAGTTACACCTGAAAACCAAGCTAAACTGCCATTGCTAACAACTTAAAAAGCCTAAATCCAAACAACGTAAGAAGCGGGATAAATGTCATGATCATTAATAGTTACTCTTAATAATCATGGCTGTTAGGCTTTTTAGGTTGTTAGCAATGGCAGTTTAGCTTGCTTTTTCTGGTCTAAACCAAAATTTTTTTGGCACTTAGCCCGTTATTGATGTTCAGTCTTCAATTATCAAATAACTTTTATAGGAACCAATTCGAAAAACGACAAAGGAAAAATAAAGAAATTTTAAGTGACTCTTGTAGTTCTTCTATAATACGTGAGATGAGTGTAAAACATCAAAAAAATTAAATTCAGCGATTGAGTAAATCACCAGTCTGGTAAATGTATGAAATTATAAAATAAGTTTTGTAAGAATCAATCATAAATAAAGAAAAAAAAATTGGGGAAAACAACGAATAAAATAGGAAAGTGTAGCTGACTTTCGTGGTTACCTAAGTGTAAATTAAAATGACAAATAGGACGATGCACTATTTTCCGAGAGCCTCTGGGAAAAATATACAACAGATTATGATTAGAAGAAAATGCGTTTGTGTGCGTGAAAAAGCCATGTTTCTAGTTATTTTGAAAGGTAAATAAAATGTAGCCAAAAATAAATCTTTGTAATGAGCTATATGCTGTATTTGTATCTGTATGCAACGATGAGAATATAGAGAAAATAAATCGCTCGGACAGATGTTAATCTTTTCCACATTAAAGAGAGCCATTTGTACTCTCTGGTCGAAGTGGAGGAGCCCTCAAAATAGATTTTGCGTTAATCCAATCTGTGTATACACATATAGTTATATTATGTTATATGCGTATGTGTATCTTTTGAAAATAATTTATCTCCATCTCAAGAGGGTTCCGAACGAGAGACGCAGACCGAGAAAATAATTAATTTTTATCTATTAAAATTAACATATTCGAAAATTTATTTTTTTCCCTCCACTTTGGCCCATTTTCTTGTATATGTTTTCCGCGACAAACGACTTAGATAAATAATGATTTTTTTTACAGAGATGCTGGCTTTTTTATATTTGGAATTGACTCGAGTAAAAATAGATGATAAAACTATTTTTGTGTTATGTTAATGAGGGGATTCAAAGAAAAAAAAATTGATGTGGTACCCACATTTTGCCTTCGGAAATATAAATAAAAATTATAAAACTATTTTTAATATTTTTACATGAAAAAATAATTGATGTTCCACTTAAAAAAGCAGGTAAATGAAGTTAAGTTGTAATTTGCGTCAGAAGGATTTTTCTAATTTATCGATTTTGTATTGAGATGGCCACAAACAAGTTTAGATTTTTTGAGATGATAAGAAATAATAAAACAATTTATATTTATTTTATTATATTTATGATAGCAAACCGATAATTAATAGGAGTAATTCTTATAAATCATTCTCTACAAGCCTATTAGTAACAGCAATTTTTCGATTTTATAGTATAGTACCCATATATTATAGTAGTTTGTAGTATAATGAACTATCGAGTTTGTAGGGATTTTTTAACATTTCAAACTTTCAACTATCGCAACTGTTTTGTAACTTTTTAACAAGTTAGATAAGTACTTTTATAGTACATACTTTGTTACTGCAGTTTTTTATTCCTCGTTAGCAGAAAACCAGGTTAGGGCTCGTTCCCCCTGCACTGCAGCCTTAGGCTTATTGTACTTCTGTTCTGCTAATGTATCCCTGTTGTACAAGGATTCTTGCTTACTCCAGGTTCAGCATTCTGCCTAGCAGAAGCAGTCCCTGTATTAAGCTTTTTGCGCGGTTTGTGCCTGTTTGGGCGTCATCTATCCCATACAATTGTCGCTTTTATACTGTTGTTAATGGTAGATTAAATTTTAAATAAACCGGTAGGTTTTTATTCGAAAATCCCATTTCATGTAAGATTTGGGAGCCTTAAAAGTAAGGCTCTACTTAAATTTTGCTAATAGTATAGTAAATCTTTTGAGGGCAGTGGTCCTAGCGAATCACTTTGGATGATTTATTTCACTCTAGAATCTATTCGGGAGATCCGTTGGGTTTTATCTCTTTAGTCTCCGTATTACTTCGCTATTGTCCAATAAATTTATAGCTATGGGTGTTTGGGTGGTTATCTAATTTTTCCATTTATATTTCGTGCCATATTTTTGGATCTCTTCTTTCACTATTGTCATTTCGGTATCATAGTGGATCATGTTGTTGTTCATGTACAGGGAGCGTCAATAATATTTCAGATGGTTTTTTTTTGGAACCTATGCAGTATTTCTATGTTGGAGTTAGAAGGGGTACCCTATAATTGTATGCCGTAAGTCGTAACTGGCTTCAAAAGGATCTTATAAATTAGTAATTTATTTCTTTCCAAATAGCCGTGATGTTTTCCAACGGGTTGCCACTTTTTGCCCCTTCTACTTTATTATTTAACCATCAGTTCAGTGTCAATACCACAACAACATTTTTTTAAGTAAATTGGTTAATTATTGGTTAAATCAGGTTCAATTTAATTTAAATTGGTTTACTTGTCAACATAATGCGCTGCATACAAACAAGGTTTCCACCAAATGTGGTGGAAAACTAAAAATATCTTTAAAATTATTGAAGATTTATAGGACTAAAGTGAATTAAGTTGGTATTGTTTCAGAACTGATAGATCAAAGAAGCTCGGTATGCTTAAGAATTGAGTGGCAACCCGTTGATGATCTCCATAGTAACCAATACATTCTTTTGTATTTTTTTTTTGAGTTCTTCTCGGGTTGCCTTCATGTGTCGTGCCCATTAGCCACCTGTCAAGGTGCATATACCTAAGTACTTCACGATGTGTTTCTCTGGTAGTTCTATACAGTATACACCTTTAGTTTTAAGCAAATTTTTGGCTCTACTTTCTCAAGTTTCATAAATAAATGTTTTGAGTGTTTATTTCTCACATACATTTTTTCAGACTATAAAATCTAAAAGTAACTATAAATAAGTCGTATGTTCACAAATACTACACAAAAAATCGTAATTATGCCAACTATAGCAAAGATCTTCGACCACTCTTTGGTTTGCTTTTATTAGTTTTGAATTAGTTCTTCCAGACAACTTAACTACGAGTAACTTAACATGCTACAGAAAGGACGATAATGAGAATATCCTTAAGATAATCTAAAAGATACCAGTGGTGTCCAAACTTTTTCGGTTTCTGTTGCCCTTTAGGTACATACTAAAATTTTTTTGCGTAGCCTCAGGTCAAATCATTGCTCTATTTCAGCCCAAACTTTGTGTTATTAGTATTTTTTTTTTATTTACAATTATTCCTTAAAATATTCCCTTGTCCAGGGGTCTAATAATTTAAGTATTTATCCTTTCCTTTTATCGACGCTGAGAAGAAAATTAAACGACGTACCAACTCCATACAATATCTACTTTAGTGGTTACCAACACTTATATTAAACTTGTACAATGCTATAATTTGATTTTCTAATGAATGTTTTAAATCTAGTAGGCAGTTCACCTTAGGCTTATTTGGAATGATAAGCTCTAAGATTTATCCACAAAAGTTAAGATTTTCATAATAAGAAATAATCAAAGTCATTCAAATAATGATGGTATTAGTTGCTACTATAATAAGATGCTGTATAATGTTTATTTAGGTTTTTTTTTTGTTGGCAGCTCTTAATGATTTTTCTTAAGAGTTTCAAGTCCCTGACAATACCTCTTGTACATAGTATGTACCAATATAATAAGTTTTTCTTTTATCAACAATACAAACTAAGATGTAACATATGAAAAATAAAAAATATTTTTAAGAAGCATATGTAGTACAATTTGGAAATCACTGGATTAAAAATAATTTAAAAAAGCGGCAAAAAAAATAAAAATTAAGAAACTAAAATCTTTATGAATTGAACCTACGATCATTAAGTAGTGTAACAAAAGTTATTAAGACTTAAAAATAGAACTATACAAGAAAGCATTGAGATGTAACTTAAAAATTTTCAAAAAATGGGCCAAAGTGAGCCACATTTACGGTACATCGTCTTGCCAAACAATCAGAGTAACATATTGAGTTGAAAAGTTAATCGAACTTTTTGAGCGAGACGATGCCACGATGGGACGATGGCAAGTCAAAGACCGGGATTATTTTTAGTCCAACTTTATTTTCGTTGTTGTGTGCTTCCCTTTCACTGTACGTATTATACGTTATAGCGTTCCCCATTTTCTCGTTACGTTACATGTACGACAAATGCATTGTTCTTAGATAATCATTTTCGAGACTGCAGGAGTCAAATTTCACCCATTTATTTATGTATATTATAAATTACATGTTACATTACTAAAACAAACGTCACTCTCATTTTAACACTGCGTTATTTATTTATTATAATCCGTTGCTTAGTTACGAAGTGCACTAAAAAAATTAAAATGAGAAACCTAAATTTCCACTTACAAACGAGTGAGAGAGACATCGAACGACCATAAAATGAAAATGTCGGAAATAATAAAAACTATAAATATACGGATTTGCTTTCACAAACTATAATAATAATATAAAAAAAAGTTAATGGCGGTGATGGAAAAAGAAAAAAAAATCGTCGTAAATTAAATGGGGAAATCAACAGCAGGTTTGTGGCTCCCAAAAAAGTAGACAAGTAGTAAAGATAAAATTAGAGATGCAAATTTTGATGTTTTAATGTTCAAGAGGAAGAATGAATCAAATTGAAAAAAAAATGTATGCGTTTATTTTAAGTTAAGGTTGACTTAAAAATGGATTGGGAATGAAAGTGGGTTGTGAAACTTACCGGCAATTTGTTCTGGAGGTAATTCTTCAGTCTGGAAAAACGAGAAATAAAATAATTAAATTAAGTTAGAACGATAAAAATTAAATTGATTATGATAATAGAACCGTTTGTAAGTTTAGTAATGAGTTAAAAATATTATGCATCAATTGTTGGTCTGTAATTAACGGTTGAAAAATTGCTTAAAAAGATTAAGAATCTATTCCAAAGTTATCTAAGCTGTTAGAAATTTGAATTTTTAGTTAAAAATTTAAGAAAAAATTTATTTAAAGCAGCAGTTAGCTTAACAATGTGGCATTCAAAAAAAAGTTTGTTTGTTAGACTTTACAAGGCTTTCTAAAACAAAACTTAGTTAAATATCTGGTGCGAGGCGTCACACTACTTTCTTTTACTTTCATTTATGAAAATACTCGCTGTTAGTTAAAAGAAATACAAGCACTTTGTAACAATACATATAAACAGTACTATATGCATACAACCTATAGGGCTATATGTATATACCCGAATTCCCGACCTTCATCATAGAACCGCCCTTATTCGAATTTTCCCAGGAAAAAGTTTCAAATAAAAGTTGTAGCCATTAATGAGTCTAACAACTATAGAAAGTTTAAAGAAAATCGTTGGAGCCGTTTTCGAAAAAAATTGAAAAAGCTCAAAAACGCCAAGAGTAAAGTATAGCTTTCGGTTAACCGATTTCAACCAAAAGCTTCGCGGCACAACTAGGTATAATATGGAGGTCAAATATCAAGTTTGGTGAAATTCGGATAAAGTTTTTGATAAGATATGGCTGTCACACACAGACATGTTTCTAAAAACCACTATCTTGGACTCAGGGGACCTCAAAACATGTATTTCTGGCGAAAGCTCGAAATCGAAAATTCGATCCAATTACAATGCATCCTTTACTATTAAATAGTAAAAGAAAGTAATATGTATGCACTATACAGCTTATATGTACATAGGTATAGGTATACGAATTTCTAACCTTCACCCCAGAACCGCCCTTATTCGAATTTTCCCAGGAAAAAGTTTCAAATAAAACTTATAGGCATCAATGAGTCTAAGAACTATAGGAAGTTTAAAGAAAATCGTTGGAGCCGTTTTCGAAAAAAATTGAAAAAGCTCAAAAACATCAAGAGTAAAGTAGAGCTTTCGGTTAACCGATTTCAACCAAAAGCTTCGCGGCACAACTAGGTATAATATGGAGGTCAAATTCCTAGTTTGGTGAAATTCGGATAAAGCTTTCGATACGATATGGCTGTCACACACAGACACACAGACACACACACAGACATGTTTCTAAAAACTACTTTTTTGGACTCAGGGGACCTCAAAACATGTATTTCCGGTAAAATCTCGAATTCGAAAATTCGACCCGATTACAATACTTCCTTTACTATCTATATAGTAGTAAAAGAAAGTAAAAATGTATTGCACAAAGGATTAGAAAACATTTTACATAGATTCATTTTGTCTTTAAGTCCTTTCAATATAAAGTAATTCTGGTAAATAGCCGGTAATAAATAGACTACAAATAGACTCAAAACGCACCCCTCTCCTCGAACAAAGACAGAAGAACTAATAATTAAATATGGTTAAAGGTTTAAGATAATTCTGCTCCTGTCAATATAATGAACGAAACTAAAAGTTAACTCCCTCCGCCGCTCTTCGACTAACGGGCCAAAACTACTCAAAAGCATTATATATGGATATCGAGCTACGGAAAGCCTCTCTAAAAACCATTTACTCGATGTACCCACGGTCAGAGTTCCTGCACATCTATACAGATGGTCCATCCATACCAGGATACAGAAAAACTGGTGCTGTCTACTACAGCGATATATTTAAAGGATGTGCCACAGTTGGAGAACCTCTAAGCTGTTTTGATGGGGAAGTAATGAAAGTTTTACTGGCTATGTCCAAACTTCACGAAGTTAAGACATACCATAAATCTGTCTTCTTTATTGATTCTCGAGCTATAATAACAGCACTATCATCTTACTACCACACCGATTGCGCTCGAACTAACAAATGTCGAGCCGCCTTAAACAATCTCGCTAAAACAGGTTCGCACTTGTCATTACAATGGATTCCCAATCATATTGGTATCTTGGGAAATGCAAAAGCAGATGTCCTCGCTAAAACTGGCACCTTTCTAAATCAACCGCCAACCCTTATGTGGCTAACATCAGCTCAGAGCCTACATCGCAAACACTATCAACTGGCATTTCTATACCACTCAAAAAAAAATGGTAATTCTTACTGGATTTCCCTATCCCACGACTTCTCCCCCGCCAGGTGTCAGTTGCAGCTTGCCGAACTACCACGGGACATGACTACCTATGCGAGCACCTGCACCGTGTTGGCAACCTACCGATTCAAATCTGCTCCCTCTGCAATGGGGAACCCATGAACACCAAGCATCTTGGCCAACTGTCCTGCAGTTGCAGACGTGAAGATTGTAAACGAAGAAAATCAAAACCAGCTACTCTCAAACCTCTAACGGGTGGCGTGGTACCGAACGGCAGAAAAGACAAAAGTGGGTGTTGAAGAAGATAAAGAAGAAGGTTAATAAGGACACTATGGTTACGTTGAATATTCTTTATTTTATTGCCAATGTTTCTTCAAACTTTTTGACTTGGTCAGTGCTCAAAATTCAATTATTTCACAATATCCAATTTAATTTTGCTTTAATAAAAGAAAATATGATTTTAGGTGTCCAAAATTCAAAAATACAAAATTTTCTAATTTTGATTTTTCCGTTCTCTTCTTTGGTGCTTAAAGCAGGGATGTTATGCTAATAAAATATCGGATCTGACAGAATTAATATTATAGCGGTTTCGGATATGAATTTTTTTTTTTTAGTTGTGAATATTAATGTTTTAAGAAATTGTAAAAATAAAATGCAAAATGTCTTTACTTTTAAGTAATCATTCGGTACTTTAATCACTCATAAAAACATGCAATTATAACTAAATTAAAAATAAACTTGTACCGCTTTTTTGAAACTATCCGAATTGGATTCGGTTGTGGTAAGGGATAAATTTTTATTTCGAATACCCCAAAGCTTCGATAACGATTATGGAATTTTTTAACATTCCTGGTTTTAAGCCACTTTTACATCTAGATTAAATTACGACTGTCGTAGCACAGAAAACTGTCTGTGATCTACTAAAAAAAATCTAGGATTCAATAGTAATCGAACGGAGCTCCGTAAACTGAGTACATTACATGCATGAAACAGAGATCTAAAAGATCAAACCTCTACGCCTCTAATCTAAGTGCCTGCTTCCAAAATTTTTTTAAGTTATAAATGATTTTTAAAAGTTAAAAAAAATCTAGTTGTGTTAAAAGAAAAGTATTCAAATTTCTAGATCCATATTTAAAAGAGGACAAAATAAAACGAAAATCAAGAATATTTCGAATTTAAAGCAGAGGCCTGCTTAGTTTTATTTGAATCTCTGGTCTAAGATATTAATCTTCAACATCTCTATAAGTAAATCAGTAACCCAAAAAATTTCTTGGTTTAATTAATTAATTTTGATAATTTAGTTATAGATTATCATCATATTGAACTACCATTTAACTATATACTTTGAGAATGAAAGAAAGGTAAAAAAAAATGTTTACTTCTAAGATTTTCCTAGGTTTTCATCGCTTGACGATTATTAAATTAGACATGGGATCAAGTCGAAATATTGATGCTTGCAAAATTTTCATCTTGACTCTTTAATTGAAACAGATGCCTCTTGGCTCCGATAAGATGTCAAAACCAACTAAATTTTATATTGATCGTTAATGTTCACCGTAAGATATCTCGAGAGCTTAGTTATCCTAGGTTTTGTTCTTCAAATTTGATTTATAATCACCGATTTTTTTAGATAGTCACATTAACTTAGGTTTATTGCATACATTTCCTACAATTGAACTCTATTTTGAGGATTGACAAATAATATCATACAGTGATGACAAAAATTTAATGTTGAAAACACGGAAGACTTTACATACTAATAAAAACTTAAATTTAGCATTATTTCGAATTTTATTACTCAAAGTTCTAGTTCAAAAATAACGGAGTCAAATACAAAGAAAAAGTCAGAAACGAAAGAAAAGAATTTATAAGCCAATAAAAATCTTGGCCACTATTCAGAATATTTTGATTTATTTTTTTACCGTATGTAAAAACGATGTACAATCGTTGGGGACCAATAAAATACTTTTCTTTGAATTGTTTAGTGGAAAATTAAATACTTAAACTTTTACAAGTCACTATAAAAGTTGAGATAAGTAAAAGTGTAAGCGAAACGGACAAAAATTGCGGTTGTTATATTCTCAACTTCCTACGTTTTTATACATTTTTCAATGTGAAAATTTTAAAAGGGTCACAGACCAGAAAGTTTTAGAAACACTAATATAAACAATACATATTGATATTAAACTGTTACTGATTTATATTACTTTGTACCAGTGGCTCTCAATTAATGCTTTATGATTTTTAACCAAGTAGGGCATGCATTTGTAAATGAGGTTTTATATTAGTTTTAAGTAATCATGGTCTACTTCATTATTGGTTTTGATACTTTTTCTAAATAGAACTTATCTAGTGTCTTGAAGCTTAAAGCTTTAAAACCTGAAGAAAAAACTTTTTAAAAACTATAGGTGTTCGAGATCAATTATAGATTAAAAATCAAAACTTCTTACAACAGCCACAAGTTGTTTAATTGGAAATTGTATAAAACACTTAAAACATGAAAAAACGGAACATAAAAAGCACACTAAACGTGTCAAGAAAAACTTACCATGTTTCTGTTTTATAGTATTATAATGTGTCAACGAAAGAAACTTTCAAGTCCAAGTAACAACTGTGCTTTTCACTATAAAAACTTTTTTTCACACGTCCTCGTAGTTTGTGTCTGTGCCGATTGCCGATTGAAAATGATATTAGGCCGTCTCGAGTGTGCCACATTGATTATATATCTTTGGAACTTCGAAAATATAGTTGGTTACAAATTTTTCGCTCGCTCGGCGTCTCACTTGCGTTACGTCGCGCCGCACCCGACTGGATACAGAGTCCCACAAACCCCGCAGCCCTCCTCCCAAACGCGTCAACGTTGAACCAATCCGGCACACGCTTACAATTGAGAAAACAGCAACAAAATTCAAGTAGCGGCATCAACAATCTAAACAGCAGCAGTAGCACTATCATCAACACAAGAGAAAATCAAAACTGAAAAAAATAAATAAATAAAATATCACATTCCTTTGATTTGAACTAAAAAAAAAAATGACCAAGTGCGTGTTACACCACGAACATGAAGAGTTTCGTTGTTGGGACAAATTTTTTTTTTATTAAAAGAATACTTATATTTATCGATATTTGAAAATAGTGTCGAGACACAGCGGAAGATTTTTTTAAATAAATTATACTTGATATTTCGAATTGTTAATAAAATAACTGCGATGTCAATGCTATAACCTTACTCATACCACTTTATTGACAAATTTGAAAAAATTAAAGCCTAAAGAACATAAAAAAATTTTTCTTAAAAATTGTTTTAAATAAAAATTGGTTCACCTAGAAAAAAGTTCTAATGTTACTTACATAAAATCATTCATCAATCATTCGTAATATCTTAGGCTTTTTTGACTTAATATCCACAAACGCTGAAAACCCTAATTAAAAAAAATATGATGAATCAAAGGTTATCAGAGATTTAATGGTTGTTGTAACCCATTGAGGGTATTTGATCCAAAGCAAAATTCAAACCTCTGATAATTCTAGAAAACCAAAAGACGCTTTGTGTACCGGATCGTTTTTCAAGTCAATTAAATGTTCTCGTCTGCTAAAGTCAGATGAGTAGTGTTGTGAATTGTTAATGGATTAATGACCCACTCATGCATTTCCATATACAACAAGTGTTGCAAAGGGAAATGAGGTAGGTATTAAATAAAATAAAATTCAGTGATCCAACCAATTATAAGGTAAGAAACCTGGCTTAAATTTTTCAGTGGTACATTAAAATTCCCCTAAATATTTTACGACACATCTGGGATCTCTTGCGGTGCACTACTGTGCCGTAGCATATATTTTGGTAGACATTGCTTTACGAATAGAAGAATGAAAGATTGAGAATAATGTAGCGATTGACAAGCGTGAACTTAACTCCGGAATAGTTTTAGAAAAATTATATTTTGACATCAGAAAATGAAGACTAAACTGTAACTATTATTTGGGAGGATTTATTTCAAATCAAGGATAAGAGTTCTTGAATTGAGAGCCAACTTAGAACTCAAACTCGCAATACTTAGGTCCTTACTAGTCTTAGAAGGTAACTTAGTTTGGGAGTGTTGGACGCAATATTAAATAATCTAGAACTTAACAATGGTAGGTATTATTGTGTAGTTTGATATTTTTTACAATTTCCTTTAGGTAATAATAAATTTGAACTAAATCTATTATAGATAATTAGCTAGTGAAAGGGGGCATGTTTTCTAATTTTACTTGTACGAGGGTCGTTCAATATGTCCATAGAAAATCTTAAAAACGAATTGCGGATCTGCAAAGATTGTTTGTTTTTCAAATGTACCTACCATTATTTAATAGAAATTTGTTAAATTTTTATAGATATATCGATCCCGTGGTTTAAATTTTATCGTCGACTCAAGCACAGAACTTTGGTTTTTAAAATAAATGAATGAAAATGAATTTTAAATGGTGATATAACATTTGTATTTGAAAGACTAAACGTCGAAAAAAATTAAAGCTCTGTTGGATGAAGTTCATGGTACATCTACTCCTGCATTTGCACCTATTTTTAAAAGAGTAAATGAATTTAAACGTAGCCACACCAAAAAAAGATGAACATTGTTCGTGATGTCCAGAAGAAGTGACTACAATCGATAAAATCCCCGATATGGTTTTAAGCAATCAGCAACTTGAAGTATGTCAGATACTTGAGACCACTTATCACAAAGGGCCTTATTTTCAATTATACACTAAGAATTGGGCGTGAAAAATTTTTCGACAATATGGGTGCCGCGTTTGTCCAAAAAGAAAATAAACGCAACCGGGTGGTTGAGCCTGCGTCAATTTTGTCGGTTTTTCCCCGTAATCCAAATGAATTTTTAAATAGGTTTATAACTATAGATGAAACCACCATTCATCAGAGGCAAAAGAATAGTACACAACAGTAAACTTTTGAAAACGAATGAGCTATGCTGGAGGTGGAGGTGATGAAATCGGCTGAAAATGCCATGACTATATATTTTGTGATGCAAAAGAAATTTTCATCATCGATTACTTGGAAAAAAGAAAAATAACAGCTGGAGATTAACACGCGACGTCATTGCAACTGTTTAGTGAAGAAATCAAAACTAAACGCTCTCATTTGTAATTTTTGAAGTTATACTTCTTTAGGTGCGTTATGAAAAAATGATGAGAGTGAAATTTTTAGATGGGCGGCCATCTTGAGACAAAAATTATCAAACAAAGTTGGCCGCAAAACACTTGGTTTCTTGTCGCGCGTTTGAATTTTTGTTTTATTTATTTATATTTTTATATTTAAATTAAAAATAATTATATACACAAATGACACATATTATTAAAAAATTATTAGTTATTACTTTTCTCGAATTTTGCAGTAACTGTGATGAAAATGAGATCTGCATTTCATGCATATTCTTAGTTATCACGAAATCTGGGATTCTGAAATGGTTTAACCATCTTAGAATAATAATTTAGTAAAAAAAAAACAAGATAAGAATAAAATAAAGACATTTACTTTGAAAAGTTGCGACTTACTTTATTTCGCAATTTCTATGAAGCTCCGTTTTCATGTCATGCATAAATTGTTTACCAGAAAAATGATCCTGACAAATTTTATAAACGTCTGGCAGCTTCCTTTGGATATTATATATTGATATAAATTAAAATATTATTCTCTTAATTTTATTTTTAATAATTATATCCTTAAATATATATATTATTATTATTATTAAATATTAATTTACAATTTTTTAAAATTGATTACTTGAATGCAATTAATAAAAACTAATATTAATGATGCCAAAGAAGTATAACTTCTCACGCGCGTACATAAGTACACGCAACCACTTTTTTTTGCTTGGTTCGGGATGAAGGAAAGAGTCGTCACCCAAACAAATTCCTATTTTGAAGACCTTTTTGAACCGGTACCAATCAAGTTGGTACAGGTGATTAAGAATTAAGAGATGGTCCTATGCAAACCGCGGTGTAATCAAAAATATTCCTTTCTCTATTTTGATAAGGTGGTTACAAATCTTTTCGGATTGTTTTTCTTTTTTCTTCGGATTTCCATCTCGCTGCCTCGTCTGTGGAATATTTTCCATGAACACTAACATTGTGGTGAAACTCATGCTAACGTTCACCGTGAGGTTAGAATTTTTCCGATTTCAGGAGTAAAATTATATGAAATCATTGATTTAAATAAAAAAAATTATTTCAAATCGCCGTTTACTTTTTGAAGACCTATACAAGGACGTCTTACATGATTATTTCCACTCAATTTTTTACATTCCTCAATTAAATAGGCAAAGGTTCACCCTTTAGTATTTTATTTGTTAATACACTTTACCGCTCTATTGTAGACATTTAGTTTCTAAACATGATTCATGCCAATAGTTTTTTTAAGTAATATGACTGTGATATGTATAAAAGAAGAGCATACAAAGCCAGTTTAATTTTACAGTAGAACTCAAAAAATTGAATATTAAAAAAAAAACCACAATCAACTTCAATGTTCCTAACCTCGACACGAAACCACTTGTAAAAACCGAAAATAAAACATCAATAAATCAATTGCAAATCAAAAAAATCATCTATATATCTACTCTCTACAATCCAAGGCCTCTGATTTGAATCCAATTGCTCATTTGTATAAATTGTGCAAAATAAACACGCAATTAATTGCCTAGAAATTCATCATTTTGCTATGATACAAAAACATTTTCGACGTACAAACTAAACATATAATATTCGTAGCAGACTGGGAGAGAATTGGCGATGATGACTCAGCCGTAACGGTAACTAAACATCTAAATCTTCCAATTTTTTTCAGTTTCATCTTCTTGTGCTGTTCATTCGACTGAATTCAGTTCGTAATTGATTACGAAATGAATTAATGCAAAATAAATCAAGTTTATTTATATGCGATAAATAAAGCATGATATGTTTACAAAGAGACGAGGCACAAAACGAGAAAATTTCACTTTATTTTGAGAAGCTTTCAAGCTCTCTTTATTTCTTCGTGTCTTGTTATTTTCATAGTCCAAATTTTCTTATAAAATCGTTTTTTCCCTGAGGTACTATTAATTGGACGTTGCTCCGTTTTTTGTACGTTTTTTCCAAGAAAAACTTAAATGAATCTTTTTCATTACTCATATCTAAGATTTCCAGGAATTGTTGGACGCAAACGATTTTTTTGTAAAATTATTGCGATATTTACCTACTCTAAAAAATATAAAGAAACATTAACATTTTGAATGAAAAAAAAAAGATATTTTAAGACAATTTATAATATAAGAAAAGAAAATCGTGATGTTTTCCTCCCACGGTGTAGGTTTTGCTGATTTTTTGTCCAAAATAAACATCGTACGTTTACTTATTTACATTTTTTTTTGTGGTTTATGACAATTTTTCTTGTTACTTTACAAGATTTCTTTGCAGGTGCTTGGAAAAACGGAGAAATACGTTGGATTTGTCGGACGAAAAGAATGAAAGATTCACGGCCGATAAAATCGTGAATTTGCCGCTTCGTGGCTCTATTTTCGGCCGTTGGAGTTTCGGATGTGAATTAAAACAAATCGCTTCTCGTTTGATTTGGCATTTGAATGTGTTTATTGTATTTTTCACTTTGATCTTTTCCACCTTTATGTTCCACGTGAGCGTCGAGACGGACTATAATGTAAATTAATTTTTTTTTCTCTCTTGATTTTTATTTATATGCATTAAACCCTAAAAATAAGCAAATATTACTGATTAAAGTACTAATTTTGATATTTTTATAAAAAAAAAATGAAGCTATAAACATTTGAAAAATTTCAGTTCGGGAACAAAATTTACTTGAAAAACATAATAAAATTATTAAAATATATTAAAAAGTACAGGAAAAACCAATTATGGAAGGACAATTTTTGAATTTTTGAACTGTCAAAAGTAGCCACTTAGAAAGTTTTCACAGGTGGGCGTCTAGAACAAAATTCGGGACAATTTCTAGTTATTTCCACTGTGAATTTATGATAGGACGTGAACCACAAGGAAAACGAGTTCAAATATAAAAACTATTTCAGCGTCTTATTAAGTTTCGAGATCAAATTTTGACTTTCCCCTATGCTGAAAATTTAACAAAGTTTTGGGGGTTTTGTTAACATTTCCCAGGAGATTTTTATGGTTTTTCTTATTGCGAAACCTCTTTGAGACCAAATCCTTTTGTTTGATACTTTTACATCAAAAATCAGTTAAAAATGTAGACGCCAGGTTTATCACAAAAAAACCTGTTAGCGTATTAATATACATATTTAGATGTACAAAATATAAGATAATTGGGAGGAACAAGGGAGTAGAAAAGAAAAAAATAGCACACATCTTGCACATGAGACGGAGCAACAAATAGACATTTTTGCACAACCTTAATTTATGGGTCAAGGAATGCAAAAACCATTTTTTATTACTCTATTATTAAGAGGACTTATGAAAGCTTACTAATATTATACTAATGACCTATTCGGAAGGATTTTTCCAAAAAGGATCAGATACGTTTTACAAAAACAATCAAATACTCTAGCTAAAGCTTTATCAAAGCTCTAGCTAAATTGATACACTCTAAGGTAAAACACCTACCCTACACCCAATGGTAAAACAAATTCATGTAGTGAGTCAGAAGTTTTGTTCTGCAGATTTCTTAGACATTGTATAAGCCTTTGGTAAAGTATGAGCTAAAGATATGCCACGAAAGCTTAGTAGACGCTTATCGAGTGACCAAAGTAATTAGATTATATTTAGAAAAAAGAACGTTCCAGGTTAAGCAAAAAGATGCACTAGACAAACTAAGGCAAGCCAGAGCCGGAGAACCACAAGGAAGTATTCTTGGACCTTCACTGTATCTTATTTCCATAACTGATTGTCAAATAATCGTAGAGGTCACAAGTCACAACAACTGCGAATAACACGGCATTTCTAGCGACTGAAAAAGTTACAAAAGAAGCGTCTGAAAAACTATATAAGGCGTTAAAAATCTTCAACAAATAAATCAATGCTTGTTATATTTTCTATCAGTGATCAACACTGTCCCCCAGAGAAATTGAATAGAGCCGCCGAAGTACATCACTCTAACCGTGGTACATAGTATATATTTGGGTATAAACCTGAACGATTAACTTAGCCGAAGCACTGTAAGGAGAAAATGAAATAACTGAACTAAACTTTAGAAAATGTACCAGCTTATTGGTAGCACATCTCATCTGACCATTGAAAAAAAAAGTAAGACCTTATAAATTCATAATAAAACTAATTTGAATTTATGGAGTGGAACTTTGGGGATAGCATCTCATTTTAACATAAAGGAACAATAAAAGGAATATCTTAGTATAAAGTATCAACCAACGTATACACGATGATCTGAATATTGAGAACGTGTGTAAGAAGTGATCAAGCGGGTACGAAATTCCCATGTAACATTGGACACCCAATCCAACCACTTTGCTCTAAATCTTTTGGACAACAGTAATGACATGAGTTCAGAACACTGAAATGGGCTTCTATTCTGGAGCTGGTTTACAGGTTCAAATAATAGTCGCGTCTTATAAATGAGTAAGATGTATTGAGTTGTGCTAATGGGTACAACCGGTACAACTAATGCACGTACGTTCAATGACAGCTCCGTGCAATTCTTGCCAAGAGGTAAATATTACAGGTGCAAATAAGCTATCAAAAAAAAAATTGGAAAACAAAGAATTCAAAGAAAAATACTATAGACTTGATATTAACTACTTACAGTTAAAAGAAGCAGTTGGAAGCTTCGTAAGTATTGATCAAAGTTTTAACAAAATAAGAAAAAGAATAAAAAGTGGTAGCTACTTTTATACCAATGTAAGTGTTTGAGATTCAAGAAATTAACCTTTCAGCTTCATTTTTTAGTATACATTTTTAACTGATTTTTGATTTTGCTCGAAGTTTGCATAGAAAGTACTTATTGTACCTTTGTTACTCCATATTCAGTGCTGGCTCTAGCCTTTGATTAGGATAGAGAGAGATTGTATTTCAGTGCCCCTTAAGAACCTTTGGTTTCAGCTGTGCACAAAAGAGCTGTTCCTCATGCAAATTAACAAAACATGCACCTTGTGGACTAGGTTCGAAGCTAATCGAACCGCTTCGTATAGTCAGATTGAGCTTTTAATAAAATCAGACTTAGTATTTAAAAAAGCTCGTATTTCAACGGATTTATTTAAATGCAATCGATAGAAATCTACAAGTTTTTCATCGTCTCCCAACAGATTTTCAGAAAACTGACCTAGGAACACTACCCCGCGTTTTTCAGAAGATACCAACAACATTTTTTTTTTATGAAAATTGTTTTTCGCATTTGACTTTTCGGCGCCTAGAGTAACCACTCCTCTCTCTCTGAGCCCATGCTGTCCATATTGTTCAGTAATTTTAGTGGAAACGATATTTAACGCAAAAAATATTGTCACCTCCTAGCAAAACTTGCTAGCTTTGAAGTATCTTAGGTATCCTTTAATAGTTTAGAAGCCTGAAAAGAGCATTAGAGAAACGATAATTATTTAGAAATGAACCTGAAAGACTTTCAAAAAATTTTAACAAATAATAAAAGTTAAAAATTCTTACCTAATTGAGTGTTTTTTTTCGTGTTTTAAATTTTAATTAGCCATAAAAATCGACATAAAATTGGCCATTTCTGAAATTTACATCGGTTATTTTTATGTAAAGTTTTCAATCAATGTTCGTTCATTTTTATGAATTAATTATTAATTACCTAATAGTACTTGAATTTTTTGAATTTTTCAGACAATGAAAAAAAATGACAATAATATTTTTTGTATTGCAAGAATTGGCATCAGTAATTGTTTCTTTGTTAGAAACGTTATTACTCAAATTATTAGCTTTTAATTTTTTTTAAGTTTTTTTTTTTAAACTTGTTTTATTTTGAAAACCATTGTTCGGATCGTAAATAATATAAAATAAGAAATGATGCCGATAATATATTGGAATGCAACGCCGTTTCATTACATTTTCGTGCTGGTGGCGTTGACGCGATTGCATTCGACTGCATCTGATTCGCTAATGGCGTTTTGTATACAGCTTTTTTCATCAAACAAACATCAACTAAGTGTTTATTATAGTCTCGAATTCAATTTACGATTTCGTGTTTCTCAATCAATCAGACCGAAATATAAATAAACGTTTCGCTCTAAATGAGAACAACTGGTGAATGTTGTAAGCGCGGTGTCGCTCTATGGCAAAGCTTTAGAATAGATGAAATCTGGAGAAACGAGTTAAGGTCGAGTGAGTGCAAATTGGTTACGATAATTTTTCTTTTTAAAATAAAAAAAATGTTTATTTTAGTGTCTTCACTGGAAAATTTTGGATTATACCTACCTATATTTAAGCAGACTGGATTTTTTACAACTGAAATTTCGATTTTTTAATAAATATTCTAACAAGTTTGATCTAATTTGATCGAATGAATCAGAATGATGATAGATCGAGTTTTTCAGTTTGGGGAAAATGTTTTGGTTCGCCCACAGTTTCAGCTTCAGAGGTCGGCGTTTAGTGTTTGTATGTAGGCAGATTGTTAGATTTTTATAATTTTTCGCTTGGGTGGGCTTTTTATTGTACAAGCCGATAAAAATCGGATGATTAAAGAGCAAATATCGGCCGGAAAATCACAAATATACATTCTGAAAGGTGTGCAAGGCTTAAAAAAGGAATTTGACCTAAAAAAATAAAAATGCAAAAAATTGTCAAAAATTATTTTAAATTTTTGGCAGTGAAATATTAAAAAAAAATCGTAGAACTCGATTATTATCCACGAAAAAATTCATATAGACGCGTTTTTTGTCTCTCATTTTCACTGAATTAATGACATTTTTCCAATTTTTTTTCTTTTATTTCGCAACAAAAAAGCGATGCTCTAAAAATAAAATGCAGAAAATCAAATGGCCAAAAGACAAAAAAAAAACGCAATTTCACTTTGTTTTCATTTGACGTTATTTTCGTTGAGACAAACTCTGGCAAACTTTTATAACGCATTTTTGTTTCAAATAAAAACAAGTCACACAAAGGCTGATTTTCCTCGTTGTTCGTTACAATTTTAGATGTATTATTTGTGGTTGACCACTCGAATTAAAAATCGGACGTGATTCCCAGCAGGTTTCCACCAAATCGAACGATTTCTCGTTAAAGATTCTCCGTAATTTTCTTCTAATTAAATCAAGCTTGGATATACTTAGTTTGATCGGGGACTGGAGTAGGAAAAATTTTCGATGCGCTAGAAAAACAAAAAATACTATTAATAAATGTCATAAACTTAAAAAAAAATTGGCGTTACGAAAGAAAACCCGAACGAAACGAATGCTTTCGAAACATAAACCTGACATTTTTCTATTTTCTTGTTTTGACATAGAAATCATGTAGCATTAAGTTTGCCAGCGTATAAAATTTCCTTTTGAAAAGTTTATTTTTCAACTAAATATTTTCTCTTGAAAAACTTTTTCATGAGTCCACCAGAAATTATTTCTCAACTGAAGATTTATGATTTATTTTCACTGTTCATTAAGCTTTTCAAAGCACACTTTTTTAATGAAAAATATTTTTCTTGGTTCATTTCACCACTTGACAGTTTAGGTTTGCCTCTTTGCTAACATTTCCTTCTTCATGTTTTTCATTTTAAATACATGAGGAAATCGCAAATAAATCGGCGTCATTCTCTCGATCTTGCATAATAACACGTGAATGCTATTGATTGAAAATTTATCATTTAGTCGAACAAATCGTTTTATATTTCATTAAATTTTTTTTTTCTAAATAAAAAGTTTTATGTATATTTATCTTCCTCATCGCCAACATATGTTTTATATTTTTTATTGTTTCGTTGGCGTAACTCTCTCATAAATCGTTAAAACAAAAA
Organism: Sisyra nigra; assembly: GCA_958496155.1. Classification (NCBI taxonomy): domain Eukaryota; kingdom Metazoa; phylum Arthropoda; class Insecta; order Neuroptera; family Sisyridae; genus Sisyra; species Sisyra nigra. The sequence goes on along the minus strand of OY292314.1, from coordinate 10,271,552 downwards.
AAGTAAATAACCAAAGAACAACACAGAAAAAAAAATTCAAATCAAACTTGGCTTGAGCAAATGTGCCATAAACATCAATGAGTTTCGAGGAAAACGCGAAAGAAAACGTCTGGAAATCAAGGCCATGCCACCCATTATCGAACCCATAAATTCATTTTCGCTTCATTAATATTTCCCACTAGTCCTATTGATTTAATGTATCAAATTATGAAAAGGAAAAATCCAAATCTAAGCCAAGTGGCACGATTAATCATTTGATAAAATTATTATTATTAAATAGGAGCATATCGTTAAACATAGAGATAATGTATAAGATATTTCGTTAGTTTCAGATTGTTTCATGTCGGTATGTGTGTGTGTGTGTGCGAAAGATTTGGGAAATTTCTTTGCCAAAAAGTTTAATTTTACATTTGATTTGATTTTATTTTCCTGTATATGTGATGAAATAATTAAAACCATATGCTCGAATTTTTCTTTTGAATCTTATTTTTTCAATTTAAATAAAAGTAACGTTACATGTACGACATACCGATATGAAATGTATGTTTTGTCGAAAATTTAAAAAATAAGATGTATTCTATTTAACAAATTGGTGGTCTAATTGATTCGAAAACTTTGAATTTTAGTGTTTCAATTTTTCGGGGACATTTATTTTCGATGTCAAGTCCATGGCACGATGTTGGCATAATTTTTTTAAATATTGTATTATCGTGTTTGTAATTAGTAATCTGTCGCATCGATACAAAGTGAGTCTGATGAGTGTATGGATGAGATGGACTCCTCAAATGGAGTGCTTGGTATTCCACTTTTGTAAGAATGAAATGGTTCAGCCTTATAAATCTAGAACAGTTATTCTTAACCTGGGTTCGATCGAACCCATATTTGAATTTGAAAAAATCTTGAGTTTTTTTTTCAACTATAAGAAGGGTTCGGTGAATGCGCATATGAAACTGGTGGGGGTTAGTATCTCCAACTAAGTTAAAAACCACTGATCTATAGAAGCTTTGGAAGTTGATTTGTAAGCCACATTAACTTTTTTTTTTCCAGAAAGATACTGGAATAAACATTTTCTATGATAAGGGTATGTCTTCACTTAGTATATAAAGACTTATGAACTTAAGGGGAGGGAGGAGGGTTTTGGACTTTCAAAAAATCGATTTTTTTATTTATATTATACTTGTAGTTAAACATTTCAAAAATATATTCCCAAAATTTCAAGTCGATCCGGGCAAAATTGTCAAAGTTATCGAGTAGTTAATCTTCGCTTCCTCAAACTGTAGTTACGGCCAGCAGTTTGCCCCCTCTACTTTATTATTTAACCATCAGTTCAGTGTCAACACCACTACAATAACAAAAATGTTAAGTAAATCGGTATATTATTGGTTAAATCAGGTTAAATTTAATTTAAATTGGTTTACTTGTCAACATAATGCTCTGCATAAAAACAAGGTAGGTACAACCAAATGTGGTGGAAAACTAAAAATATTTATGATTATTTTTAGATTTTATGGCTAAAGTGAATTAGGTTGGTATTGTTTCAGAATTGATCTAATAAACTCCTTATCCTTTAGCACTGAATGGCAATCCGCTGGTTCTGACAGCTGTGGACGCTCAGAACGTTAGAGCAGTTAATGAGCAGGTATACAGTTTATATTTACTTGGGGATCATTCTGAGTCTTCTAACCCAGGAGATCAAAGTTACTACAAGGACTGTACTCTATAAAAAGCAGGAATCAATGAATCAGTGTACGTCGAAAAACAAAATTCTTCATTTCTTTAGCTTCAAAAACTTGAAACGCGTTTTTCTAAAAATCACTTTTTCAAAGTCCGTGTTCCCTGCCATTTTTAAACTACTTGATCGATTTATTTCAATCTTGATACAGACATTCTGTCTATAAAATACCTCCCCCCAACAGTAAGTTTTAGAAATGTTTTTTATTTTTTGTTTAGGGGTTTTTAACTTATAAAATGATAGGTATATAGCAATTATGGCACTTATCACTTAAAATGGCCGGCAAAAATTTTAAAGTGAAAAAAAAATCTGAGACCGTTGGGGGAGGATTTATTAATATTTTAGCTACATTTAAATGATTTTTGATTTCAATTGAGATACAGTGAACACGGCAAATCGTCTTTTTCCAAAGGTTCTCTGGAAAAATTTCTATCACCTGCTTGTTGACGTCTTATAAATTGATGAACACCAACAGCCAGTTTGAAAAAGTGTCACGTTCTGTTTGAGTCTGTGCGTGCAAGCAATAGAGAGGCACCAGTTCTAGAACGCCGCCACGCGAGCTTCTTTGAGAACTTCTACAATAAACTGTGCCTCGTATTCAATTAATGTTGAATCCTAGACAACGTGTTTGGTGTTTTTTTTCTACAATTTAATTAGTAGGGCCACCTATTGGCACAGTGGCTAGAGCAGTAGTTCTCTCCACTTTATGCGTCAAGTGGTGCGGGTTCGATCCCCGTTGAATACTAGAATTAAGATCCTAGAACTAAGATTAAAATTGACCAACATATATTTTCTGCGTTTAGATAGTCGTGATATGACCTTAGCTGTTAAAGCAACTTAAAACACCAAAAAAAAAAAAAAACAAAAAAATTTAATTAATTTCCTTCATAATTTTCAGTCTGATTTCATTTTGAAAAAATTGTTAATTTTCAATTAGCTTTTTCTTTGTATTATACAAAATAATGATAAGTCAGTGAGAATAATTCAATTCAATTCATAAAAGTATGCAATTTTTTATCAATGTTTCTTTATGACGTTTTCACGTAAAACTATCGTTCATAAACCGACTTTACAGAGAGCCAATTTTTAAAAATATATTTTAGCATCAAAATTTAACAGAATGATCTTTAAGCCAATGTCAATAATGAAGAAAAGGTTTTGATAAATTTATTTAAACCATTTAAAAAAAAACATTCGTAAAAAAAAATGAAGGCAACAAATCTATCATCCACCGCATCCACCTTCGACCCAAACAAAACCAATAATAATCAGCTAGCTCAAACACAAAAATCAAGTCAAATTTACTTCAAATAGCTTGAAAACCAAGTCTAGCATTTTTAAAAATCAAGTCAAAAAATCAATCTCTAGAGTCTCGACAACGTATCAATTTATTAAATAAAGCACTTTCTGACAAAGGTAATCGCAATTACAAAAGAAATCATTGGAATTTAAATATATGCCAATTTAAATATAAACCAAAGAGATAAAAAATAACATTTTATAGATTAAAATTATTTATTTAATTTAAAAGTTATGATTTTTCTTTGATTCTATAAAGATTTGTTGGTCTAAACATTTCCATTAGTGAATATTAATTCCAAAGTCTATTTGTTTAAGCTGAATTTTTTATTTTTTTGATTTTCTTAAAATGAGTTTCGCCACATTAAGCTTTGCTTATATAAATGTTTATGATGATATCTTTGTAAATATTATACACCTATGTAAATTAATAGCGACAATGTCAAAATATTTATCATTCACTCTCAATCGATAAATTGGTTGATTTAACAATCGTATTTCTATCGATGAAAATCCCCGTATTATTCGCGACAGTAATTGGGGAAAAAGTTGAGCGTAAATAATTCCCGATTCTTTTATGTTTGGTAATTTTTTTTGTTGTAGTCGGATGGTGAATGTTGGATGTAATCTTCTCGGACGTTTTATGAAGATTTAAATTTATAAACCACAACTGAAGTAAACATTTATTTACAACGCTTGGCATTCAGTTACAATTACTACTCGCAAAATCGGCTATTTTGGGCGACTGGACGCTATTTTTAATTGAACCAAACTTTTTTTCCGACTTTGTGAAAGCAAAATCTGTTAAGAAAACGAAGAGAAAACATATCGAGGAAAAAAAATTGGGCTAAATATACATTTAAAAATAAACGCTGGGCTAAAAATTAAATAGCCTCGGCTCGGCCAAGGCGAGGTTCACACCTTCTTGTTCTTAATGCTTTCACTTGAACCACCCAAATGTTTGTAAAAACAAAAAAAAAAAAACAAAATGGTTTTAGTTTAATTTGCTTTATTTGAAATTTACAGGTTTATTGGTGATTAAAGACTAATAGTACATTTTGTTCAGTCTAGTTTTTACTAAGAGCTTTGTTTTTTTTTATATATTCCAGATTTATTTATATTTTCAGTTAAAGATCCTAATTATAATCAACCTTTAATGGTTATCACCTACGCGCAGCATGAGTGCATCATACCACAATTCTGGTGAAGGCTTCTATGAGGTGACTTACAGTTCCACAAAAGCTTACACTTTCCAGTCCAACAAACATTGGTATCGGCCACTTAAAAAGAAAATATTTATATTGTTATCTTTTAGTTAAATTGTGTAATCAACTAACGGTTAATTCCAATGAAAGTCGATAACAGACCAGCAAATAGCAAAATGTAATGAAGTTTCATTTTTATTAGTAAAAATTTTTGATTGTGGTTTTGAAATCAATTGATATATTTGTAGCTTTTTACATGCAAAATCTATTCCTTGATATTCAATAAATAATAAGTGTATAAAATTAAAAAAGAAAATTAATACATCTATAATGAAAACCCATGGAAAATGAAAATGAATTACAAAAGCATAAAAATTTTAAAATAAAACTATTTTTAAAACTAAACCTAACAATAATCAATTAAAATAAAATTTCAACATTATTTCTATTTTTTATAATACTTATTTATTTAATTACAGTTGAAAAATATTATAAACTATGGCGAAACAACAATTCATATTTCTTTTGATTAATCATCATCATTCGTCACATATTTATTTTAAAAAAGCTGATCCATGTCTGCATTGTTATGCATTTAATAAATTTTATGGGGGAACATAATAATCCTTTTTTATCTAACATCCTTATTATTTGGGAGTTTTAAATTTTGTACTAATTTTTACATTACTGATATTTAATAAAGGACAATGAAACACACATTTAAGTAATTGATCAGTTATCTGGGAGTATTGGTATTTATAAAAAAAATTAGAATAAACTACAAAGATGATCCAACAAGAAACTTAAAAGATTTAAAAATACTATTAACTCACTTAGCTAAGT